>BSBK01001148.1:0-600000 GCA_027943335.1 Chamaecyparis obtusa | reverse complement strand
GAACACAATCTTCTAAGCCAAATGGCTTCTTTACAAGCATGAGTAGCAGCCATGTACTCAGCTTCTGTAGTGGACAAAGCAACCACAGGTTGTCGCTTACTCATCCAACTGATGGCACCACCAAACATAGTGAACACATAAGCATTGGTGGATCTCCTGCTGTCAATATCACCTGCCCAATCTGAATCCACAAACCCACGAATACAAATTGAATGCGGAGATCCAGAAGAGTTACCATGATAACATATGGAGTAATCTGATGTACCCCTCAAATATCTGAATACTCACTTAACTGCATCCTAATGTACCCGTCCAGGATTAGCCATAAACTGACTTAGGACTCCCACTGCTTGGGCAATGTCTGGTCTAGTACAGACCATAGCATACATAAGACTGCCAACTGCACTAGCATAAGGTACTCTACTCATGTCCTCCACCTCACTAGGAGATTTTGGACAATCATCTACAGATAACTTTGTTCCCACAGAAATAGGAACACATAGTGGTCTACAATCTGCCATGTTGAACCTGTCCAACACAGACTTCACATACTTACTCTGACTCAACCAAAGTTTTCTGTTAGACCTGTCTCTACTGATTTCCATACCCAAGATGTACCTAGCTGCCCCAAGATCTTTCATCTCAAACTGTGCTGACAACTGAGATTTAAAATCAGAAATCATACCCTTACCCTTCCCAAACAGCAACATATCATCAACATATAATGCAACAATAAGAAGGCGATCATTTTCAACTCTAAAATAAACACAATGATCTAATTTTGATCTTACAAATCCAATTGACAACACAAAGGCATCAAACTTAAGGTACCACATCCTAGGAGATTGCTTCAAACTATATAGAGATTCCTTTAATCTTCAAACTAAGGATTCTTTACCTTTAACAATGTAGTGCTCAGGCTGTGACATATAAATCTCTTCCTCCAAATCACCACGAAGGAAAGTTGTCTTCACATCCATCTGTTCTATCTCTAAATCATATGATGCAGCAAGAGATAACAGAAATCTAATGGATGTCAACTTTGCAACAGGAGAGAATATTTCACCATAATCTATTCCCTCTACCTGTGAATACCCCTTTGCAACCAATCTAGCTTTATACCTTTCAACACTGCCATCTGCACAGAATTTCTTCTTGAACACCCATTTACAGCCAATAGATTTTCTCCCTTTAGGCAAAGGTACGAGGTCCCAAGTTTTTTTTTTCTCCAATGAAGCCATCTCATCATCCATAGCCTCAATCCAGGAACCTGCATCTTCCATGCCCAAAGCCTCTTTCACAGATCTAGGCTCATCAGTGTTAGTAATCAAAGCAAAGGCACAACTAGAATCTAACATAGAATAACCAAACCTTTCTGGTTGCTTTCTTTCTCTCGTGGATCTCCTCAAGGGCTGCGGTTGAGGTTGTTCTTCCTCTTCTTCTGAACTATCAAAGCTGCTAGAGCTCTCCTCATCATTAGACCCAACATGGTCTCTCTATTCAGTCTTCTCAGGGGTAGGAGGCAACTGAACAACATCTTTTTCCTTTTCTTTTTCATCTGGTTGCAGCACAATAGGAGAAGATGTTAGCTCTCTGAAAATAACATTTCTACTATACAACACCTTACTAGTCACGGGATCCCAAAGCTTGTATCCTTTCACACCAGCACTGTATTCGATGAAAATACATTTAACAGCTTTGTTTTCCAACTTAGATCTTTTCTCCTTTGGAACATGTGCATAAGCTTCACAACCAAAAACACGAAGATGTCTAATTGAAGGCTTCTTACCAGACCACACCTCCATGGGTGTCTTACCAACAAGGGCTGATGTAGGAGATCTGTTAACTAGATAGCAAGCAGTGGCCACAACTTCGGCCCAAAACCTTTGTTCTAAACTAGCTCCACTAAGCATACTCCTAGCCTTCTCCATCAGTGTCCTGTTCATTCTCTCTGCAACTCCATTTTGCTGTGGGGTATAAGGAGTTGTCTTATGCCTCTCGATACCTTGTTCTTTACAGAACTGTTCAAACTCTGCTGAGCAAAACTCACCACCATTGTCAGTTCTCACACACTTAATCTTCTTACTAGTCTGATTCTCTACAAGAGCTTTAAATTCCTTGAACCGACTAAAGACTTGTGTCTTACTTTTAAGGAAATAAATCCACGTCCTTCTATTGTAATCATCTATGAAAGATACAAAAAATACAGACTTGGAGATTGAAGGAACTTTTATAGGACCAAATACATCAGAATGAATAAGATCCAAAACATCAGAAGATTTGTGAGAACTAGAGTAAAACTGAACACGATTTTGTTTACCATAGACACAGTGTTTGCAGAAGTCAAACTCAAGATTGCAATCATTTAACCCCTCAATGAGATTTTTATTTTTCAAGGTTTTGAGATCCTTTTCACCAATGTGGTCAAATCTCATATGCCACAACATTGTCTTTTCTGCAGGAAGCTTACCTTCCAAAGTGTTTGCACTACCATCGGAACCAATAGCCACAGACTTCTTCACTGCTTGTTCAGATGGTGAGGATGAAGAACTATTACATAGAGGAATACATGCATCTAGCTGAAATAAGGTACCTCTCCTAGTACCCCTTGCAAGCACTATCGATCCTCTCATCATCTTGCATCCTTCTTTCAAAAAAACAACTTGCACACCTACATCATTCAGCATACTTACAGATAATAGGTTTCGTGCCAAACCCAGAATGTGCATAACTCCGTTGATTCCCTTTACTCGTCCATCAGGAAATTTGATAGTGACCCTTCCACGTCCAACTATCTTTAGGTGAGAATCATCACCCAAGTACACCTTTCCACCATCAAACTCTTCATATTTTGAGAACCAGTTTCGATGAGAGATCATGTGAAAAGATGCACCCGAGTCAACCAACCACACATCATCAGATGCATGGGCTACCAAAGCTGCGATGAATGCATCGCCATCTTCTTGAGATCTTTCTGAAGCTGAATCTGAACCTTTCTTCTTCTTCTTCAGCTCTTTGCAGTCTTTACGGAAATGCCTAGATTTATCACAGTTCCAACATTTTGCCTTGGACTTATTGGAAGTCTTTGACTTCCCACGGGATTTGGATCTACCCTTATTGTCAGACTTATTATCATTTTTCTTCCCTCTTTCAATGGGTCTCCCACGAATAGCAAGGGCTTCTTTTTCTGAAACGGAAGCCTTTCTCCGCATCTCCTCTGATAGCAGTGAAGACACCACATCATCCATTTTGAAGGTGACTAAAGTGCTTCCAAGAGCCATCACAAGATGGTCCCATGAATTCGGTAAAGAACACAAAAGTGTGTAGCAACGATCCTCCTCCTCTAACTTGACACCAGCTGATGTCAATTGTGCAGCCAGCAGATTAAATGCATTTAAATGATCCGTTAAGGATCCACCTTCCTCCATTCATAGAGAGTACAACTTCTTCCTCAGGAACAACTTGTTCACCAGAGATTTGGCCTGATACACGACCGCAAGTCTTTCCCACAAACTATTTGCGGTTTTCTCATCTAGAACATTCAGAAGGACTGCATCGGTTAAACAAAGTCTTATGAGACCCTTAGCTTTATGGTCTTTGATATCCCAATCTGCTTGAGCTATAGTTGTTGGTCTTGTAGCACTTGAAGTCGCTTCCCATAGGTCACGATCTTCCAACATGTCTTCCATCTTGAGTTTCCACAACTTGAAAGTAGTGCCATTAAATTTCTCCACCTCCATTCTTCCATATGATGAACTTGCCATCTCAATCTGCAAATAAGATTCAGAATGCTCTATAAAAAACTCCCACTCAACTTGAGATTAGCTCAAAAAAAACCCTACCCAACAACTAGGATCAAAAGTTGATCAAGCTCTGATACCACTTGTAAGGAAACTCAGGTGCGGAAACAACTTCCTACGCTAATCTCTAAAGGAGAGTATTGTGCAAATTCTTATAAATCCTTACAATTTCAGATTCGTTAACTACTTTAACAAAGATATTGCAACCACATACCATGCATACAGAAAAAATAGAGAATGACACAATGATATACCCTGGGGAAAACCTTTTGGTAAAAAACCCCAGCACTCCAAAACCTGCACAATGTATTATCTTCAACACGAAGATTACAATACACTTGCAATGCAAGTTCTTTCAAGAAATGAGAGACAAAGCCAACAAGACTTAAATTTTGTTATATCTCTCCCATAGGAGCAACATCATATATATAGACTCCTCTGGACCCAAAAATAGGCACAACCACCAAGACCCATGCACAAAGCCACATGTACACAGTTGTTACATGCAATCCCAAGAATAGGCGTCCATCCCTAGAATAAACTATGACAGCTTGTCATAGAATCCACCAAAAATAACGGTCACAAGAGAAGTGTAAGAGAATCTGTCATACCAACCTATTTTTGGCATATTCTCTTACACACACCAACCACTTCTTCTTGGGTGCCCAAATAGGTCCAAGTCATAAGATGCTCTTACACCTGTCATAGCACATTCCTTAAATAGTTCTTACGCGTCATAGGAATCCATCATGACCATTTCAGTCATGATCTCCTTACGCACAAGATGCCGACACATCAAGTGGAGTGACACATCAACATGCCAACTAGACATGTACACTCACACTTAATTACATTATTTGCAAAAAATACATTTACAAAACAAATAATAAGAATAGGAATTATCCAAGGTTGAGACACCTTATTCCTAACAAAAACCATTAGCGACCTTGCTATTCACATTCTCAAGATTTGCGATCACAAGGATAACTTCAAACCATCAAGACATGCCTATATCCATCTTTGCATGTCTCAATTCTGCAATTCGAGGGCTAATTAATCTTCTACTCAAATGCTCCCCTAATGCCATTCTTGGCCAATCAAGATGATGTAGAGGGTGTAGCATCAGGCGCAAATTCAGTTGTGCCAACTAACTCTCCTTGACCTATAGAAGCATTATGACTCTTCTCCTTCCATACTTTCTTAGTGTTTTTGCTACCTTCCTTCACAAATGTATCACTTAAATCCTTCTTATAGTCTAATATATTATATCCATTTTTTCCTATGCCATTACTATTATTCCTCCCTCCCTTTGGTGCTCTTCTATAATTAAAAAAATCATTGAATCTGTAATATCTAGCTATGTGTCCTAGTTTATTGCATTTAAAGTAATTAACAACTGAATTTCCATACCTTGGACCATTATGATTAATCTGTAACCTACAATCCCTTGAAATATGCCCAAAATTGTTTCACTTGTAGCATGTAACTCCAGAGGATATAACATCATTTTCTCCAATTGGTTTTCTAGCATTGGTTCTAGGGTTAGGTCTTGCATTTACCCTTTGATTTTTTCTGGATCTACATTCTTGTGAATTTTTCCCATATCTTCCACAATTGAAACAATAACCAGAGATGGATTTATGATCAATATTTCCTAAGCAATCTTTCTTTATGTGTCCCACCTTGTTGCATCTAAAGCATCTACCTTTGAATGTTTTGTTCTGCTTCTTAGGATCTTCATTTTGGTTGGGTGTTTGATCAGTGTTTGGTACTACCCTTTCTTCTTCTATTTTGGAAATTTCAACACTGTTGTATCCAAGACCAATCATATCACCTCTGGGCTTCTACAGCTACAATTGTTCATCAATCTTATCACTACTTGAATGAAGATTCTCAATATGTTTCTTAGCCTTAGCAAGTTCTTCTTTATTGATGTTTTTATACCTTTCAAGTTCCTGATAGTTAGATTTAACATCTTCAAATTTCATCTTTGTATTACCAAGCTGAGTAAGTCATGACATTCATTGGATTTGATTTTCAAGGCTACTTCAAGGTTCTTTCTTTCTTCTTTCCCTTGTTCAATCTCTTTGCCCATCTGAAGAGTAGTAATCTTATATTCATGTTGCAGTGATTCCTTTCTTTCTTAAGTTTCTCAATCATAACTGATGATGGTTCAATCTCAGGTTCATTTATCTTTTCAACAAGTTCCTACCTCTTGTTCCTTAAGATGTCAAGTTGTTCCTTGAGTCTTTTGATGTAGTCTTCAGCATTCCTAAGCTTAATTTTTAATCTCACATTATCTGCATTTTCCTTATCCAAGTCCTCAAGTGTTGCTTCAAAATTTTCTTGTAGATTTCTTGAATCCATCAGGATCCTCCTTAGGTTGTAATACTTCTTCTAAGGAACTAGGCTTTGATACCAATTGTTAGGATCAAGAAACACAGAGAGGGGGGGTGAATAAGTGTTGCAACACTTTTTAATAATTCAAACTTCTTATAATAGAACCACACAATTACTGAAATGATAAAGAAAACAAAACCATAAAACACAAGAGAACTCATAACACCATCATTTGTTCTCGAGGAAACCCTGGCCAAGGAAATGTAGATCTCTATAGTTTTGTTGACTATTAGTGACTCACACTTAGTCATTTATCTAGGCAATGATGGTCGATCATCACTGTGACTGAGTCATTATGTAAAGGCCAAGTTATGTAATGTATACTTACCAAGCAGTAGTACTGCTGAGTAAACTTATGGTCACTATGCATTTTTGTATTAGCCGAGTCAAGTTTTGTCGAGCCATGTATGCAATGATTACCGAGTGAAAGAGATATCAACATATGTCAAGTACAGTGAATGTCAAGTATTAGGAACATCATTTTCTGAGTTAGCCAGAAACAACATATGAGTTTGTTATGGCACAGTGATCGAGGTAAATCATTTTGGCCGACATTCATGTTTTGTATTTTGTTTGTTGAGGTAATTACGCATCTATTTTGCAATCATTGATCCCTATGTAATACTTAGAGCCAATCATAAATTAGTAAGGCTTAAGCGGCAAAAGGAGTTAATCTAAACCGTAGATCTTGAATCATGAAGATGTTTTGTTGTTTATATATAAGTATCAGATCTGAACCCTAAAACGTAAGAGAGAGAGGAAAAGAGAGGATGCGAAGGGTATGAAGGAATGAGCAGAGAGGCACATTCAATTTTGGTGAAGCATTCAGACAGAGTTCAATGACCGAGTTAAGCAGTGAAAGGACAGAATAGAGATAAATCTGATAGAAGAGATCAATACAATACTATAAAGAGAAAATCTGTAATCTGCATACAATGCAAACTGAAGGATCAGGTACTGAGACATTCTAACAAGTGTATCAGGGTAAATCTCTTAACCAAGTGGTCCTAACAGACCTATTGTAATCTCTTAACCGAGTGCTTACTTTGTTGTAAGTTTTAAATCCTTTAGCAAGGTAGACTGTATAAGTCTTTGAGCTCTTAACAGGGTAGACCCCTCACAGGGTAGATCACATTTTGATCAAATTTTGTAAGCCCTAATAGGAAAACTTATTACTGTAGTAGTGAAGATTTGTGGGTGTCATCCCCACCCCATTTTTACCTTTCAAGGGTTTCTGGGTAACCAAAATTACTGTGTTATGAGTACTTTCATGAATGCTGCTTAGTATGTTAGTTACTTTGTTTTGAAGAAGTATTGTTGATGCTATGCAAAAGTTTTATACAATGTTAAAAGTTAAAGTAGGTGATATCTGATTCACCCCCCCCCCTCTCAGTATCTTTTCCCAACTATATTTCCAACAAGAAAAACCCCTGTGGGGATGATACCCACAAGATAATGCACTAGTTTGATAATGTTCATGTTAGGAGACCTAGCTCTGTTAGGAACCGATACATTACATCTAATACAAGTCCTTGTTAGATTACAAACCCTATTAAAGGTCTTGAACCCTGCTAGTAGTTGGTGATTACAATGAAGAGCATACTGCTCAAGTAAGAAGGTGAAAGCCACCTTCAAGGACACAATATCCAATACATATAAGTATTAAAAAATAAAGATGTGAACTATACTTAGAATCATCTATGCTCGAGTAGTTCCAGTGTAGGCTCGCATCTGCTCTTCTCTAACATCCAACAATACAATTGTAATCACAATAGCATCATAGTACTTGCTTACATCATTGCAACTAAAAATGTATTCATATATACCTGCTAATCTTTATTTTCCAGTCGGCTCACAATATGAAACATGTCCATACACTTAACCAATCACAAAATATCAACACACTATCTAAGAATAAACAAAATAGATGTAGCCCTATCAATAATCAATAATTGAATTGCCAAGTCAATTCAATAATTGATGCCAATCATTGCATCAACTGAATAGCTCTGTCTTCACTGAATTACTGAATTCGAATGACTTCATCAGATTGTGGCTCATGTAATACTTAGCTCCAATACACATGACCATAAACTTCACAAACAACATACTTAACTCCAATACACATGACCACAAGCATAGACTGTAAACTTCACAAACAACATATACCCGAAGGTACATAACCTGTTGATCAATATTTTGTGCTCGTGACTCAAAACTGTACGGTTGTACACTATGAAATCATCTTGTACTTAGATATTTTCACTTGACTTCCCAACTAAAATATCTCCACTGACTTTGTGCCCATACTAGAGAAGTATGTTTCCATCAATGACAACACAAGTATGGTCGCAAGACACTCACTTGCCAACACTAAGACTGAAGAGTTGATTTTCCAACTCGTGACTTCTCAGTTCATTAATTATCCTAAATAGTTTGTTTAGAGCTTCTCAAACTTGCTTGGGTGTTTTCAAAATTTCAACATGAAATACTAATTCACGAGATAGATTTAAACATAAGAAACTAAATGCTTGGTCACACTTATTGAATTTTTTTTCCTTGGCTGCATTAGGGTCTCTTTTAGTTCCCATTGTTACCCTAAATAAATATGTCTTTATTCTTGAGTGCATGAATGACTTTCAACTTCCAATCATGATAATTGAAAGGTGTTGGAGATTATATAGTCACATTAGAATCCATGTTGGTAGACTTAGATTGTTACTTTTTAGAATGTGGAAATGAATAGCACTTCTTGAAGAAGTGTGAAAAATAGAATAGGCACAACACCCCCTTAATTATCTTTTTGTTCACCCTTTTTTGACACTTTATAGGAGTGCATTGTAACCAAACCCAACAAAACACTAAAAATGACACTTTATAATGAGAGTGCATGAGAGTTCCCTTTGGATTCGTGATGTAAAAATGCTCAATTTTGAGTTGTTGAGCAAAATAACTTGTGCCTTTTTAAAAATTAATCCTCCTTCATTAAAAAAAATTGCTTTACCCAAAAAAATTGCCAAATAAAAAGAACCAAACTTCAGCCCCCTTGGGTTGAAAATAACCAGGGCTTAAATCCCATATTACTAAGGCCCTCGAGTTTCTTACGTCATCTAAATCGCATGTGACTAAGGCCCTCGAGTTTCTTACGTCATCAAAAATATGTACTTTTTTAGCATGAATAGTAATACAAAAGGCTATTCTAAAATTGACGGTCATTGGCCCTTTTTAACATTAAGAAACTTTTTAAAAACCTTTTGTGCGCGAACTTTGGCTATTTCAAACGGTATTAACTAAATCATAAACTAAAACGTAAAATATATAAAGGAAGTTAGAAAAAAGTTTGAAAAAAAAAACTAAGTGTCCCCTTTGGTAAGATATACATTTTAATTTATGATTTAGACATTGCCATTTCGAACCCCCAAGATTCAACCCCAAAGATGGTTGTACAAGGGCCCACACACAAGCTTTGGCTATTTCAAACCCTGACATGCAGTATAGATGGAGCCACGTTCAAGCCCAAAGGCACAACGACCATAGGAGATTGAGCCGCTTGATGAGGGCGGGGATTGAGTGGTAAAACTCTTCAATCGACGCAAAGAGGACGCATTCACTAAGGGCCCGTTTGGTGCATGGAATGCCAAATGCCAGATATAATCAATTCTGGAAGATGCTGCAATTCTGGAAGATACAAATCCTGAAAATGATTTCCGGAATATGGGATGAACTGTTTGGTTCACCCAGAAGATGACTAAGAAGATGCATAAGGAATTTTAACTCCTACAACAAAACCCCCACAGAAAATGAAAATCCTCTTATTTGCACCTGCTCCCATGAGATTGTGGTAGTCCTGGCTGAGCTAGTTGACTTCCTCCCTCCCCAACGTTAGCTATATTTTCGTTGCCTTCCTCTACACCAGATGGATACGAGGATTCCCTTCCCTGAAACTGTATGCCCCGAAAGCATCAAGCACTTGAATATCTGACAAGAATCAAATATCACAGTAATTTTACCCCATCAACAGCAAAACCTAGAGACAATAGTTGCAAATCTACTACATGGTATAAAAACTACTAGGTTTCAAATCTTAGAGATAAAACGGTTAAGTCCGATGAAAAAGAATGGCATTGTAAACAACACTTTAGTGCCATCATGGAGCCTTTGAAACATACTTGGCACTACAAACATTCGTTGCAGAGTAGACTTTGAAACAGGCTTGGCACTACAAATGTTCACTACAGAGTAGCGAACGTAGAATGAAAATGATAGCGAATTGTTTCGGCGCAAAATGAAATAAAATTTTTGGGGAAAATGAAATTTCAAACCTCAAATATTATAAACGTCAAAAAGCGGACCCGATGGCACATAAAATGGGCATTTGAAAAGTGGAATTAGAGCCTGGATTTCTAATTCCACCTTTTCAAATGGAAGATGAAATGCTCATTTTGTGGGCAAAATTGGAATTTTGAAATTCCAATTCCTATTTATTTGGATGGACACAAACAAGGAATTCTCTAATCCGAAAATGTTATTCCAGAATTAGAGCCCATATTCCATGTACCAAACGGGCCCTTGGGCCCGTTTGGGGGCTGGAAGGGGCTAGAATTAGACTGGAATTGGCATTATCTAATTCCAGATAATGTCAATTCCATGTTTGTGTCTATCCAAAAAATTAGAATTGGAATTTCAAAGTTCTAATTTTGCCCCAAAATGGGCATTTGCATCTTCCACTCAAATAGTTGGAATTGGAATTTCAATTTCCAATTCCAACTTTTATAAAACCAAATTTAATATTTCGTGGGATCCGTGACTATAAGGATGTATATTATATTGCTATAAGGATATATATATACATGTGTATATACACACATGTGTGTATATATATAAATATGTGTATACATGTGTGTATGTGTGTATATATACACACATGTATGTATATATACATGTGTGTGTATATATAAACACACGTGTGTATATGTGTATATGTGTGTGTGTATGTGTGTATATACACATATGTGCATATGTGTATATATAAACACACACACACACACACACATATATATATATATATGTATGTATATATATGTATGTATATGTATGTATATATATGTATGTATATATATATGTATGTGTATGTATGTATATATATATGTATGTGTATGTATGTATATATATATGTATGTGTATGTATGTATATATATATATATGTATGTGTATATATATATATATATATATATATATATATAGTATATATATATATATATATATATATGTATATATATATATGTATGTGTATATATATATATGTATGTGTATATATATATATGTATATATATGTATATATATATATGTGTGTGTATATATATATATATGTGTGTATATATATATATATGTATATATATATATATATGTATATATATATATATGTATATATATATATGTATATATATATATATATGTATATATATATATATATATATGTATATATATACATATATATATATGTATATATGCACACATACACATATATACATACATACATACATACATATATGTGTGTGTGTGTGTGTATACACATGTGTGCATATGTGTATATATATAGACATATACACACCATATTCAAAGAAATATGTGTATATATACACACGTGTGTGTATATATAAATACACATGTGTGTATGTGCACGTATATACACACACACACACATATGTGTGTGTGTGTGTATACATATATACACACATGTGTGTATGTGTATATATACACATATATATTATATATATGTGTATGTGTGTGTGTGTATCACACACACATGTGTGCATATGTGTATATATACACATATGTATGTGTATATATATACAGACATATACACACCATATTCAAAGAAATTAAAATATGACTGGAATTGGGATTGTCAAATCTCGAAATTGACATTTTTGATGTTTGTGTTCAAAACATGAAACTGGAATAAGGATTTGTTAATTCTCATTTACCCCCCAAACTAGCATTTGAGTAGATTCCATCTAAATAGGTGGAATTGAAAAATCAATTCCAATTCCACTTAAATGGGAATTGGGGGCAAAGTGCAAAATTTATAATATTTTGAAATTCATATGCAAACAACATTTTCCATCTTCTCATTATGAATTCCAGGTGAACCAAATGGTTCCAACCATATACCAAAAACTATTTTCCAGATTTAAAACTTCAAGCAACCAAATAGACCCTAAAGAAGTATCAAAATATATAATGGTTTAGTAGTCTATTTATTTTAAGATTTTCCATATGAACTTAGAATTAAAAAATAAAATCATTTTATTGTTCTATTTATTAGTACTATTGCAATAATTTGAAATGTTATACACTAAATTTGCGAACTGTCTACTCAGAGTTATGGTGTTCCATAGGTCCCACATTATTATTTTTAATCTCATTTAAAACTATTTTGAATAGTTTCTTTATTTTTATTTTTAATAACCCTAAAAGAGTATAGGTTAAAAATATAATTATTATTTATAAATATTTATTTTAATATAAATTATTTTACATATTTTTTTATTATAGATTATAAAATTTTAGAAATTTATATTTAATAATTATATTTTTAATTTTTACAATTATGATTATTGAAATAAAAATTTGAAAAAACTATGATTTTTTTATTAATTTAAAAATAAAATATATTTAATTAATTTAAAGTTTATAATAGACATTTTAAAATTATTTTTAAAGTAAGATTTCAATTGTTAAATTAAAAAAATAATAAAAAATTATTATATAAATATAACTATTATAAAATCTTAATATTGTACATCATATAAATTGCATTATTAAGTATTCAATATATAAAAATAAATTATTATTTTATTTTATTTTAAAATTTTCTTTTAAAGATAAATTATAATTATAATTAATTACAAAATTAAAGCAAGTACTACGTCTATTACAATATACTTTACCATGCCCTTAAAATAATTTATATTTATTTTTAAAAATATGTTATAATATAAATGCATGGTTTTGGATATAAATTATTTATTAACTAATGTATATTAAATTGAATAATAAAATTTGTTATATGTATTATAATTAGATGTTATATATTTACATTATATAACATAAATTATAATTATAATCTAAATATTAATATCTATTATTTATAATAAATAATTATAAGTTATATTTTAAAATACTAAATAATATGATTTGACATAAGTTATATGAACTATATAAAATATTATTAAAATTGTTCTAGTTAATTAAATGATGTAATTTATTTTAATTTTAACAATTATTTTTTTAAATGAGAAATTATATTATATTAGATTAATAATTTATGTATAGTATTTAAATTTTGATTTATAGTTATATTTTTTAAATATCTTATAATATATTATATTGATTATTTATGTATAAATTATTTTATTTCAAAAATTAATAATTATATTTAAGAAAAATAATTTTATTGATATTTTTAATTATATATTTTTATAATATTGATAATATTTAAAATTTTAAAATTAAAAAATAATAATATTTATTATTATATATTTATAATTCTAAATTAATATAAGACTTCACCTATTATATCACATAGCTATAATATTAATTACATTGTGATTAATACTAATTATACTTGTACTTAGTAAGTACAACAATGGATATTTGGAAGAATTTAATTATTATTATTATTATTATTAAGGCAAGTACTTTGCCACTACGTAGCACTTGTTATATATACATTTTTCTATCATATATTTTCATTTTTATTTATACAAACTACCTAGTCAAAAATATTTTAGAAATTCATATTCACAGAATCTAAAGTCAAAAGTACAATGCCGGAAAAGAAATTTGAATCTTGCTAACAACCTTACTCACAAAATGTTTGGACAAATGCTTTAAATAAATCATCCCCAAATTTAATATTATATAAATCTTACTATATATCTAAACAAATATTTAAATATTTAAATAAATTATTTAACTAATAAATTTTATTATATATTAGATATTAATCAATCCTCTCAATCCCACAATTACTTTTAAACTTTGCCTTTAACTTAACCTTCATCCATAGGCTAGCTTTAATTTTGTACGTTCATTCAATAAATAAGAATCAAATCTATTTAAAATTTCTTAATGAAATATTAATTACCATTAAGATCTCCATTCAGACATATCTTTAAAAAAGCTATTATTTAAATGCCATGAGACGGATGTGACTGCAAAATCTAAAACTGTTTGTACGTTCTCTCATTTTTTAAATGTTTACACGTTCAAAAAAAATAAGCTTATGTCATATCAAGTAAAGGAACGCATTAAGTTGATATTAAGTTGATAAGACAGAAAATGGCATTGGAATTGATTTCATGGCTATATAACGTTATGTAGACTGTGAACTTCTCATTCACTTCATTGTGTAACTCTGGATACTGTGAGAGTTATCTGAGAGAATAGTGTACAAAGAAAACATGTGTATTACCAAAGAGTGCCCAAAGCCCACCACAGAAGGAGTGTGGTGGAGGGACGATGCACAATGGGTTTTATACACTGATTCAAATGCCAATTCTATCAAGGAAAGTTTAGCTTCTGGTGCTCAGACTGTGGATCTTGGGATTATTCAGTCTGCTGTTCATCCAAATGGCGACTCTTACATGGCAGACTTAACTGCAATGCAACAATACAATGTAAGGTCAGGATATAGGAGAGAGATTCATGTGGTTGAACCAGAAGCAGAAGATAAATCATCTTCAGAGGAAGAGACTGCCTATGAAAGCTCCGAGGTACAATTTATTTTAGTCAATTTTCTCTTTGATTGTTATAATGTAGCAAAATTCAGTAATGGATTTATGTGTGTACTTTGAATAGGAGGAAGAAGGTTCTGAAGTTGAGCCAAGGGTGCATTACCGTGACAAACAAGGAAACCTGCAGCAATATTCTTCGCGAATGGCCAGACAAATCATTGGAGCTCTTGCACAGATGAAAGGAAAATTGGTTGTTGACATTGATAGCCAATTTAGTGTAGATCTTGGAAAAATGAAACACATGGATAAGCACTCTGGTGATTGTATGGATATAATTGTGGAGTATGGCAGTGGTAGTATATGATGATCATCAGTTGCAGAAAGGCCTTGAAGGTTACATACCCACCAAAGAAATCAAGTGTGCAATTCCTATACTCACAATCGAGATTAGTTGTATTGCTTTGTAAGTTTAAGAGCATATGTTCTACAAGGACAATAGTTAGTACATATCTTAGGGTTAGGTCAAACTCGTACAGGTCCTGCTTTATTTTTTGGTTTGGTTTGGTCTCGTTGTCTTGTTCACCTGGAATCTACCTTAAACTGACAAAGGTCTTATTTTGCTATATCAAAACTAAACTAACGACTTGTTACTACTGTACCATTTTTGGTATATATATATAGATATAAAAAAACTTTAATGATTGACTTGTTTCACTATATGGATGATTTTAGGCTTGGAAGTTTTCTGTTTTTCAAAATTGAACCTAGGCTTACTATCTTCTTTGTTTGTCAGGTTTGAACTTATTCGTCATTGAATGTGCTGTTACAATGTGTTTCAAATTTTTAAATTAATTAGATAATCAATGTTCTGCTCAATTTCATGTTCTCATAGAGATATGAATGTTAATGAGTTACATATTTACTTTTTAAGATTTAGGATTTTCTAGAACCATATGAAAAAGAACAGTCAGCCTGAATCAGGTTTTAAGTTAAATGCACAAATTTGTATGATTTTATATTTCTAATTTTAAATAATATAGCATTTTGTTGGTTTTTTTCATTTAATAAAATTGTATGATATAATGGATAATTCAGATTGGTTTCAGGAGATCCCACCAGATATTTCTTTTTGTTTGCACATAGATGAAGTGATAAGAAGCTTGGCAGATGGTTTTTTTTTTGGGGAGAAGTGACACAAAGCAGAATTTTTGAAGAAGATGAAATTATTGAATTCTTTCTGTTGTGGGAATGTTATTTTTTTTCCTTTACTAATTTTTTTTCCTTCTCTTTTGTAGTGATGTTTTGGATAGATAATTACTTAATATTTAAAAATAAATAAATAAAATGTTTGGTTGAAATGAAATTTATAAAAATATAAATTCAAAATTCAACTTCTATGTTTAGTAGTCAAGACAAATAAAAATATTCTATCGTATAGCTATTGTTTTGAGTGGTTGATTATGTTGTGTAAGAGCTTTTGGATGCTAGCAAAGTTATGTCTTTCTTTTGAAGAGTAATATGGAATATAGAATGTGAAGAATATTTTGTAATGGTTTTTTTTTCTCTTAAATTACAATATACAAATGAGATTCACTATTCTTATACTTGAATCAATAAAACAAATAATGGCTGCCCTGTCCCTTTTATTTTCTTGTGCAGCTCAACACAATTGGTATAGCATTCATATAAATATGTTCCTAGTATTTTTCTCTATCACCATTTTAAAAATAATGTTTTTAAGGCAGTACCAAAATCAATTAGTGGATCAAAGATCTATTCATAAACCAATATAAAACTCCCAAACATCAGAAAATCAAAAATTCTACTTCAGTTTTAAAAATAATTTCATGTCAAAGTTAATTGTCAAACCTTCCTTCGATATAAATTAAAAGTTTAATGAAGAGCTCTCTAATAATATCTAGACCAGGTTGAATTTTGTGTGCACTTTGGTTCTTGGTCAGCAAATAACAGGGGGTTTGGTGGTTGAACTAGTAACTAATCATAACAGTAACTAGTCAGATCAACACATGACAACAAAATTAACACAAAATGTGCCCACAAAAAATCCAGTGACAAATAGGGAAAGGCTACAATGGCCATGCTGTTGATTTCTGCCAATAGTTTCCCTGATTGGCTGTCTCAAAAGTTATTATGAATGCCCTCCAAATTGAACAACTACCCTTTAGGGCATAGAACTGGTTGTATATGATCCCAAAGCTAGGCTACCGTGAGGATACACAGAAATTTTGATAACGTGAAATCATCCTCTGTTAAGAGTGACTGTGAAAGTATTTCCTACTTTCAAGTTCCACTGATGATACATTTTCGTCCTGGCTGCAGGGTAATTAGAATTGTATACGTGCTAACTTATACTGCTTAGGAAAATGAACTTAAATCTCAATGACAGAAATTCTAAGATATTAGGATGCTACCAAGAAAAAGGGGTAGCTTGCAATTGAGTCAATGACAAGAAACAGTTGTAGCTTGCAACGAGTCAAATTTTATGGCAGGATAGCTTATGATAGGCATTAAGGATTAGAATAATTTAATAAATAAATATATGCCTTTGATCGATTAATCAAGAACTGGTCCATGTAATGAAAGAATGTGGCTAAGCTTCCTACAAAATGTACTATTGAAAACTAAAAAAAATTTGAAAAAAAAAAAAACTGTATTTTTACAAATAGAAACCCAGGAGAGACATACCTACCCATAGATATTATATGATTGGTACCCACTTTATATTAAAAAAAAAAACAAAAAAAAAACTTGCTCGTTTAATTATATCTCCATTGGCCGAAGCATTGAGAAACCTGTGGACTAAAATTTCTTGCAAATGGCTCAAATATAACCTATTTGAATCAGAAAAGTTTTGATTATCTCCAATTGTGTTAGGTGGCCAACTTATTTGGGGTTTTGCTAAATATTTCAGCAATGCCTCCATTTTCAACAAAAAAATGTGAATTCAGCTTCAAATACATTCCCTTTTACAGAGCTTAATCAAGTCCAACAACCACAAGGGATATTCACAAACAGAATCCCTTATTTCGGTAGATGATCTACACTTAATACCCTCAGTTTTCCTTCTAAATTTGTTTAAAAGAGCATCTCTCCATATTTTTTGAATAGCTGGATGTATATCTTCCTCAAAGTATGCAACTCTCTGTTTCTTCAATGTATCTTGAATGTTGTGTTGCAGAGGCATGCCGTCTGTAACAAAGAGCTTGTTAAGATCATCCTACCTGCCTGGGTTAAAATGGAAGCTTTGAAAACAGAGTATAAACATCCATCAAAGTATAGACAAAACATGGCAGTATTCCTGAAAAAAAACAGTGGCTCCATGGCTTGCAATGATTGCAGGATATATTTAAAAAGGATCTGGCTCGAAACTTTCAAGCAAATGCAATCGGCAGGTGTAAAGTCAGAGGCAACAATCTTGCCAGCATCCATCAAAGCATAGTGAAGGCGAATTTCTGTCAAATATTATGATTGAAAATGCTCTGGTAGATACGTATGCAAAACATGGAAGCACAAACAAGGCAAGTGAACTGTTTGACAAAACGCCTCAAAGGGATGTTGTCTCATGGAATGCTATGGTCACAAGATTTAGGGAGATTTTCGTCAGATATTATAGTTAGAATGGCTCTCAAAGACATGCATGCAAAATGTGGATTCATTAACAATGCACCTGAATTGTTTGACAGAATGCTTCATAGATATCATGTTAAAAAATAAAATGAAATGATTGCAAAATGTGCACAGATGGATTTTGCAAGGAAGATATCTAAAACTTTGAATTAATAAAAGCATTCTCGAATACATCCTAACATTGTAAGCTTTGTTTGTGTTCTGATTAGCAGGTGAGGGCTGCACATACTTCAATCATAGTATTATATTCTTGAACAATTACAGAGATTTTTGGAACTCTATGATTCAAAATTGGGCATCAGAATTTGAAAGACATCTAAGAACCAACACATTAACCTGATAAAGAAAGAACCTTATGTACTAAAATGTTTTGAAGACCACGTGAAGCCTTGATGCTAAGTTCACAACTTAGACTAAACCACTAATGACCATTGTGGCCTCTTAAATGAAAGGCTTGGAAATTATCGCATGACATATTAGGCACTCAAAAGAAAGATAATATCAAATTATTTTTGAATTGTGCACATTAATTTATGGAAAGATAATATCAAATTATTTTTGAATTGTGCACATTAATTTATGGATTGGTACTAGACTTACCTCACCTATATGTCATTAACAGCTAGAAAGAACAGTTAAATGGAGGAACTACAATTTCGGGTTACACTGACTAATTATTCCATCAATTAGAGACCAGTGCTCTCCTTTTACCTACGTTTGTCATTACTTTTCTTCAAAACTAGCTTTAATTTCACATGATGCCAGTTAGACCCATGGTGGTTGTCTGGATGTGTTTTTCTGGTGCCACTACTTTCCCTGATTTGCTAACTCAAAATTAAATTATGAATGTTCTCCAAATTTTATTCATTCATCTTCTCATTACATTCTGCCTCAAAATAGTACTTTCTTGACTTACAAAGTTTTTTTAATCTGAAAAATTACAGAGCAGTAAGCAACTCTTTAAGGCTCTGTTTGGTTGGGGGAATTAGGAAATGTTGGATTTGATCAAATGTTGGAAATGGTCAAATCATAGATTTGATAATCCCGTTTTTATTTTCGGATTATAGTTTGGACCGTTTGGTTGACTTGGAATATGAGTGAGAAGATGCATTTCCTTCCTTTAGTTCCACATTTTGAAATTGGAATTGGAATTTGAATATGATTTTTTTTAAAAAAAATTTGAATTGTTTTAATATTTTTAATATAATAATTTTTTTATTTTTTTTTTTCATTTATTTTATTTATTTATTTAATTTTATATAGAAAATCATTAAAAAAAAATTTTTTTAAAATGTTATAATTTTTTCAATTTTTTATTAAGGTTAATTTTTTATTTTGTTTAATTTTATATTGAAAATCATAACGAAGTCATAAACAACAAAAAGCTCATGAGTTTATCAAAATATGTCCAACGTATCTACTTGAAATTCTAAAAAAGTTTCAATATCTAGAATAGCCCTTTGTTAACCACATTTACGCATATGGTCCCAACAAAGTAGTGCACAAACTACACAAAGAAGGCATTGCGGAAACATGATTTTTGCTTTCGCCATTGAAGCAATCTCGGCGGCACTAGTTGCCTCTCAAACCTTGCACAAGTTGCACTCATTTCCTACATCAGGTATAGATGTAGATGGGGTAGATGTAAATGTAGTTTCATCGACCCACCGAAAGTATTGACATCCAATACCAAATCTACATCAGTTCTTCCTAAAATGATAAGTTGTCACATTATTTTTAAACATAAAATATAATTACATATCCAGACCTTTTTCCTATTTGGGCAACCCCAAAATTGACGCGCAGATTACTTGTTGTGCGTGACATCTTCAACATGCAAGGGCCAACATCACATTGACACATAGGCACATTGACTAAAGTCATCGGCGTTATATCGACAAATATTGCATTGTCATTCCAACACATCATTTTGTTTAGTTGATTATTTTGTTCATTCATACTAATTATAATTGCAATAAAAAACAACAGACTAATGTAGGCAGCTTCTCAAATCAGATTGCCCAATAGGAGAGGGAGTAGCCAAGAAAGGGACATCTTAAACATAAGACAATAATGAAATAAGACAATAAGACATCTTCAACATAAGACTAACAGTGACGTGTATTATTTTGGTGAGGTCAATGGGTGAAATCGCTTTTCCATACAAAGGGAAGGAAGTTTGCTTTCATACAGAAGATTGGAACATATCAATTTTGATGATCTTATGAAGATTAGTTCAAAAGGAATGTTAAGGGACCTGCCAAATATTAAGAATCCTCCATCTACCAATTACAAACCATGTGATGACAAGACTATAAGAGGCTAACATAATAATAAGGAACCAAAGACAACCATGCAATAAAAATCAATTACTAAAGAACCAAGGAACTAATTATAATTGCAATGAAAAGCAACATACTAATGTAGACAAAATCTCAAAGTAGATTGCAACATGAGAAGGTTCAACAAGCCCGCTACTTTTATTTTCATTTTTATTATGAATGTATAATTTATTATTTAATATTTTTGTTGTGGTGGTGGAGTGGGCATTACTTTTCTCCATCGTCCTTACAATTCCTCTCATTACTTCTTCTCCACTTCAAACAATTGGGAGTTCTCAGGAAAGATGATATGTTCTACGCCTACACCCTTTTCGAGCCAGGAAGGATAGTGGTTTTTTTATCCGTGTCTTAGATTGCCCTCAAATCAAGTATTGCATGCATGATCATTTGCAACTAATGTGCTTCTTAGTCGTGGCCACTTCTCATGCAGCTAATTTCTTCTCTGCTATCTCCATTGTCTTGCATGCTTTGTCCTAATTTCTAGACTTGAATCAAGGGACATTGAAGTCGTGGATCGAACACCACTATATTTCTTGGCCTGAAAAGGGCATAGTACAGTAGAATCGTCTTACCTGGGCACTCCAAATAGTTTGAAGCGATGAAGAGGTAACGAGAGGAATTGTAAGGATGATGGAGAATAATTCTTAAACTTAGAACTAAACTATTATAAGAACAATATTTACTCTTAAACTACAAGAGAATAAGAGATGTGACATAAATGCAAAGTTTGATAAGAGCACCAGGTTTTGCAATGATGCAATAAAAGGGGCAGTAAAGGTACATTAAGAAGATGGTCACAATTATTAGGTGCATGTCTGATATGAAGCATCATAAATAGTAGAACAATGCAATAGTATGAACAAAGAAATCAATGACAACTTATCGCTTATGCATTCACATGATCCAAACATGAAAGGAGTAGTTTCAAAAGGCAGTAGTGATCATGTTGCAAGATAGAGTGCAATGGAGCATTGTAAAGTACAGTTGGCAGGGTATTCAAACTAAGGCAGTAGAAATCAAGATTATAAAGATAAAAGAGTGAATTCACAAAAGACATCCTCCATATGAAAGCATTCTTATCGGTTGTAGACCATTCCAAGATTCAATATCCCCCTTTTAGGAAAGATTTCTATAATGACAGCAAAGGAAGTTACAGTGTACAAAAAGGAGCTAGAGTTCATCCTATAGAATTTGGAGAGAACCCAAAGTCTTTTTCATCATTTCCTTACTGAAATTAACTATTCTTTTTAGATTCCCACTAAGCTCATCTTCGTTAACTATACATTTCTTCTTGCATATCATGTCATATCAATTCTTGTATGTCATACTTTATTTAATTTTCTTAATATTAACTCAAATTGGAATTGTATCAGTTCAAGAATTTCTTCGGTTTGGCAGGGTATTATGTTAATACTAAATAGATTTTTTTGGACTGGATCAAATGTGTTTTAGAATTGAAAGATGACATTCAAAAGGCCATGCAGTCTTAAACTAAGAGGCAATTTCCTACGACTATATATGGTTTTAACTGGAAAGAGCTCAATAATATTCATCTATACAAACGAAGATGGGCCAATTGTTTGTGAGGAAATAGGGAGACAATAAAATAGCTCTGGTGGGAATACCAAAAAATGAAAATAAATGAAATAGGAAGGACAACAAGAATATGGGTAGGAAGAAAATAGAAAAATTTAAAGGTGAGGATGAGGAACAAGGGATGCAAGATTAACTTGCCAGAGCCACTAATGTGGCATTTCA
Organism: Chamaecyparis obtusa; assembly: GCA_027943335.1. Taxonomy (NCBI): domain Eukaryota; kingdom Viridiplantae; phylum Streptophyta; class Pinopsida; order Cupressales; family Cupressaceae; genus Chamaecyparis; species Chamaecyparis obtusa. The sequence goes on along the minus strand of BSBK01001148.1, from coordinate 577,311 downwards.
TTTACTGAAACTATGGTCTATGTCTTACTAATTACACTTGGATTGTGGATGTTGATGAACTGGGTAATGGAGATTGCTTAAACTACATGTATCTTCTGGAAGATCTAAAAATTGGTTGGTGAGTACATGTTATCACTGAATAAATCATTTACCTGATTCATCTTGCATATATGATTCTGATCAAGCCAAAATAGACTTCTTGAGTCAAAGAGCCTAAATTTTCATATGGTGCACTGTTTTGTGTTGACTGCTTTAAAATAATAGTATGATGTGCTAGATAAGCAGCAAATTTAAAATTAAAAAACTAAATGATGGACTAAGCTATTTTTAATTATTTCTAGGACCTTTACAAGGAAGCCCAATCATAGGGCTACAAAGTGACGATTATAAAGAAGGCATAGATACAACTCTATTTTGATAAGCCGCTTCAAGAAGTGGAGGACATTATAGTCAATATTGGGAATGATATCTACTATGATAAGCTATTGTAGGACCATGTCATTGACATGGATTCTATTATTGAGAATGGATTTGGCTATTAACATCGTGGGCCTAAATAGTAGAGAGTTCTACATTGAAATTTTGTTTGTAATTGTGTAAATTGAAAATAGGATTTATGCATGTTGTATAGTAGCTATACAACTATTCTTATTTTTAAGAGCGAATATTTTTCAGGTTCCATGAAAAATTGAGAACAAAGTTTTTGGAAAAAACTTCTTTAGACTAGCCAACATACAGCTACTGTTAAAAAGTTAAAATCTTCTACAATGTTTTTTCCAAAATCTTTGTTCTCACATTTTATTTTTTATTTAACAAAATAATAATAAAATCCCTTTTTTTTCAAGACCTGTGGATCAGTGATGGAGTTGTCATGGTCATAATAATAAAAAATGAACAGTAGAAAGAAAATACTAATTGGCTTTAGAGAGGGCCTCTAGTCTATGAATCTTCTATTTGGTAGTGTGGAGCTACACCAACAACTACTGTATGCATTTTGCATATTGTAGAGGGCACATAGACTATCAACCTTGTCAACAATCTGAGGGTACTCAACATAATGGAGATACAAAGTTGTCGAAGCACCCAAATGCCTCAAAAGACTACAGTCATCTACAATATAAATACTACTATCTAACCGACATGTGAAAAAAAAAATTAAAAAAAATAAAATAAAATATATATATATATATATATATATATATATATATATATATATATATATATATATATATATATATATATATATATATATATATATTCTAGTTGAACTCATAGAAAACTCTTTTGTTCATTTATGAATATCAACCTCCCTCATTGAAAAATCTCTACAGTCTGCAAACCTCGTATTGGATCTATAAAACCACTAGAATTTATTGGTAAACAAGAGTATTTTTGTATTTCTCAAATTCATGGTGTCATTGCTAGAGGTCTTAACTAAAAAAATTATCCTATCCACTAGAGTCGCTGACACATGTTAGTAAGAAGATGCAGGAGAAGGAAGTTGGTCTACCTATGTTGGTAATGACTATCTAGTGTGTTGTCCTACATGCAAAGAAGAAATTAAACAAATAGCTCTAAAAGTGGTGTCCAAAGAATTTGAAACAGCCATGTCTTGACCTCAGCTAAGAAATAATGGAACAGAATAATTTTCTAATAAAAAACAATATACAAATGGTCCTCCCATTTTCTAGATACATCTTTTGGTAGATTACTGACCTTAGAATAGATAACCCAACCAGATTTGATTGATAGGGTACTTCCAGAGTTTCCTTACCCAATCCCCCAATAGGTTATCTTGTAGTCCTGGAACTATCTTATGATGCAATCTACTGCATATAAATTCATTCAAATACACTTCATAAAATGTTAGAAACTTCACATAATCAAATCTACTCTAACAATCCATGGTTGATTAAAGAGAATTTGTATGCTATAATGAAAAGATCTAATAAGACATCTATACTTCTAGATAGAAGATGGGGAAGAAAAAAATCCAACAACAAAATGGTGGTGTGAAGACACACCGTTAAGTAGAAAAAACATAAGACAATATCCAGCTGAAGCTTCCTGTATCTTAGTCATAACATATCGGCCAACAAAGTTCCTATAATAAATGTAAAATACCAAGGAGTAACATCAGAAATATGTGTAGTCATTAGAAATATGGATTGCAAGTTGAAATCATGAACAATATATGTGTACTCTTAGAACTGTCCATTTTGAAATCTTCGTGAACACATGTATATAAGATGCCAAGCAAAAAAAGTAGGTTTTGGAGAAATGTACAAAATCTATACAAGATGGAGTACTTTTTTCAAAAACTACTCCAGCTTGTAGTTTTTGTGAATTGATACAAAAAGTTAAGCCTCTCTTTATGAAATACACAAAATTTGTTTCTGAACTAGTATAGTAATATCAAAAACTACATCTTCTCTATATATGGAAACAAAATTGTAAATTACCTATATTTATTATTATTACAACAGTTCAGATATATACTAATTGAAATAACAGTAAAAACTAATATGAAAAAAACAAAATTTGGGTAGAGCAGCGATACCAGTACTCATGGAATAGTTTTGAATTCAAAATGTGCAGTTCTAATAGTTTGCAATAGAACAACATAATTTATCACTATAATTGATCTTCATCATGTGTTACTCCTTGGTGTATTCCATTTGTATTTTCTAATGCAACAAGGCTAACCAAGTGAAGAGGTATAGACATATAAAATGTAACAAAAATGCTAATCGAAAACAATATACAATCATCATGTATAGACATATTACATGCTTTTTCATTACAATGCATGCTTTGACTATAATAGTAATATGATGCCAAGAAAAAAAAAGTGTCGGAACAATCTACAAAAAAAACACAAGCAGGAATAACAACTATATGAACATTTTTAAGTAAATCATGAATGCAATCTATAATCCATGAAATAACAATAAAAACAATATCATCATGGTTGGAGTAGGTGTTCGAGTGATATATAGTAGAGCATATATAGTAGAGAATAAATATGTACTAGAGCATATATAGTAGAGCAGCCATATGTACAAGAGAAATGTTGATTTGGGCAAAGAGAAGCCATAGAGACTATCCATACGTGAAAAATCAAAACACATGATTTGAGTTTCAATGAAACAAAACAATGTCACACTGATAGCAACTGTATGTTGTTGATTAAACAAGTATCTTGGTTATCATTTCCAGCTTAAAAAGTATCTTGGCTAACCTTGCCAACTTAAAAAGTATCTTGGCTAACCTTGCCAATATTTAAGTAACAAGACTTAAAATGAAACAAAAGTAACTAGAGTTCTCCAAACTTCATTGCAATGTACTCCACTCTCTCCTCTTCATTCATTCTCAAGAACCCTTTGGCTCTTTCAATTTCAATCATGAAGGTGTCATAAGCCTTTAGCATAGTGCCTCGACTCAAATCAAGGATGGCTTTGAGGGCCCCATACACACTTTCTAAGATAAAATCTGAATCATATTTATCCACTTTGATAACAAGAGGCAAATGGAGGTCCCATTGTAGTACTTTTATAGTTTCACAAATCGCATCCAACAAACCAGCCACAGTTTCCTTCTTCCTCTTCCCCCTCCTTGATGATGGTGTTGAAGGATTTGGCTTACCACTTGCACTTGATTGATTGGAATGATATAATTCATCATCCAAATCAATTTTAGTGTTAAGAGGTGTACCAATAGGGATATCCTCATCACAATCCAAGTAGATGCCCCCATCCATATTGAGCCCTTCGTATGTCTCTTGTGTAGTAGTAGTTGCGGTACCCTCAGCTATGTCATTACCCGCAATGAAGGCTAGGCCATCGTAGTACTAGAAGGGTTGTCTCTTATACACTTTGGCATTTTTGAATTATTTTCTCTGCATGTTTCCATGATGAATGAATTAGATCTATGTCTTGTATCACTAACTTAATAAGAAGGAAATATTGCTTAGATCAATATATTCAAAAGAGCATGTTACCTTTAGAAGCTCTTCCCACACCATCTCATCAGCATCCACACATTGAGTAGCCTCATTCCATGCAAACCCACTCATACTCCTCAACTCTATCATAACTCTCAAACCTTTCTTCCATCCTTTCAGCTTGTTTTTAAAATTATCCTTTGACAGATTGAGGCTCATCTCAACATTGAACTTCCTCTCAATGGTGGTCTAGGCTTTTTTTTGAAGCCCCCTTCGCCTTTCCTTCCTAGCTAAACTTACTCGTGGAGCAAGTGTATGAACTTTCATTCCATTTCTATGGTATGCATAACCTTCTTGGATGAAGAAGTTGCCTGGCTTACTTAAACCTCATCCTCCATGTTTATCATGATTTCTATGAAGGACATCACCTACACCACCTGTTAATTGCAATTATTAGCTACATGCAAATGAGGATGGATATTAAAGCAACACTCATACAATAGTGGCATATAATCCAAAATATTGCATTTATGCATGCTATCCAGCAATATGTATTATATGTCTTTATTATCCATTCTCATTTATATGCAGCTAAGTATGCATGTAAGGAAGATTAACGTAAAAGTTATGCCAAGCAAGATTTATGCCACAATATTTTCTGATTTGAAGTTAAATTATTATTTTAAAGTTAATATTTTCTGGCACAAACTTTGCGATGTGGAAGTTGGAGATGGAAGATCTATTGATTGATTGGGATCTATGGGATGCGGTGGATGAGAATAAGTTGAGACCCACATATCTGACTTTAGCTGCATAGTATGATGTAACAGACAGAAAAGCTAAAGGTCTCATTAGCTTGTGTCTTGCAAACTCTATTCTGATAAATGTCCATGAAGAATCTTCTATGAAGAAGCTTTGGAAGAAGCTAAGTGAGATCTATCAAGCGAAATCACTTGTGAACTAGATTTTCTTGAGGAAGAAATTATATTCCTTGAGAATGGAAGAAGGTGGATGAATTTTTGAGCATCTCGAAAGCTTTAATATGTTGGTGACTCAGTTGACTTCAGTAGGGGTGCCCATGGATGAAGAAGAAAGGTGCCAAATCTTACTATGTTCATTTTCAGACTCATGGGACAACCTTTCCATGGCCATAGGGAGCACTCCAATCATCTTGAAGATGGAGGATGTTGTTGGTTCTCTACTTTTTGAGGAGATGGGAAGGAAGGTCTCTTTGAATGCCAAAGAGGTTTTGACTATTCGAGGAAGACCAAAAGAAAGAGGCAAGAATGAAAAGTAACATGGTCATTCTAAGTCCAAGAATAAGGGGAGATCAAAGTCACCTGGTAAGTCCAAGGTAATCTGCTGGAATTGTGGAAAACCAGGACACTTCCAAAAGGACTGCAAAGAGGAAAATAAGAAGAAGAAAGATTCTAATTTTGAGTCTAAGAAGGAAGATGGAGATTCTTTTATTGCATCCTTGGCCACTTGTGCAGGTGGCAATGCATGGTTGATAAACTTAGGTGCATCTTTCCATGTGACTCCTAATAAAAATGGTTTAGTAAGTATGAAAATTTTGATGGTGGTAAGGTGTATTTGGGTGATAACTCGATTCTTGATATTTTTGGTCATGGAAGTATTTGTGTGAAATTTTTCTGATGGTAGAATTAGAAGATTTGATGGTGTCTTGCATATCCCAAGACTAGCAAGGATTTTGTTATCTATTAGCAAGCTAATAGATGTGGGTGTGCATGTACAGTTTTTGGAAGTAGGTGTGAAAATGGTGAGAGATGTTATGGAAATAGTAAGAGGAAGCAGATTGGGTACAATGTACTAGCTTGATGCATGAACAATTGAGTGCAATAGTATTTCTAATAAGATTGTGAGACGGACTACCTTGTTGAAGAAGGAGAGGGTTTCTCTTTCAACAGATGGTCATGGTTTTTGGGTACCCAAGGGCTCTCTGTCTATTGAATCAAACTTCCATGTGGAAAAGACCATGTTATGGCACCAGAGACTCAGCCACATAGGTGAGAAGGGTCTACAAACTTTGAAAAATAAAATCCTTGTTGATGGGTTGAATGACTGCAATCTTGAATTTGATTTTTGTGAGCATTGTATTTATGGAAAGCAAAACCGCATTCAATTTTACTCGAGTTCTCATAAGTCTTCGTGTATTTTGGATCTAATCCATTCGGATGTATTTGTTCCAGTTGATGTTTCTTCAATTGGTAGATCAGTTTATTATGTTTATTTCATTGATGATTTTAGTAGAAGAGCATGGGTTTATTTTCTTAAGAGTAAAGCTTAAGTTTTCAGTCATTTCAAATAATTTAAATCAATGGTTGAGTTGCAGATTGGAAAGAAAATAAAATGTTTGAGGATAGATAATGGTGGTGAATATTGTTCTCATGATATTGATACATTTTGTAAATATTGTGGTGTTAAAAGATAGAAGACAACACTGTATTCTCCACAACATAACGGAGTTGCGGAAATAATGAACAGGACCTTGATGGAGAAGGCTAAGGCTAGGAGTATGTTGAATGGTGTTGGACTAGAACAAAAGTTTTGGGCTGAAGTTGTAGCCACTGCCTGCTACCTGATAAATATGTGTCCTACATCAACTCTTGTTGATAAAATGCTAATGGAAGCATGGTCGGGCCACAAGCCTTCACTTAGACATCTTAGAGTGTTCAGTTGCGAAGCATATGCTCATGTGCCAAAGGAGAAGCAGACAAAATTGGATAACAAAGTTGTTAAATGTATTTTCATCAGATATAGTTATGGTGTGAAAGGATACAAGCTTTGGGATCGTGTTGAACAAAAGGTATTTTATTCCAAAAGTGTTCGTTTTAGAGAAACTAAGCATTTTTTTGTTACAGTGCAGCCAAAACAAATAGAAGAAAAGAAAGATGTTATTCAACTACCTGCTACAGCATAGAAATTTGAATCAAGGCCTTTAGAAAGACAAGAAGTCGAGGAGAGCTCTATGAGTTATGAATCATCAGAGGAAGAAGAGGTACCTGAAGCTGAAGCAGAACTTGAACCAGATTTTGTTCGAAGGTCTACAAGACAAATGAAACCACCTAAAATGTATGGATATTCTCTTGATGATTAGAGATGCATATTTGCATTAAATGTTAATGTTGATGAACCGAGATCTGTAGAAGAGGCACTTGGTATGAATGATTCAGAGTCCTAGAAAATAGTGATAGATGAATAAATGACAGCTCATAGTGAAACATGGGACCTTGTACCACTGCCTGAAGGACGGAAGCTTGTTGGTTATAAATGGGTGTTCAAAAGGAAGATGGGTTCAGATGGAAACATTGAGAAGTATAAAGCACGTTTTGTTGAAAAAGGTTACTCCTAGGTTGAGGGAGTAGATTATGGTGAATTTTTTTCTCCTATAGCAAAAATGACATCCATTCAATTTTTACTTTCTATTGCAGTAGCTTATGATCTAGCAGTTGAGAAAATGGATGTGAAAACAGCTTTCCTTCATGGAGATTTGGAGGAATAAATTTACATGACACAACCAGAGCACTTTGTAGTGAAAGGTAAAAGTCATTTTTTCTTTAAGTTGAAGAAATCCTTGTATGGTTTAAAACAAAGTCCTAGGATGTGGTACTAGAAGTTTGATACATATGTGTTGAGTTTGGAATATGTGCGATCTAAATCTGATCATTGCATATATTTCAAATCTAATGGTGATTGTTTCCTAGTTATTGCCTTGTATGTCGATGACATGTTATTTATTGGCAAAGTAAAAGGTTTGACTGTAGAGTTAAAATCTCAGCTCTCGATAAAGTTTGAAATGAAAGATCTTGGTGCAGCAAGGCACATTTTGGGAATGGAGATTATAATCTAGATAGAAAAAATAGAAAACTTTGGCTAGGCCAGAGTAAGTATGTTGGTACTATTCTAAGAAGATTTAATATACAGGATTCTAGACCATTGAGTGTTCCTATTACAATGGGAACAAAGTTTTCTAGTTCACAATGTATGACATCCCCGTTGGAGATGAAAGAGATGAGTCAAGTACCATATCAGAGTGTTGTTGGAAGTTTGATTTATGCTATGGTCTGTATAAGACTAAACATTGCCCAAGCAGTGGGAGTACTTTCCTGTTATATGTCTAATCCAGGAAGAGCACATTGGGATGCAGTAAAAAGAGTTTTCATATACTTGTGGGGTACCTCAGAGTACTCGATATATTTTCATGGAACATGAAATGAGCATTCCTTGGATATTCAAGGTTATGTGGATTCAAACTGGGTTGGTGATATTGATAGGAGAAGATTCACCATTGCATATGTGTTTACATTATTTGGTGGTGCAATCAGTTGGATGAGAAAGTGACATGTTGTGGTTGCTTTGTCCACTACAAAGGCAGAGTATACGAAAACTATTCATGTCTGGAAGGAAGCCAGTTGGCTTAAGAGATTGTGTTCCGATATAGAGTTCAAACAGTTTGTAGTGACAATCAGAGTGCAATCTTCCTAACGAAGAACCTTACTTTTCATGCCAAGACCAAGCACATTGATGTACAATATCATTTTGTGAGAGACATGGTTGAGGATGGCAAGGTGAAGTTGGATAAGGTAGAGACTTTGGTGAATGCTGTTGATGCATTAACTAAGCCCGTGAGCACAGAGAAGTTCAAATGGTGTTTAGAGTCTATGGGCCTCTCAGCCCCTAGCAATTAAGTCCATGATATTTTGGATACCCTAACTCTTGCAAGGTGCTCGACAAGTGGGAGAATGTTGAGAACATGTGTCTCAACCTTGCTATCTTTTTCTAGAAAATTTTAAGAATTTGTTTGTGGTAGTTTTCCACATGTTTATGTATTGGAAAAAGGTAAATGAGTTGTTGAAAAAGTGCCCTATCCATAGTAGAATATAGGAGGGCCATTTTTAGAGCATAGTTAGCTTGTTTTATGCCTTTTATGGGGGTCTAAGCTAAGGGACAAAATCATGGACTGGATTGCTATTTTAACCTAGTTGATTTTCCATCTTGGAAATGTAAATGTCAAAAATGGGCAACATGTTTCATGGTGGTTAAGCCCGTGGTTTTGTAAACCCACAAGTGGCTTCCAAGTTGTAAAATCACTATAAAAGGAGGGCTTGGGGAGGTGTTTGAATCATTGAGTTTTGTTTGTAAGACTGGGTGCTAGAAGGAGTCTCTCCGAGTTCGAGTTGTGGTGATGCACTCTTGTAAGAACTTGCATTGTAAGTGTATTGTAATCATCTTGATTTGATAATACATTGTGCGGGTTTTGGAGGGTGGGTTTTTTCTCCCAAAAGGGTTTCCCCATGGTAATCATTGTGTTATGTGTTTGTTGTTGTTTTGATTATGCTTTATTATGCATTTATTGAGATCTTTGTGATATTTAAGTTGAAATTTGCATAACCGGCCTCTCAAGATTGGCGTAGGAAGCATGTTTGCATACCTTTGCTTCCTTACAAGTCTACACAGATCACAATGCTTTTCTGCTTTGTTGCACGTCTTCTCTTCTCTGCGACGATCCATAGCTATTATAATATTATTTTTTAGCTACATGAAATAATAAAGTTATATAAAAGAGATATGTTGCTCTAGCTATAAATATCCAATTGATTAGCTCCTTGATGCCATGGCTAGTTTTAGTTGTATAGACTTGTGTGTGTTCTTGTAAGGATTTAGTTGGTATTTTCATTTATTTATCTCCTCCTACAAAATACTATTACCTTAAGATGTGTTGGGAGAAGAAATGAAAGATCTTGACTCAAATATTTTTTTTTCTATTAACCATAATATATTAACAAGAAAATGAGAGTTTACAGCAGTTTAAGTTTTACAAAAAATTACACCATCCCAAATATATGTAGGGAAACAAAATCAGGAACCATCCTTTCAACAGAAATCCTTTAAAGTATCAGATATTCAGAAGACTATAAGCTGTCTCTATCTGGGAAACTAGGTCATCCATGGTCGCTAGTGATCTACCCATTTAAGGAACAGGTCACCCTGGGTGATGATATTGTAGGGGTTGGAGAAATAGGCCTCCCAAGGCAATGGAGGAAACTCTGTCATAGGCTGTACATACAAGGAATCGGCATGGACAGTTGACTGGCATCGCCTGCAGTCTGCTCTTGTACACCTTGATTCGACCCTGCCAACTCACTACTGGTGGTCACCTGCTCAATTGATATGGAGTTTTCCGTTGTGGTGTTCCCCTGCCCAGTTCCTCCTCCTGCTAGATTAAATTGAGCATCTTGAGCATCTCTATCTTTTTATCACTTTATATATTTGTCTCCTTCCTCTAATTTTTTATCTATTGTAGCATCTGCCCAATGGTGATGTCAAAATTAAATTCCACATCTGCTCTAGTGGTCATATTGCATTTGACATGTTTTATGTCCAAAACTTCCCTAACCTCATGAACGACTCTCAAGGTTTGATGCTCTTTCACCTGCATAGCCATAGTAACCTACGTGGAAACATTAAGAATGATGGGCCTCCACGAAGACTCTGTGAGAGTTCTACTCCTACTATTGAAGATATTATCATTCCTAAACTTCCAAATATGCCAAAGTATGTGAAAAGAAAGAGAAGCCCAGAAAATATTGCATCTTTTGTTCAGTCCCAACATAGATCCATAAATGATATTCACAACCTAAAAGTTTCTATTAAGTTTCAATCCAAAAAGGTTCCACATGGCAGAGGCAAATTGACATTCAAAGAAGATATGGAGGATAGTTTCGGGTTCAAAGAAATAGGAGCAGTCATTTGGTTCACTAGAAGGTTTCTTAATAGGTAAGCTATGCAAAAGACAACGCCACATAAAACATAGGATTTTAGGTTCAGCAAGGGTGTGCCATAACTTGCCAAGGAATTTACTCCATATGTTGGGGTCTAGGTTCAAATTCCATTTAGAATTAAGGTGGTCAAAGATAGACTTTGTGCTTGCAAGTAATCTATAAACTGCTTTGACTTTGGTATTCCACAGTGGGGTTCAATCAATCCACTTGATAAGATTCATCATGTCAGAGTCAACAACAGTGTCTTTGGGAAGATTAAGAGTTGAAGAGTCCTCCTTTGGGAGAGAGGTAAGTCATATCTAGAAACAAGTTATTCCCATGGAAGCAGGTTCTCATTCTCAATGATATCAGAAAAATAAATAATACCAACTGCATTCCATTTCTTTGCAGAGCATCCCTATAGCTGAGCTAAAGGCTTATCTCCTTTATAGAGGTTCCACCAGATGGACCTTTCTCCACATACATTATGATGTTGATCAAGAAGGTTGTTCCCTATAATACTAGCCCTTATTTCCTCCCAACCCTTCCAAATAGATTGAAAGACATCAAATCCTGTTACAATCACCCTGAATTTCCCTATCATGAGGTCAATGAGGGGAAGATTCTTCCATTGCTTAGCTCAGGTAGGTGCACCCATGCTAATGTTGTGTCTCACTGGGATCTTCCAAGGTTCATTACCTTGAGAGACTTTGGCTATCCACTTAACCGTTAGAGCAGTACCTTGCCATCTGAGATCTTTCAGTCCTAGACCTCCTTGCTTAGTAGTTCTTGTGCACCAGTCCCACCTAACAACATGGGATTTATTATTTCCTTTGTCATCTAACCACAGATAGTTCCTGATCTCTTTATAGAGGTAATTGATCTGCCCTTGATTGAAGAGCCAGGTTGAGGAGTAGTATATAGGGTATGTAGCCAAAATCTTTTGGCAAACCTGAAGTCTACCTGCCAATGAGAGGAATTTGTTGATCCACTTCTTCAACTTCCCTTCTATCTTATTCTTCACCCAATTCCACATGTTTTTGAGGTCTGGTTTGACAGAAAATGGAATGCCTAAATATCTAACTTGATAAAGAGGACCTCCACAAGCAAAGCCAAATTGGTTACACCATTCAGGTGGAGAGTCTTCCCAACCAAGAAGAGTTGATTTAGGGATGGACACCTTGCTGCTAGAGGCTAGATAGAAAATGTCTAACTTGTCCATGAGGCACTTGAAGTTAGATTCACTCATCTCCACTATGAGGGAGGTGTCATCAGCGAACATAATATTAATGAGTTCCTCATCATTAGGTAAGATAACTCCCCTTACCTTTGGAGAAATGGATTTATCTCTTAGAATGTAAAATAAGGAATCTGTTGCAATAAAAAATAAGGATGGAGCTAGTGGGAAGCCCTGTCTAATAGACCTGGTTAATGGAAATGGATCAGACCTAGTTCCATTCACCTCTACTACCGCAGTAGCCCCTTTCATTAAGGTCAGGACCATTCGATTGAATTCTTTAGGGAAACCTAGAGCTTCTAGCATTGTAATAATAAACTGCCATTCAATCCTGTCATAGGCCTTCTCATAATCTATTAGGAGTATACTAACCTACTAACCAGAGCATCTTGCCCATTCCATAGTCTCCCAATAGGTAATGAGGTTCTCCAAAATGTATCTACCCTTCACAAACCCAGTTTCGGTGGGGCTAATCACCTTGGAAAGGATATCCACCAGCCTCCTAGCAAGCACCTTGGTCAAAATTTTGTAAGACACATTCAAGAGGGTAATGGGTCTCCAATTCTTGATCAGAGTTTTATCTCCCTCCTTGGGAATGAGCTTAATGCACCCAGTGTTGATTTATGCCCCCAGGGAACCTGCATTAATGGCCTCATTGTAGACCTGTAGTAGATCTTGTCCAATCCAATCTATGTTACTCTTGTAGAATTCAATAGGTAGACCATCAGGGCCTGAGGCTTTCTCATTACTCATATGTCCAATGGCCTCAATAATCTCCTCTACTGATAATGGTCTGTTGAAGGTTATTGCATCCTCTTCCTTGAGTGTTAGAGGGATGATATCCTTAATTTTGTTCCTTCTCTCTCCCATCTCTACTCCTGATTATTTTGAGGTGAACATCTTGGAGTAATAATCAACGAAGGCTTGAAGGATGCCTTCCGAGGTTGAGAGGGTTACTCCTTCCTAAAAAATGCAATCTATCTTATTCTTAGCCTCCTTAGCCTTAAGGAGTTGGAAGAAAAATTTGGAACCCATGTCTCCTTCCTTAATATAGTTGGCCCTTGCCCTAATTTTTCTCCATTGATCTTGTGTTGCTGTAGTTTCCTAAGCAAGTCTCTAGCCCAAGCTAGACTGCTACTGGCTTCTTCACCTGTAGGGTCCAACTGACTTTTAAGCTCTTCTTGGTAGAGTTCATTCTGCAATTATGATTCGACTCTTCTAGAGTCCTTAGCCCACTTCTTCCCTACCACCTGGAACATTGTCCTCCAACTATTGGTACACTAGTTCCAACAATTTATGACACTCTACTTCCTAGCCACTCCATGGTTGAACCATCTAATCAGGAGGGTAGCATCCTTGATGTCCTTAACTTTTTAGTAATGTAGTGTTAAGGGAAAAGGATTGACCTCCTTTCCTGGGGGTAGGGCAGCTCCCCAACTGAAACATCGAGCTAACAACTGGGTGATGATCTGAGAGGGAGTATGGTACCACCCTAACACTCTCACCACTAGCCTCCTTCCTGAAGCTGAAGAAATCCTTATTAACATACACCTTATCCAATCTGCAATAAATCCTTCTACTACCCTTCTGGTAGTTAGACCAAGTATGCCAGATACCATTATGTTCTTTCTTCTGCCCTGCTAAGGGATCAAATAACCTAAGTTTACTAGTCATCTTGGTCCAGAAGTATTTCTCATTGCCTCTCCATTCCATCCTAATCTCACCTCCTTTATCTTGTGGTGATTCAACCATGTTGAAGTCCCCTGCAACCACCCACGAAATGTCCTTCATGTTGCACATCCATTCCCATAACCGAATCATAGTGGTCATTTGGTGCATAGACAGAGTAGATTCCAAACTCTACATTGTCATGAATAAGACTCACCCATACAACTCTATCACATGGGGAGCATCCCCAGTCAGAGATTTTGTTGGCCCATCTAGGGTGGATATGGATGGCACTCCCCCCTTACCTCTTGGGTGTTTGGTGAACACACTCATGGCTTCCTGCCAAATGCATTTTAAGGCCACATCCAAAGAGAATCCTATTGCCTTAATCTCTTGGAGCAAAAGGAAGTCAAATCCTTTCTGCATTCTAATGAATCTCTTAACAACATACTTCATGTCTGGGGACTCTAGACCCCTCACATTCCAAGTTGCAAGTTTAAACTCCATGTCCATGTTAAGAGTCTTATTCCATAAGAGCTTGAAAGATCTTAAAACAATTGGAGAGGCTCCTCTTATGTATTGCACCATTGGCCACTCGTGCAGGTGACAATGCATGGTTGATAGACTCGAGTGCATCTTTCCACATGACTCCTAATAAAAAATGGTTTAGTAAGTATGAAAATTTTGATGGTGGTAAGGTGTATTTGGGTGATAACTCAGTTATTGATATTGTTGGTCGTGGAAGTATTCATGTGAAATTTTCTAATGGTAGAATTAGAAGATTTGATGGTGTCTTGCATATCTCGGGACTAGCAAGGATTTATTTATCTGTTAGCAAGCTAATAGATGTGGGTGTGCATGTACAATTTTCTGAAGCAGGTGTGAAAATGGTGAGAGGTGTTATGGTAATAGAAAGAGGAAGTGGATTGGGTACAATGTACCAGCTTGATGCATGCACAGTTGAGTGCAATAGTACTTCTCATAAGATTGTGAGAATGACTACTTTGTTGGAGAAGGAGAGGGTTTCTCTTTCAACAGATGGTCGTGGTTTTTGGGTAGCCAAGGGTGCTTTGTCTACTGAATCAAAGTTGCCTGCGGAGAAGACCATGTTATGCCACCAGAGACTCGGCCACATAGGTGAGAAGGGTCTACGAACTTTGAAAAATAAAAGCCTTATTGATGGGTTGAATGACTGCAATCTTGAATTTGATTTTTGTGAGCATTGTCTTTATGGAAAGCAAAACAGCATTTAGTTTTACTCGAGTTCTCATAAGTCTTCATGTATTTTGGATCTAATCCATTCAGATGTATTTGGTCTAGTTAATGTTCCTTCTATTAGTAGATCAGTTTATTATGTTTCTTTCATTGGTGATTTTAGTAAAAGAACATGAGTTTATTTTCTTAAGAGTAAAGCTAGAGTTTTCAGTCGTTTCAAAGAATTTAAATCAATGGTTGAGTTGCAAACTAAAAAGAAAATAAAATGTTTGAGGATAGATAATGGTGGTGAATATTGTTCTAATGATTTTGATACATTTTGTAAAGATTATGGTATTAAAAGACAGAAGACAACTCTGTATTTTCCACAACATAATGGAGTTGCAGAAATAATGAACAAGACCTTGATGGAGAAGGCTAGGAGTATGTTGAGTGGTGCTACACTAGAACAAAAATTTTGGGTTGAAGCTATAGCCACTGCCTACTACCTAATAAATAGGTCTCCTACATGACCAATGGAAGCGTGGTCGGGCCAAAAGTCTTCACTCAGACATCTGAGAGTGTTCGATTGCAAAGCATATGTTCATGTGCCAAAGAAGAAGCAAACAAAATTGGATAACAAAGTTGTTAAATATATTTTCATCTGATATAGTTATGGTGTGAAAGGATACAAGCTTTGGGATCGTGTTGAACAAAAGGTATTTTATTCCAGAAGTGTTATTTTTAGACAAACTAAGCCTTCTTTTGTTACAGTGAAACCAAAACAAATAGAAGAGAAGAAAGATGTTATTCAACTACTACCTACACTACAGCATAGAAATTTGAATCAAAGGCCCTCAGAAAGACAAGAAGTCGAGGAGAGCTCTATGAGTTATGAATCATCAGAGGAAGAAGAGGTACTTGAAGCTAAAGTAGAACCTGAACCAAATTTTGTTCGAAGGTTTACTAGACAAAGGAAACCACCTGAAAGGCATGGATATTCTCTTGATGATTAGAGATGCATATTTGCATTAAATGCTAATATTGATGAACCAAGATATGTAGAAGAGGCACTTGGTATGAATGATTCAGAGTCTTAGAAAATAGTCATAGATGAAGAAATGATAGCTCTTAAGAGGAGTGAAACATGGGACCTTGTACCATTGCCTGAAGGACGGAAGCCTGTTGGTTATAAATGGGTGTTCAAAAGGAAGATGGGTTCAGATGGAAGCATTGAGAAGTATAAAGCACATTTGGTTGCAAAAGGTTACTCCTAGGTTGAGGGAGTAAATTATGGTGAAATTTTTTCTCCTATAGCAAAAATGACATCCATTCGATTTTTAATTTCTATTGTAGCAGCTTAAGATCTAGAGGTTGAGAAAATGGATGTGAAAACAACTTTCCTTCATGGAGATTTGGAGGAAGAAATTTACATGACACAACCAGAGCACTTTGTGGTGAAAGATAAAAGTCAGTTAGTCTGTAAGTTGAAGAAATCCTTGTATGGTTTAAAACAAAGTCCTAGGATGTGGTACCATAAGTTTGATACATATGTGTTGAGTTTGGGATTTGTGCGATCTAAATCTGATCATTGCATATATTTCAAATATGATTTTGATCATTTCATAGTTATTGCCTTGGATGTCGATGACATGTTATTTATTGGCAAAGGAAAATGTTTGATTGTAGAGTTAAAATCTCAGCTCTCGATAAAGTTTGAAATGAAAGATCTCGGTGCAACAAGGCACATTTTGGGAATGGGGATTATAATCTAGATAGACAAAATAGAAAACTTTGGCTAGGCCAGAGTAAGTATGTTGGTACTATTCTAAGAAGACTTAATATGCAGGATTCTAGACCATTGAGTGTTCCTGTTACAATGGGAACAAAGGTTTATAGTTCACAATGTCCTACATCCCCATTGGAGATGAAAGAGATGAGTCGAGTACCATATCAGAGTGTTGTTGGAAGTTTGATGTATGCTATGGTCTGTACAAGACTAGACATTACCCAAGTAGTGGGAGTACTTTCCCGTTATATGTCTAATCCAAGAAGAGCATATTGGGATGCAGTAAAAAGAGTTTTCAGATACTTGCGGGGTACCTCATACTACTCGATATGTTTTCATGGAATAGGAATTGAGCATTCCTTGGATATTCGAGGCTATGTGGATTCAAACTGGGCTAGTGATATTGATAGGAGAAGATCCACCATTGCATATGTGTTTACATTATTTGGTGGTGCAATCAGTTGGATGAGAAAGCGACATGTTGTGGTCACTTTGTCCACTACAGAGGTAGAGTATATGACAGCTACTCATGCCTGCAAGGAAGCTATTTGGCTTAAGAGGTTGTGTTCTGATATAGAGTTCAAACAGGGTGCAGTGACAATTTACAGTGACAGTCAAAGTGCAATCTTCCTAGCGAAGAACCCTACTTGTCATGTCAGGACCAAGCACATATATGTACAATATCATTTTGTGAGAGACATGGTTGAGGATGGCAAGGCAAAGTTGGATAAGGTAGAGACTTTGGTGAATGTTGTTGATGCATTAACTAAGCCTATGAGCATAGAGAAGTTCATATGGTGTTTAGAGTCTATGGGCTTCTCAGCCCCTAGCAATCAAGTCTATGATATTTTGGATACCCTAACTCTTGCAAGGTGTTTGACAAGTGGGAGAATGTTGAGAACATGTGTCTCAACCTTGCAATCTTTTTCTGGAAAATTTCAAGAATTTGTTTGTGGTAGTTTTCCACATGTTTATGTATTGGAAAAAGGTAGTTTTCCACATGTTTATAGTAGAATATAGGAGGGCCATTTTTAGAGCATAGTTAGCTTGTTTATGTCTTTTATGAGGGTCTAAGCTAAGGGACAAAATCATGGACGGGATTACTATTTTAACTTGGTTGATTTTCCATTTTGGAAATGTAAATATCAAAAATGGGCAACATGTGGCATGGTGGTTAAGCCCATGGTTTTGTAAACCCACAAGTGGTTTTCAGGTTGTAAAATCACTATAAAAGGAGTGCTTGGGGAGGTGTTTGAATCATTGAGTTTTGTTTGCAAGACTAGGTGCTAGAAGGAGTCTCTCCAAGTTCGAGTTGTGGTGATGCGCTCCTATAAGAACTTGCAGTGCAAGTGTATTGTAATCATCTTGATTTGATAATACATTGTGCGAGTTTTGGAGGGTGGGGTTTTTCTCCCAGAAGGGTTTCCCCACAGTAATCATTGTGTTATGTGTTTATTGTTATTTTGATTATGTTTTATTGTGCATTTCTTGAGTCCTTTGTGATATTTAAATTGAAATTTGCATAACTGTCCTCTCAAGATTAGCGTAGGAAGCATTTTCGCATACTTTTGCTTCCTTACAAGCCTACACAGATCACAACGCTTTTCTGCTTCGTTACACGTCTTCTCTGCTCTTGGACGCTCCATAGCTATTATAATATTATTTTTTAGCTACATGTAATAATAAAGTTATATAAGTGAGATATGTTGCTCTAGCTATATATAAACGATTGATTAGCTCCTTGATGCCATGGCTAGTTTTAGTTGTATAAACTTGTGTGTGTTCTTGTAAGGCTTTAGTTGGTATTTTCATTTATTTATCTCCTCCTACAAAATACTATTACCTTAAGATGTGTTTGGAGAAGAAATGAAAGATCTTGACTCAAATATTTCTATTTGGGCTCATGCCCTTTGTTTTCACTCTTATTCCATCATATTTATTAGTTTGACAACATCATGTAAGAGTTTATTATAATCACTTTAAAATTTTTTGGTACTGACAACATTAAATTATGTAATATGTTCTAGTATTGAGGTTACCTCAAGGTGCAAGAGTATCATCCACTCATCCAACTTCCAGTCTTTGAATAATACTTGGTAAGTTTTTGAAATGGCTATCTAGCCTTTAGGATGCATCAATGCATAAGTTACCCTCATACACACAATACCATACCTTATGCATTGGTGAATCCTAGAAGTTAGATAGCCATTTCCATGAGTTTCTTGGATGTTAAAAGCCTCATATTGAATGTTATATATTTTGAAATGTGATATCTCTTAACTCATTTTCCATATATTTTTAAATTATATGCATACTAATTATCAATACAACTTTTTTAATATATGATTTTAGCCTTAATCAAATATTAAATATTCAATTATTAATTTTTTTAATATGTACAAATAAAATAATATAAATTTAACATATTAAAATAATAATATTATATATATATATATATATATATATATATATATATATATATATATATATATATATATAGTAATGATTTAACAAAAGACACTTGATTTAAAAAATGTGCATTACCAAAGAGTGCCCAAAGCCCACCACGGGAGGAGTGTGATAGAGGGACGATGCACAATGAGTTTTATACCATGATCCAAATGCTAAGTCTATCAAGGAAAGCATAGCCTTTGAAGCTCAAACTATGGATCTTTGTATTATTAAATCTGGTGTTCATCCAAATGGTGACAGATATATGACAGACCTAATTGCAATACAACAATACAATGTAAGGTCAGGGTATAGGAGAGACATTCATGTGGTTGAACAAGACGATAAATCTTCTTCCGATTAAGAAATGACAGACACTGTCTATGAAAGCTTGGAGTTACAATTTATTTCTGTCAATTCTCTTATGAAAATTCAATGATGGATTTGTGTATTACCATGGCAAACAAGGAAATCTGCAGCAATATTCTTCTCGAATGACCAGACAAATCATTGGAGCTCTTGCACAGATGAAAAGAAAATTGGCTGTTGACATTGATTACCAATTTAGTGTAGATCTTGGAAAAATGAAACACGTTGATAAGGAATCTAGTGAATCTATGGATATAATTGTGGAGGTTCCAATGCCTAGGGTTCATTTTCTTCCAAATCCTCTCCATCATAAGCAGGTCAGCGGCCATTACTGCTAACTTTCCTTCTTTTTAATTGATTAAGAATACAAAAAAGTTAATAATTATCCTTGATCTCTGTTTTCTTCTTATTACTTAAGGAATATCCATCTTATCATTTTCTCTTTTCAGATCCCACAATGAGCAAATTTTGTTTGCAGATTTAATCACCTGTACTGGAGGAACTCAGCCTACATGACTATTGTTCTACAATCTGATAAAAAGGAAGTTCATCTCACCAAATTGTGTTAAAGCAAATGAACCCAAATGCAAAAGCAGGCACCAAGCTCTTCACCACTTTTGTAGATACACTTCTGGAGCTGGAAACAGGCATATTTGAAGATATTATGAGTGATACATATTTTTCTTTGCTGTTCGAAATTACCTCCAGCAATATTCCTTCTATAAATTTAAGAGAATCATTTCATTGTGTGTTCCAATCATGGTTTGTGTGTGTTTTTAATGAGTAGAACAGATGTAGAAAATAGTGTCAACAAAGTAAAATGATGAGTCAGACTACCTGGAATGTGTTTTTCAGAAGGCAACAACCGACAGGAAGAGAAAGAGGGAGAGTAGCACAGATGATGTCACAAAGAATGATAGTGGTGGGTATACAAGAGTTCCCATGCTGTTACACAACACCAGTCATCTAAAGAAATTGAAGTTTGGGTAAGTATGGCAGTGCTAGTATATGATTATCATCAGTTGTAGAAAGGCCTTGAAGGTTACATACCCTACAAAGAAATCAAGTGTGCAATTCGTACACTCACAATTGAGATTAGTTATATAACCTTGCAAATTTAAGAGCATCACATGTTCCACAAAGACAATGGTTACATCTCTTAGCGTTAGGTTAAGCTCTTACACTGCTTTTTTTTTCTAAGTCTTCATTTCTTCTTCAGAAGGATTCTGTCTTAAGCTGACAACCATCTTATTTAGCTATATCAAAATAATTATATATAACTTTAATGATTACTACTTGTTGGACTAATTGTCAGTGTTTCTTATGCATCTCTGTTTATGATCTCTGTTTATCTCTGGCATTTGTATCGAGCATTAATAAGTTGATTTTTTTGACACAACGACAAACATGTTTGAACACTTAATATATTTGAATTTAAGCATGCAATCTGCTCTTTGTTTTTTTGGTCAAAACAAAGTAGACAATTCTATTTACTCTGTTTCTCAGATTTGGATTTATTATCCTGCTACAATTGTGATTCAAGATTTGAATGAATTAGTTAATCAACATGCTGCACAATTTCATGTCTTCAGAGAGAACATTGACGTATTACATGTTTAAATCTAAGATTTTATGAAACCATACAAGAACAATCATGATGGTTAGGTTTTTAAATCTGTGATATCATACATCAGTATGGATAACAAAATTTTCTTTACGCCTGAAGTAATGTGATTTAGTCAATCATAAAGCTTTCCTAATTTTGGTTTTATATCACTATTTTAAATGTTAAATAGGGATAATTACTGAAATCTGTTTGAACTAAATGATGTTCTGTCCTTAACGAATCAGTTTGAACTCTAATTTTATAATTAAAATTCCTACAAATGCAGCAGTCTCAAATCAACCATAATATTGAACTTTTGCTATTAAAGAAAGTCATCTGAAAGAATTATTATATTTATTTAAATATTGTAAAATATTCTATTTATAATTTTAAATAATGCATCATTTTGTTAGTTATCTTTTTCATTTAACAAAATCTGATGATATTGCCTAGAATCAGAACAGTTCCAGGATGGCCCCATTTATCTCCTTTTTGTTTGTACATAGATGTGGCAATAAGAAGATTGGTGGAGTAGTCTGTTTCTTGGGTACTTAAAGCGGCTAAGTATTGGTTTCATGAGAATGGATGTTTTGATTGGATGATTTTTTACTATTTAGAAAAGGCAAACAAAATGTTATGTGGATTAAATGAGGTAAGTAAGAATGAATTGAAATAAAATGAAATTTTACATTCAGTATTACTTGAAACCATCTACATGCTTCTTTACATGAAACATATGTTTTCCCTAGCCGCTGTTGATTTCTGCCAATACTTTCCCTGATTGGCTGACTGAAAATTAAATTAGAATGCTCTCCAAATTGTAAGTTTGGAGAAACACCCTATCCCCTACTTTTTAAACAGCTGATAAATGCAACAATAATGACAACAGAGAAACTAAATGACTGTAAAAAATAGTGATACAAGAAGTCACTTACTCTCCTTCAATACCTCTTAGACAACAAGAATAAGATAAATCATTTAATCATTTCTGCAAGGCACATATTTCTGCTTTATTTCAGACAAAGATTTGTGTATTGCAGCATACAAAGAATATTAAGAATGCTCTGTTTTTTTAATTCTGAACTGTATTTATTACATTAATAGTTTTATTGACAGCTTGCATACAATGGAATTAAGATCTGATTTTAAACATTTCGGGCCCCTAAGCTACTTAGGAAAAACTGCAGATAACATTTGTGACTCACTGTCCATGAATAATTACATGCTGTTCTGCATTATGAACAGTATTACAACAAAACCCAGTGAATTACAAAATGGCAGGGCAATGTGAAATTTCTTCAGTCTTCACCCAATTCACAATTTATAAGACATTTCTCAATAACTCTTTCTATCACAATCTCTTTATTAATCAAATACCAACTTGTTTTTATGCATATTACATACTGAAATACCAGCAAAACTGGTCACTCTAACTGAGGATGAATGCTATTCGCAGCCATGACTGCCATCCACATCACATTAATCCACCATCGAAAGATTTCCCCCTCCCAAGTTTCAAATTTTTTAGCTCTCTCAGAAAAAGAATCTAGAATCTTGCTCTGATCACCAAGAGGAAGGCTTGCTAATATTTTAGTCACTCCTCCTTCAAATCTCTCTGAGAATTGCAAATGCCCAGTAATATAAGTAGAGTAACAATCAATAAGTTCACGCTCTTTGTGTACCCAGGCAAACCTACAGATAAGATATGCAATGACTGGAACCCGCTTTATCAAAAAAGAAACTCGTGCGAGTTTGGAAATAATTAGCTCTCCATTTGCTAGAGCATCCATGAATCTGTGGACCAGAATATCTAGCACACGGCTTGAATATGACCTATCTGAACTAGTAAAGTACGGATTATATCTCCAATTTATTTGGGGTTCTGCTAATATGTCAGCGATGCCTTCATCTTCAACAAAAATTGTGAAAGCAGCTTCAAATGCATCACTTTTACAAAGCTTAATCAAGCCCAACAACCACAAGAGAGATTCACAAGCAGAATTCCTTATATCGGTAGATGATCCGCATTTGATACCCTCAAATATCCTCCTAAATTCAATTAAAAGAACATCTCTACATGTTTTTTGAATAGCCGGATGTATATCTTCCTGAAAATATTCAACTATCTGTTTCTTCACTGTTTCTTACATATGACGCAGAGGCACGCCGTCGGAAACAAAGGGCTTGTTAAGAATTTTAGAAAGCATTTCGGGTAGTATATTGCTTAAAAGCTCTGGTTTTTCTTCAAAAAGGGATTTAGGTATTTTAAGTCTTTCAGCTTAATCAGTGGAAATATGTACCTGCAAAGATGATAGAAGAGCTCGGATTCTGAGCTCTTGTTCAGGAGTCCAAAAAACTGCTTCCAAATATTCCATGCATGCTCGCATTCCCTCTTCAAACAGCAATTCCGAAGCAACTGGTAAAATGCGTAGGGCGTCATCTACATTCGAAAAAGAAAGGTGTCTTTTCCAATAAGATGAACACATAAGCCGAATGCAGTCGATGTAATTCTGAGGAGAGCCATCCAGAGGACGGTTTAAATGATTTCGGAATCTGTAGACCAGCGTTCAGAAAGTCTCGCTTCAAAATAACTTGATTTCTTCAAAATTTGAGAATGCAGGTAAATGGGATTACCTTCGTATGGATCGCCTTCAAAACATATTATCCGCAGTTTCACATCACCATTGTTCTGATCACCAAATTTGAAAAATGGGGAATACATTGCTAATTTGTGGTTTCCGGAATTTTGAGATGCCTCATGAGAATTGAAAACCCTCGTTTTCTTGAAGGATTCTTCAATTGTAGATTCCCGCTACCCGTCCGCTTCGCTGATTTGTAGCCATTCGTGGGTTATAGGATGTAACTGCGTTTTGGATTTTTTTGAGTTTTTGGACTCGTAGTTCGTATAGAAGTGTATATGGGTGGAGGTTAGGGTTACGTTTACGTTTAAGGGCAAACTTAGTGTTATAATTATGGTTTTGGTTAGACTTATGATTTAGTGTTAAACTTAGTGTTTAGAATACTAAAACTAATTTTAATAAAATCTTATTGCTAATTTTAACATGCTGGTATTAATTCATAACAATTATATATAATTATTTTTTTAAAATTTATAATATTATAAATATATTAAATCAATAATAATAATAAAATTTATGTTAGGGTTTAAATATGGATTATGATTAGAGTTAGGGTTATGATTAGGATTAGTGTTAGTGACCTAATTCTTAACAGACCCCTTTCCTATCCCTATTCAGATTATAGCTCTAAGTTAACCTAATCTAATCATAATCTAATCCTAATTAAACTCTAATTGAATCCTTATTAAATCCTAACTCTTACTAAGTTAAAAATATAGTTAGGGAAAGGGTTAGGATTTGAGCTAGGATTAGGGTCATGATTAATGTTGGGGTCAGGTTTTAAGGTTGGAATTAGTGCTTAGAAAACTAAACCTAACTCTAACATAACCTTAATGTTAACTCTAACCCTAATTGAATCATAACCTAGCATTAATTAGATTGTAGACCCAATTAACCCTAACCATAGTTTAATCTAAATTCAACCATAGTTGAATCCTTATTAAATCCTAACTTTTATTCACCCCTAACCCAACCCTTAACCATAACCACAATCCTAATAACCAAGTAACACTAACTTAACCATAACTTTGCATCTACAATCCTAATTGTTCATAAACCCTATTAAATCCTTAATCCTATTAAATATTAACCCTAATTGAAAAGTGTTGGTTAAATGTGGATCCAAGGAATATGAAATCGACGAAAATGACTAAGTTATAAAAATTCCATGACATCCTTGAGAACACCTAAAATTGAAAGTGTGAGGGAAATGGTCAAGTATGGATCAAAATAGGTATGAAGATGACAAAAATGGTTTTAAGTTATGTAAAATTCCATGATACCCAAGGAATTGCATCCAAGTGACAAAATCCTCCACTGCCAAGGAATTGCGCCCAAGTGACTAAATTCTCCGTGTGCAAGGAATTCTTCTTCAAAGGAAAAATCCTCCTTCACCCCCAAATTGTGCCCAAGCATTCAAATGACATGAAAAATTAAAAAAATTGGCTAAGTATGGAAAGGAAAAATCTCTTAAAAAGGCATGCCAAAGAAATTTTTGAGTGTTTTAATAAACTTACTATTCTTGGAAGTTCCTATTTTTAGTAAGGCTTATTTTAGTAATTTTCACTACATCCTAGATTGGCAATATTTTGACTTTGGAACAACTTACAATTTCTATCAGTTTCTATTTTTGGTAACTCTATTTTTAGTAAATTTCGTTGCATCCCAAATTGGTCTTATTTTAACTTTGAAACAACTTACTATTTTTAGCAATGTCTATTTTTAGTAAGTCTATTTTTAAGAAATTTCATTGCCTCCCAAATTGGGCTTATTTTGACTTTGAAATAACTAACTATTTTTAGAAAGTCTATTTTTGTTATGTCTATTTTGGCACTAGGTGAGCTTCGATTGATAAAGAGACAAAAGGGCATCTAGTTTTATATCTAAAAAAATAAGCAAGCAAGGCAGTCAATCAAAAAATGGTTAAGTCTAGAAACATCCTTGAAATATCCAAAAGTGGAAAGACATGAAAACCATTAGATAAATGGTTAAGTTTGAATAACATCTTTGAAGAATATCTAGAAAAAGAAAGGAGATGAAATTCCACTAAGTCAAGGAATTTCGTTGAGTTGAAGAAATTCCCTCACTAGGCTTAAAATGAGCCCAAAAGGCAAATTCCACTAGTCAAGGAATTTCCTCGAGTTTAAGAAATTCCTCCACCATTCTCAAAATGCGCCCAAGAGGCCGAATTCCACTAAGTCAAGGAATTTTGTTGATTGAAGAAATTCCTTCACCCATGCCAAAATGCACCCAAGAGGGCAAATTCCACTAAGTCAGGGAATTTCCTTGAGTTGAATAAATCCTCCACAAGTTCCAAAATGTGCCCAAGTTGAAGAGAACAAGGAAAGTTGAAAAAATGGCTAAGTGTTGGAAAGTTTCTCATCATAGCTCATGTATACTCAAAGAAGAAGTTGTAAGGAATAGATGAAATTTGGCTAAGTGTTGGAAAATTCATCCTCACTCATGTACACTCAAGGAATAAATTGCAAGGAATAGATGAAATTTGGCTAAGTATAGAAATTCCTTCTCTAGATCTCAAATGTTACCCTCTTCAAGTGTGCACCTATGGGTTGAGAAATGTTGATGAAGATAAATACCAAAAAGGGAATTCTTAAAAACTAAAACAAAATGTGTGATAAAGTGAATTCAAAATATGAGAAGAAGAAGGTGTGAATTTTAGAGAGAGAGAGAGAGAGAGAGAGAGAGAGAGAGAGAGAATTCCCTTATATTTCTTCTTCAATTTTCTAACTATTAAGGCTTCAACAACATCAGATAGATCAACTTCACTATCAACTTCTTCCTTCTTTTCTGATTTGAAAGTCATTTCTTTAGATGTAGAAGGATTGCTACCAATCATCATCTCATAAGCAGTAAGAATACCTTGGAATTTGTGTAATGACATGTTAGAAAAGAAATTATTTTCTTCTAAGGTGGATATCTTAGCATGTCAAACTTGGGTAGCAGAATTCTAACAACTTTGGTAACAATATCAAACTCAATTATGGTTTCTCCAAGACCTCTATGGGCATTTACAACTTCATCAACCCTAAGGAAGTAATTTGCAACATTTTCATCCTCATTCATTTTAAGAGCATCAAATTGAGTTTTGAGAGTAATCAATTTTGATTCTTTCACTTTAGCATCTCCTTGATAAATGGTTTCAAGTTTTTCCCATATTTCATTTTTAGATTGACACTACGTAACTTTCACAAACACATCCTTTGTAAGACCACATAGAATGACAAATTTGGCCCTTTCATTTAGTTCATATTTTGTTTTGTCATCATGATCAGTAGGCACAATTCTAGGGACAGTATACTTTCTTGTAACAACCACCCATATTCGGGCATCAAGAGAGTTCAAAAAAGATTTTATCATGACTTTCCAAAATACAGAATTAGAACCATAAAAAATAGGAGCTCTTGTAAGAGAAGAACCTTCTTCTTGATGAGCCATGTAAACACTTCCAAAAGACCAAGATCAATCCCTAGGACAAACCTAATGGAGAGACCCTATGCTCTAATACCACTTGTTGGAAGTGGATGCACTTTGAGGGAGGGGGGGGAATCAAGGTGCTTAAAAACTTTAAGTTGTAAATCAAATGACAAACCAATAAAACCTTTCTAAGACATGAACAACTTACACACTAATTCTAAACTCAAATCTCCCAAAGTACAAAGTAAACATTCAATCATAAAATGAATTTCCTTGCTTATACTTTGCTGATTACAAATAGGTTTATATCCAGTATTATTGTAAAATCTTTAAAACACATAGGAAAGTTGCAAAAATTAAAAGTATTAGACCAATGAATCTAAACAAAATGAGACTGATCATTTACATGCATCAAAACATGAAATACAAAACAATGAACATAGTGACACAAGATTTGTGACGAGTGGGAAACCCTCGTGGGATAAAAAAAAACCTACTCCAATGTATAATTCTATTATCCAAATATGAGCACCCACTCAATTACAACTTCTTTAGCAGCTCCAAGTGCAAGGAACACCAACCCCTAATGTCACCTCTTCAAGTGTTCTTAACAAGATTATAATTGGAGTGGATTTTTTTCCTAGGAGTGTTCATTGTTTTGTATTTCATGTTTTGATGCATGAAAATGATCTATCTTATTTTGTTTAGATTCATTGGTTTGATACTTTTAATTTCTGCAACTTTCCTATGTGTTTTAAAGATTCTGAAATAATATTAGATATAAACCTATCTGTAATCAATAAGCAAGGACATTCATTTTATGATTGAATGTTTACTTTGTACTTTGGGAGATTTGAGTTTAGAATTAGTGTGTAAGTTGTTCATGTCTTAGAAAGGTTTTATTAGTTTGTCATCTGAATCACAGCTTAAAGTTTTTAAGCACTCTGATTTAATACAAGAACAATCATGATGAGTTAGGTTTTTAAATCTGTGATATTATATCCATAAATTTATTTTACGCCTGAAGTAATATGATTCAATCAATCATAAAGCTTACATATTTTTGGTTTTATATCCCTATTTTAAATGTTAAATAGGAGTAATTACTGAAATCTGTTTAAAATAAATGATGTTCTATCCATAACAAATCATTTATTGAGCTCTAATTTCATAATTAACATTCCTACAAATGCAGCAGTCTTAAATCAACCATAATATTGAACTTTTTGCTATTAAAAAAAAGTCCTCTAAAGGAATTATTATATATATTTATTTAAATATTGTAAAATATTCTATTTATAATTTTAAATAATACTTCATTTTGTTAGTTATCTTTAAAATTTAAGAAAAAATGATGATATTATCTAGGGGAGAGGACCCAATACTTGAACATGTTCCAATGGTTGTGATAGCAGTTCTTAACTTAATAGCCATAGTTGTTGATTTAATATCTAATATTTTTGACAACATTGTACCAATAGTTGTGACTTTAAAGTTGTTTTTGCTAATGATGACTACCCATAATTGAATGAAATGTACCCTTTGTTCTAAAAAGCAGCCAATAGTGTGATGCCACATCAGCTGCACAACTATTGGGGTCCCTAATTCACTATGATTGGTCTCACTTTTTTTTGGGCTGTTTTGGACACCTTGGCAAAAAGCATGCTGAAGTGGCATCATATTTGATGATGTGGCTCTGAAACCTTAGTTATAAGCAGGAGACTCGCCAAGTAAGCTACTGTAAAAAAATGGGAGTGATTTGAAATTTCCATGTAGGTTTTTGAGAAGCCCGAAGTTAGGGTGCACAACTACTGGGTCCTCTCCCCTAGAACAATTCCAGGGAGGCCCCGCCTAATACAGCTTCTTTTGTTTGTACATAGATGTGGTGATAAGAAGATTGGCAGAGTGGTCTTTTTCGGACCACTTAGAAGAGGCAAGTGTTGATTTCATGATAATAGATGTTTTGATTGGATGATTTTTTCTAAATAACAAAATGTTATGTAGATTAAATGAAATAAGTAAGAATAAATTAAACTAAAATAAAATTTTTAATTCAGTATCACTTGAAACCATCCACATGCTTCTTTACATGAAACATATGTTTGCCCTAGCCGCTGTTGATTTCTGCCAATGAATGGCTGACTGAAAATTAAATGACAAATGCTATCCAAATTGTAAGTTTCTAAAAACACCCTATACCCTGTTTTCTTAAACAGCTGATAAATGTAATAATAATGACAACAGAGAAATTAAATGACTGTAATGATACAAGAAATCACTTACTCTTCTTCAATACCTCTTAGACAACAAGAATAAGATAAATCATTTAATCATTTCTGCAAGGCACATATTTCTGCTGTACTTCAGACAAAGATTTCTGTATTGCAGCATACAAAGAATATTAAGAATGCTCTGTTTTTTGAATCCTGAAATGTATTTATTACATAAATAGTTTTATTGACAGCTTGCATACAATGGAATTAAGATCTGATTTTAAACATTTCGGGCCCCTGAGCTACTTAGGAAAAAATACAGATAACATTTGGGACTCACTGTCAATGAATAATTACATGCTGTTCTGCATTATGAACAGTATTAGAACTGCCAATTATAACCTCTTGAAGTGATCAAAACTACAGAGGAAACAAGGAAAAACCTATGCATTTGTCATGTATTCTCTTACTTGCTGGCAGAAATAAAGGAATCAAAACCTCTTAACATAACTAAACTAAAGAAAATCACAAAGGTTATCTAAACAAACTAAGTGAAGTTGGATTGCATGGTAGAAGGGCGGTAAAACTGCTACATCTCTTGAATGCAATTGATGGTGGAAGCATCACTTGTCTAAACAAATTGTACGTTTACACTTTAGGGCATAGAATTAGGTGTATTTATCCCAAAGCTAGGCCACCGTGAGATATACAGAAATTTTGATAATGTGAAATCATCCTCTGTTAACAGCGATTGTAAATAGTAATGTAATGTTTTCTACTTTGATGATACCTTATACTACTTGCGGAAATGAACTTAAAATCTGAATGACATACAAATTCTAAGATCTGTCAGATGTTGACAAGAAACAAGGGTAGCTTGCAAGGATTCTCCAATGATAGGCATTCAGCTTACCCTAACATGAACATATGCCTTTATAAGAGAGCATGAACTATAATAGAATACAATAAGGAATGGGATTTAATTAATCAAGGACCCAGTCGATGCAATGAAAAGGGTATAGCAGTAGCATCATCATTACCTTGTTTATTGTAATAGGAAAACATATGGTGAGATAAAACTACTAAAAATAAGAAATAATCATCTCACTATACAACAAAACCCAGTTCAAATTTATAAGACCTTTATCAGTAACTCTTTCTATCACAATCTCTTTATCAATCAAATACCAACTTAATTTTATGCATATTGCATACTGAAATACCAGCAAAACTGATCACTCTACCTGAGGGTGGCTGCCATTCACAGCCATGACTGACATCCACATCACATTAATCCACCAACGAAAGATTCCCCCCTCCCAAGTTTCAAATTTTTTAGCTCTCTCAGAAAAAGAATCTAGAATCCTGCTCTCATCACCAAGAGGAAGGCTTGCTAATATTTTAGTCACTCCTCCTACAAATCTCTCTGAGAATTTCAAAGCAATAAGTTCACGCTCTTTGCATGCCCAGGCATACCTACAGATAAGATATGCAATTACTGGCACCCACTTTATCAAAAAAGAAACTCGTGCGAGTTTAGAAATAATTATATCTCCATTTGCTAGAGCATCCAAAAATCCATAGACCAAAATATCTAGCACACGGCTTGAATATGATACATTTGAAAGAGAAGGGTGCCGACTGTGTCTCCAATTTATTTTGGGTTCTGCTAATATATCAGCGATGCCTTCATCTTCAACAAAAATTGTGAAAGCAGCTTCAAATACATCACTTTTACAAAGTTTAATCAAGTCCAACAACCACAAGAGAGATTCACAAGCAGAATTCCTTATATCAGTAGATGATCCGCATTTGATACCCTCAATTATCCTCCTAAATTCGTTTAAAAGAGCATCTCTACATATTTTTTGAATAGCCGGATGTATATCTTCCTGAAAATATTCAACTATCTGTTTCATCACTGTTTCTTGCATATGACGCAGAGGCACGCCGTCCGAAACAAAGGGCTTGTTAAGAATTTTAGAAAGCATTTCGTGTAGTATCTTCCTTAAAAGCTCTAGTTTTTCTTCAAAAAGGGATTTAGGTATTTTAAGTCTTTCAGCTAAATCAGTGGAAATATTTACCTGCAAAGATGATAGAAGAGCTTTGATTCTGAGCTCCTGTTCAGGAGTCCAACAAACTGCTTCCAAATATTCCATGCATGCTCGCATACCCTCTTCAAACAGCAACTCGGAAGCAACTGGTAAAATGCGTAGGGCGTCATCTACATTCGAAAAATAAAGGCGTCTTTTCCAATAAGATGAATACATAAGCCGAATGCAATCGATGTAATTCTGAGGAGAGCCATCCAGAGGAAGGTTTAAAATGATTTCAGAATCTGTAGACCAGCGTTCAGAAAGTCTCGCTTCAAAATAACTTGATTTCTTCAATATTTGAGAATGCAGGTAAATGGGATTACCTTCGTATGGATCGCCTTCAAAACATATTATCCGCAGTTTCACATCACCATTGTTCTGATCACCAAATTTGAAAAATGGGGAATCCATTGCTAATTTGTGGTTTCCAGAATTCTGAGATGCCTCGTGAGAATTGAAAACCCTCGTTTTCTTGAAGGATTCTTCAATGTAACGGCTGTTTTAATTGTAGATTCCCGCTGCCCGTTCGCTTCGCTGATTTGTAGCCATTCGCGGGTTATAGGATGTAACTGCGTTTTGTTTTTTGAAAAAAAAATTGGACGTGTAGTTCGTATAGAAGTGGGTTTGGGTCAAGGTTAGGGTTAGGGTTATGTTTACGTTTACGTTTAAGATCATACATAGTCTGATATACTGATATTAATTTATAACAATTTTATATAAATATTTTTTTGGTAAATTTATAATATTGTATTATAAATATATTATATCAATAATAATTAAATTTATGTTAAGGTTTAGATATAAATTTTGATTAGAGTTAGGGTTATGATTAGGATTAGTGTTAGTGCTTAGAACACTAAACCTAACTCTTAACATACCCTTCCTTATCCCTATTCAGATTATAGCTCTAAGTTAACCTAACCTACTCACAATCTAATCCTAATTAAACTCTAATTGAATCCTTATTAAATCCTAACTCTTACTAAGTTAAAAATATAGTTAGGGCAAGGGTTAGGATTTGAGTTAGGATTTGGGTCATGATTAATGTTGGGACATGATTTAAGGTCGAAGTTAGTGGTTAGAACACTAAACCTAACTCTAACATAACCTTAATGTTAACTCTAACCCTAATTGAATCATAACCATAGCATTAACTAAATTGTAGACCCAATTAACTCTAACCATAGTTTAATCTAAATTAAACCATAGTTGAATCCTTATTAAATCCTAACTTTTATTTGCCCCCAACCCAACCCTTAACCATAACCACAATCCTAATAACCAAGTAACACTAACATAACCATAACTTTGCATCAATAATCTTAATTGTACCAAAACCCTAATTAAATCCTTAATCTTGTTAAATATTAACCTTAATTGAGTCCTACACCTAGTTAGGACAAAGATCTTATTCTTAAGCATAATTGTAACCCTAATTTTGTTATTACCCAACACTAATTGTACCCCCAACATTAACCATAGTTATATTTGTAATTTTAAGTCCACTTTTATCTCTAATTCTAACCTTGTCCTTATGATTATAAAATTAAGACTATAAAACTTGGTATTTAATTATATTGAAAATGAATTATTAATTATAATGTATAATATATAATTCTGAAATCAAAACATTCAAAATAATTATTTAATGTAATTAAAGTTATAATATATAACTTGATTATTTCTCTTATCTATTTTTGGGGTTGATTCTTTTTTTAACTCTATTAATTTTATATATATTTGTCTACATTATAAATTATCTTATTGCACATATAACTATACTTCCATAATCATTATGCCTATTTTTCATCATATTTTCTTACAAAATATTAGGTCATTTTTTCTCTCAAAATTAAAAAAATATTCAAATTTTATGCACTTCAATAATCATTTATTTTATTTGAATTAAAATATTTTAAATCATACTCTTAATATTGTGTTCTTATCAAGTATTATTTAAAATATTTGTATATTAAATATTAGATGTAAACTATTACGTAAAAAAAGTTTATATTTCAAATATGTATTGTCTTTAATAATAACAACCAAATAGTTTCATTACAAATGTGGTTATAATCATTGTTTATATGAAATATTAAAGTACATTTTTTTAGATGCTACAATATATTTTTTGTATTATATATAAGAGGATAAAAAAAAAGATACAAAAGTATCAATAGAGAGTACAAAGAAGGAGGCCCGGCCTCACCACAAAAGGAACGTACAAATCAGAGTATATCAGAGTTCATAGAAGTAAAAGACACTAATGCAAAACATCATAGTGGGTGTCAACCCAAGCAGTCCACCCCAAAGATCCCTCCATCCACACAATATTCTTTTACTCCTGGATTTGAGTTAGCATGAAGATCTCATCCTTTTTGGACTTGATGTTCTTTTTTATTTCCTGATTGAACCAAAGAAGGTGGCATGCCCATCTTTCAGGAATCTCCTTAGCTTAAATCCTTCTCCATCATCATCATAGTGTGAACCTACATAAAAATTTTAAAATGAGTGAGTTTTCGAAAAGACTCGGTAAGAACCCGGGGCTGTTCTGATTGTTGCTACTTTGTCCTTGATGCATAACTTGATGATCTGCCTTGTCATTGCCCCGTTGGCAGTGTTGACTTCGTGGACTACGGCATATGTATTATATTATTATTTGACCTCAGCTGTGGGATATTGCTAATCACAGTTTATCACTTATGATGTTTCTTGACCTCGTGGTTATTATATGATGCATGTGGCATCATCCCCAAGATGGATTTGAAGGTATTATTGCATTTTCTTAAAACACTTATTTCTTTCAAATGCTATCATTTTGTTTACCCTAATACAGCCGCTGTCATGAGGGTTGTCAACATGAGGTTTTCTTCAGCTCTGCTTGATCAGGTTACAGCATATGTTTTGGGTTTTATATATGTTACAACTCTCTGCATAAGGATTTGGTTGATACATTTTTTGCTAGATTTCATACTGATATTTTGGCTCTTTCTTTGTTGAGCTAGGCGGAGTTTTGGGTTTCACTTCAATGACGTCTTGCACATGTATCAGTCACGGGATTGCTACATTTGCTACAGTCACTGGTATGCAATGTTTTTTATGAAGTCAATAACAGGTATGCTTCATGTTGAAAGTCATTTTTCAAAACTGGAAAGAAATGTTTTGGCTTTCTAAGAAGTTTTTGATCAAATATGTTGTCTTCATTTTCCTTCATTGACATGCAGTAATAAACAAGGGTTTTTAAATTCTTTCATGAAAACAAAGGATTGAAGTGTTAAACTAGTTGTCATTTAAAGTATTTCTCATTGTGGCATTTAAACGGTCCTTTTTTTGTTATTCAGTTTTTGAAAACCGTTGGTGTAAAAAGTAAAACCCTTCTCAGTTTTTTCTATTGAGATGGAAAGAATGAAACAGTTAAGAACAATTGGTGAAAGTATGCAGGTATTCTATTGGGAAATTATTTTTTGTCTAAAAGCAAACCTTGGTGAAGTTTTTTGAGAACAGTTATTGAAGACTATTTGTTGTGCAAAGTGTTTTTACTTTACTCATTGCAGTGGTTACGAAACAGTTTATGAAGACTATTTTTTTTCCAGCATGGGTTAATGTTGTTTGACCAAACAGTTATTGGTCCCTGGGATTAGTGATTTTGTTATCTTCCATTGTTGTACTTTCAGGTTCAACTCTTAATGTAAACAACTATTATTTTTTATGGTTGAACATTAATGGTTGAACTGTGGTTGGTTTTTCAGTTATGAAAAAGTTACTCTATCCAGTCTTGAACTAGTTTGTTGTAAAGATCTCCTATTCCTTAAAAAAGAGAAACATAGTGCTAAAGTGGGTGAAAAAAAAATACATTGATATTAGTCTTAAAAGGAAGTATATCTGAAAGGGATACATTATATACAGTTTGATATGTAATCTTGTATGGTCTTTATGCATACTGTTACATATTTGAAACTGTGAGGTTTACAGTGAAATGTGATACAATTTTAAGCAGTAGAAGCTGCTGATGTAAAAGAGATTTGAGAAATAAAAGATAGGTTTAGATTAGGAGTGGTTTTTCTCCCTGTGATAAAACCGTAAGGTTTTGAGGGTTTCCCACTCGTCAAAAAAATCCAGTGTTATCTTGTGGTTTACTATTTCATTATTTTGCTTTATTGATTTGAAAATTGCGTACTGAGCATTTGAAGTTTAATCAATATCTTTAAAAGTTTTAGATAGTCCTAATTCACCCCCCCCCCTCTCAGAACTATCTTCTTCCAACAAGTGGTATCAGAGCTAGGGTCCCTGTTTCTATAGGGATTTTCTAGAATCTATTGGAAGTCAAATGGCACAAGCAGAGGGTGCGTCTTTGAGCAGAGCTCCATTGTTTGATGGTAATGACTATGTGTTTTGGTGGGTTAGAATGGAAGCCTTTATTAAATCCTTAGATATCAATATGTGGGATGTAGTGGCAAATAAATATATTGTTCCATCTACAGTTCCTACAAATTCAACTGAAAAGAATAAATTTGAGCTTGATAAACGAGCAAAGTTTGCAATTTTATGTGGGCTTACCAAAGATGTATTTGTGAAAGTAATGTATTGTAAATCTGCAAATGAGATTTGGAGTAAGCTTGAAACAATATATCAAGGTGATGAGAAAGTTAAAGAGTCAAAACTGATAACATTAAAAACTCAGTTTGATAACATGAAAATGAGTGAGGAAGAAAGCATTTATGCTTATTTCTTACGCATTGATGAAATAGTTAATGCCAGAAAAGGTCTAAGAGAAGAAATTGAAGAACATGATATTATTTCTAAAGTGGTTAGAACTGTTCTTTCGAAGTTTGAAACTAAAATTTCAACTCTTGAAGAAAAGAAAAAAATTTCAAAAATGACTTTACATCAACTTCAAGGTACATTAACAGCATATGAAATGAGAATTAGTAATCAAGCTGCTTCTACCTCAAAAGAAACAGCCTTTAAGGCTGAAAAACTAGAGGATAGTGATTCTGATTTAACTAGTGCTTTAGAAGCTTTGTTGGTTTGGAAAATGAAGAAAAAGTACCAAGGAAAACCTAAGTGCTTTAATTGTGGTCAACTAGGACACTTCACTGCAAAATGTCCTTATGCAGATTCAGATAACAATAGGGAGAAAGCAAAAAAAATTTCTAGAAGAAAACCTTGGAATCAAAATCAACGTTTTAAAAATTTTAAGAAGACAAGTCTGTTATCAAAAGAAGATTCTAGTGATGAGTCAAGCAACTCAAAAGAGGAAGGAGAAGTGTCTTTTATGGCAGAAATTGTTAATATTTTTGAAGTCATAAAAAATGAATCTTCATCTAATTCAGATGGAGATATTGATCTAGAAAAAGAACTGTTATGTTCTTTACAAGAACTTAAGCGGTACAAGAAACTGATATCAAATTATGAGCAAGAAAAAAGAACTTTGAAAGAAGATCTTGTAAATGCAAATCAGGTTATAGAAATGCAAAAACAAGTTCTTCTTGAAAAAGATAAAGAGCTGGTCATGTTGAAAAGTCGGATTAAACAGGCTGAAAATTCAAATTCTTAGTTTAGTCATTTTAAAGGATATTGTTTTAATTGTAATATTTTTGGTCATAAAGCTTTTCACTGTACATTGAAAAAGCATGATTACAAAAGTTTTATCAGATGTTTTAAGTGCTTTCGTTATGGACACTATGCTAATCAGTGCAAATTTGTTTTGAAATCAAAACACTTGTATGGAAACATGTTGAGAAATCTTTAATCATTGAAACAACTTTGTTTGTTCATAAACCAGTTGTTTGGGTTTTGGACAACAGTTGTTCACATCATATGACAGGTTGCAAAAATAAATTTACAGATCTAGAAGAGTTTGATGGTGGATTTGTTCAGTTTGGTGATAATTTAGGTGCTTATATAATTGGTCGTGGTACAATTTTGTTAAATTCAGATACTCCTATTCATAATGTTTATTATGTAGAAGGATTGAAACACAATCTTCTAAGTGTTAGTCAAATTTGTGATAGTGGCTATTCAATTTCCTTCAATGCAAAAGGATGCTCTATTAAAAGCAAAAACAAGGTTATTGCTAATGGTTTAAGAACTGGAGGAAATCTATATAATTTAATTGATTCTTCTATGAAGAAGACTTCTTTGATCAACACTTGTCTTGTCAATCAAGTAGAAGATACTTGGTTGTGGCACAAACGACTAGGTCATCTAAATTTTGATAATCTTGCTAGAATTAGCAAAAATAAGAAAGTTAGAGGTTTACCTTTAATTAGCAAACCTGAAAAAATCTGTGAAGAATGTGTCAAAGGAAAACAAGTCAGAGTATCTTTTAAAACCAAGGAGTACATGTCAAATAGACCTTTAGAGATCGTTCATACAGACTTGTGTGGTCCTACAAAAACACCTGCTCTAAATGGTGAAAGATATTTTATGTTGTTTGTAGATGATTATTCTAGAATGGTCTGGGTAACTTTTCTAAAGCATAAATCTAAAGCATTTTCACGCTTCAAAATATTCAGAAAAATGGTAGAACGTGAAACAGAACTTAAGTTGAAGTGCTTACGGTCAGACAGAGGTGGAGAATTCACCTCACAACAATTTATTGAGTATTGTGAAAAACATGGCATTAAAAGACAATATTCAACTACTCGAACACCTCAGCAAAATGGTGTTGTTGAACGGAAAAATAGAACAGTCAAGGAAATGGCAAGAACAATGTTAAATGAGGCAAAATTACCTGATAAGTTTTGGAAAGAAGCTATTCATACAGCTGTACATATTTTGAACAGAGCTCAAGTCAAGGTTAGGATAGCGTATACTCCCTATGAGTTGTGGTATGGAAAAATAGCTAATGTTAAAAATTTTAAAATATTTGGCTGCAAGTGTTTTATTAAGAAAGACAGTGATTTATTAGATAGTTTCAATTCAAGATCTGATGAAGGTATCTTTTTAGGATACTCAACTCAAAGCAAAGCTTATAAATGCTTTAATACGCGGTTGAACAAAATTGTTGAAGCTATTAATGTTGTCTTTGATGAAAGTTCTTTCTTAAATCATGAGAATTGTATTGATGAAGAGTCTCTAAAAAGTAAACAATTTGTATCTTGTGAACATGATGATATATCCAATAAAGATAATCAGGAACATTTTGAATCCTCTGATCAAGAATAGCCTAGAGAACCTCAAGAAATAAAAATACCTATGAAAACTCCATTCAAAATAATAGCAAAAAGACATCCTGAATCACAGGTTATTGGTTTTGTAGAAGAAGGAATATTAACCAGGAGAAAGGCAAAAATGAATGAACATACTCACATTGTTGAACATGTATGCCTATTATCAAATTTTGAACCAAAATCTGTATTTGAAGCTTTGTCTGAATCTTGCTGGTTAAATGCAATGAAAGATGAAATTAATCAAATTGAGAAAAACCAGACTTGGGAATTGGTTCTTCGACCTGATAACAAAAATGTTATTGGTGGCAAATGGATTTTTAGAAACAAACTTAATGAAGATGGCAAAGTAGTAAGAAATAAAGCCAGGTTTGTCTGTAAAGGATATGCCCAACAAGAAGGAATTGATTTTGGAGAAACATTTGCTCCAGTAGCAAGGTTAGAATCCATTAGGATTTTTCTTGCTTATGCTAGTTATAAGTAATTCACTGTTTATCAAATTGATGTCAAAACAACATTTCTAAATGGATATCTTGATGAAGAGGTATACATGGAACAACCAGAGGGTTTTGAGTCGTCAAATAAACCTGAATATGTGTATCGTCTGAAAAAGGAATTGTATGGTCTAAAGCAAGCTCCTCGAGCTTGGTATTCTAGGCTAGACAAACATCTTACAGCAAATGGTTTCAAAAGAGGTGCAGATAGTACTTTATATATTAAAAATGTTAATGGTGAAATTCTTGTTGTGGAAGTTTATGTTGATGATATCATTTTTGGTTCAACTAATGATGCATTATCTAAGCATTTTTCTGATATTATGGCATCAGAATTTGAGATGTCTCTTTTGGGAGAGCTGACATTTTTTCTTGGTCTGCAAGTAACTCAGCTTTCAAATGGTTTTTTTTTGTCTCAAACAAAATATGCAAAAGAAATGTTGAACAAGTTCAATATGACAGATTGTAAACCTGTTAGTGCACCTATGGAAACTGGGTGTAAACTTACAAAAGATGATGATTCACCTTCAGTGGATCAGACTTATTACAGGTCTATGATTGGTAATATGTTATATCTTACAACTTCTAGACCAGATTTGATGCAATCTGTTTGTCTTGTTTCTCGCTTTCACTCAGCTCCAAAACAGTCACATTTGAATGTTGTTTTACGTATTTTCAAATATATTCAAGGCACTCTTGATTTTGGGTTATGGTATCCTCATATTGATGTTTTTACTTTACTTGGCTATACTGATTCAGATTGGGGTGGTTCAGATGACAAGAAAAGTACCAGTGGTGCTGCATTTTTCTTGGGACCATGTTTGGTTGCTTGGCATAGTAAAAAACAAGATTGTGTTACTCTCTCCACCTGTGAATCTGAATATGTTGCAGCTACTACTTGATGTACATAGTTAATTTGGATGTCATATCAATTGACTGATCTCGGTCTTCAAGTATCTAAGCCCATCTCTATTATGTGTGATAATGTTAGTGCCATTCAGCTAAGTAAAAATCATGTTTTGCATTCTCAAACTAAGCATGTGGCTATTAAGCTTCATTTTTTACGTGATCATGTGCTTTCCAATGAATTTCAATTACTGTATGTGCCTACCCAAGCACAGGTTGCCGATATCTTTACAAAAGCTCTTCCTCGGGCTTCTTTTGAACAACTCCGTACTCAGTTGGGAGTTGTCTCTTTTTCTCTTCTGCACTGAGTCTCTCCTTCTGGGGGAGTCTGGACAGGTTCTTTTCTCTATCCTTGATGCAAAATGGGGGAGATATGATCAGTGTTTCAGTTTTCAATTTTCAGTGCAAGGTTAATGCAAGGTTATGGTTCATGGTTCCATGGTTCTTCAGTTCGGGTGGTTTCAGTTTTCATTGCTTGCTTTAGTTCAATGGTTTCAGTTTTCATTACATGGTTACAACCTGCATTCATTCTGTTTACTGCATTGGCATGGTTATATGGTTATGGGATTTTGTTATCAGTGGCCTATGTTTATTGGTTTTTCCTCAAGGACAAATGGGGGAGTTTGTTGCTACTTTGTCCTTGATGCATAACTTGATGATCTGCCTTGTCATTGCCCCGTTGGCAATGTTGACTTCGTGGACTACGGTATATGTATTATATTATTATTTGACCTCAACCGCGGGTTATTGCTAATCACGGTTTATCACTTATGATGTTTCTTGACCCCATGGTTATTATATGATGCACGTGGCATCATCCCCATGATGGATTTGAAGGTATTATTGCATTTTCTTAAAACACTTATTTCTTTCAAATGCTATCATTTTGTTTACCCTAATACAGCCGCCA
This sequence comes from Chamaecyparis obtusa, assembly GCA_027943335.1. NCBI lineage: Eukaryota > Viridiplantae > Streptophyta > Pinopsida > Cupressales > Cupressaceae > Chamaecyparis > Chamaecyparis obtusa. Next base: position 536,407 of record BSBK01001148.1, on the reverse strand, counting down.
TCATGAGGGCTGTCAACATGAAGTTTTCTTCAGCTCTGCTTGATCAGGTTACAGCATATGTTTTGGGTTTTATATATGTTACAGCTCTCTGCATAAGGATTTGGTTGATACATTTTTTGCTAGATTTCATACTGATATTTTGGCTCTTTCTTTGTTGAGCTAGGCGGAGTTTTGGGTTTCACTTCATTGACGTCTTGCACATGTATCAATCACGGGCTTGCTACATTTGCTATAGTCACTGGTATGCAATGTTTTTTATGAAGTCAATAACAGGTATGCTTCATGTTGAAAGTCATTTTTCAAAACTGGAAAGAAATGTTTTGGCTTTCTAAGAAGTTTTTGATCAAATATGTTGTCTTCATTTTCCTTCATTAACATGTAGTAATAAACAAGGGTTTTTAAATTCTTTCATGAAAACAAAGGATTGAAGTGTTAAACTGGTCGCCATTTAAAGTATTTCTCATTGTGGCATTTGAACGGTCCTTTTTCTGTTATTCAATTTTTGAAAATTGTTGGTGTAAAAAGTAAAACCCTTCTCAATTTTTTCTATTGAGATGGAAAGAATGAAACAGTTAAGAACAATTGGTGAAAGTATGCAAGTATTCTGTTGGGAAATTATTTTTTGTCTAAAAGCAAACCTTGGTGAAGTTTTCTGAGAACAGTTATTGAAGACTGTTCATTGTGCAAAGTGTTTTTACTTTACTCATTACAGTGGTTACGAAACAGTTTATGAAGACTATTTTTTTTCCAGCATGGGTTAATGTTGTTTGACCAAATAGTTATTGGTCCCTGGGATTAGTGATTCTGTTATCTTCCATTGTTGTACTTTCAAGTTCAACTCTTAATGTAAACAACTGCTATTTTTTATGGTTGAACATTAATGGTTGAACTGTGGTTGGTTTTTCAGTTATGAAAAAGTTACTCTATCCAGTCTTGAACTGGTTTGTTGTAAAGATCTCCTATTCCTTAAAAAAGAGAAACATAGTGCTAAAGTGGGTGAAAAAAAAATACATTGATATTAGTCTTAAAAGGAAGTATATCTAAAAGGGATACATTATATACAGTTTGATATGTAATCTTGTAATGTCTTTATGCATACTGTTACATATTTGAAACTATGAGGTTTACAGTGAAATGTGATACAATTTTAAGCAGTAGAAGCTGCTGATGTAAAAGAGATTTGAGAAATAAAAGACAGGTTTAGATTAGGAGTGGTTTTTCTCCCTGTGACAAAACCGTAAGGTTTTGGGGGTTTCCCACTCATCAAAAAAATCCAGTGTTATCTTGTGGTTTACTATTTCATTATTCTACTTTATTGATTTGAAAATTGTGTACTAAGCATTTGAAGTTTAATCAGTATCTTTAAAAGTTTTAGATAGTCCTGATTCAACCCCCCCTCTCAGAACTATCTTCTTCTAACACTGATACCTCTCCTCGTTCCTGCATTTCCAAATCTGCCAGAGAATATTAGAAGAGAGAATATTCCAAAAAAAATTAGAGTCATTTTTAATACCATTAATATTCCTAATGATAATTTCAAGAATATTCACATGCATAGGGTAAGTGATCTACCAAACATTCCCATATTTCTTTAGCAAAAATGTAGTAAAAAAAAATTGGTCTCCTAGATTCAGGAAGTCTACAGAGGCTACAATAATCATTCATGGAATTATCCTTTCTAACAGGAAGCCTATCAAGAATAGCCAGCCATTTAAAACACTTAATTTTCAGTTCAATAGCTCCTTTCCAAAGAATATCAAAAAAATTCTTCTAATTGTTATTATCAAGAGTGGAGTACCAAACAGAGTTAACATGATCAAAGATGGTCTCATTGAGACCAATAATATTGTAGATATTTTTAGCCTTGATTTTGGAAGTAATGACACCATCAGGCCATTTACATTTTAAGTATCTATAAGAGTCCACATGACATTTTGTGGGTAGGTCATTAGCAGCTTTAAGAATCATATTATAAGTTTTTTTGTGAGAGACTGGGATATTGAATTTGTTTCTAAGATCCTCCCAACTAATAATCTTATCCTGATCAAAGAGATTAATTAATTGAGATATGCCCAAGTTGGACCAGTGCTGAGCAGAGCAACCTTGGGAGAGGGCAAGGGGTTTGCCAGACAAATGTAAGTTCCACCAAATGGACCTTTCTCCATATAGAAGCATCACGAAAATCCTTATTGGTAATGTGCTTCTTGACATGATCCCAAGCTTTCCATATGGATCTAAAAATAGCATATATTGTTCTTTTGTTTGATGTTTTATATTTTTAATAAATATCTTAAGTTTAATAAATGTATTTAGATCCCTAATATACTTTTTAATAATTCTATTTAAAAAATAATAATCCTTAAGTAAATAAAAAAATTATACTATGATTTATTTATGTAGATTTATGTCTTTAAATTATTAATTAAAATAGTCATTTCCATGTATGATGGACAATTATTATTGAGTATAATAAAACCTATTAACTATATTAATTTATAATTTATTAAAAATATATAATTATTTATTTATATATTTTTATAAAATTAAATAATAATAATATTATTATTTTATAACATATTATAAAATAATATTAACATATCATAACAATAATTTTAAAAAAAATATTATACATATAATTAATTATTTTTATATTATATTTATTTAATAATTTTCATATATTAAATATTATTTAAAATTTTCTAAATATAATTGATTGTTTTCAATTATATTTATAAATAAAATAAATATTAAAAATTAAAATTAAATAATATAAATATAAATTTAAGTTTTTAATTGAACATGAACTACGTGAAGAGGTAAATATAGTTCGCAGAACTAAAAATAAAAAAGATACAACATACATTGATATGATGAGATGTAACTCAAAAACCTATCAATTAGGAGTATGATGAATAGAGCTATGTGCCTCGTTGTCCTAATTGCCTTTTCTTTGTACTGGTTGATGAAGTAGAGAAAACCTTACAAGAAGGGTTGATTCTCGTTCTTGTTGTTCACCTAAGTCTGACCATATAAGGTTTTGGAGGCATTAATCCTAACCAGCCAAAACCTCCTCTTCAAAATTTTCAATGTGAGTAATCTCAACAAAGATATTAGAGAAAATTAAAATATTTTTTAAATTTTATAATTATTAATAATTATAAAAGTAAGATTATAATTGATTATTTTAATTATATCTAAAAAAAAATTATTATATATAATTTTTTATATATAATCATTAAATCAAAGTATTTTTAATATCAAAATAATTATTAAATATAATTATAATTATAAATTTATGTGATTATCTTTTATGATCTAGATTTTGTTGCATTTTTTATTTATTGATTATTTTTTAATATATCTTATTTTATGTTTGCAATGATCCTTCAACTTTCATTATGTCCTTTTTTTTTATCATATTCTAACATTCATTTTTCATCTAATGTTAAATCAATTTCAAGGCCTAAAAAAGTTGATGCTAAAGCTAAAAAATGATATTCAAATTTTATGACTTCAATTTATCATTAAATTTAAATATTGAGTTAAAATATTAAAAACCATACTTCTTAATTCATCATAAAAAATGAAAAAATGATATATAAATTTTTACTAAATACATTTCAATTTATTCTCATAGATTGTATAAATGTTTTCTTTAATTGATTAAATATTAAGTTAAAATATTTAAAATCATACTCCCAATTTAAAAAAAGATACAAATTCATTATTAAATATAAATCTTAAGAATTTAATTTATATTTGGATGTTGTTCATATTCTTCAAATTACAATAGTTTAATCTTAAAAAGAATTTTGAAAGAGATTTGGAATATAGCATAAAGTAATTAAAATGAATTAATTGAAGGTTCCTTTGGGTGCTAGAATTAGACTGGATATTCCGGAATTAGATTTCTGGATAATGTCAATTTCATGTTTGTCTCCATCCAAAAAATTGGAATTGGAATTTTGAAATTCCAATTTTGCCCCCAAAATGGGCATTTCATCTTCCACTCAAATAGGTGGAATTGAAATTTTGAATTCCAATTCCAATTTTTATAAAACCAAATTTAATATTTCGTGGGATCCGTGACTATAAGGATATGTATTATATTGCTATAAGGATGTATATATATACATATGTATGTGTATATATACACATGTACAGTGTATATGTGTGTATATGTGTATACACGTATGCATATACACACATGTATGCATTGTATATGTGTATATATATACACACATGTATGCATTATATATGTGTATATATACACACATGTAATATACACACATGCATGTATATATACATACATGTGTGTATATGTGTGTATGTGTGTGTATACACAAACATGTACACGCATGTGTGTATGTGTGTATAAATAAGCATGTGTGCATATGTGTATACATGTGTGTATATGTATATATACACATGTGTGTGCATAAATATGTATATATACACATATGTATGTGTGCATATATGTGTATATATACACATATGTATGTGTGTATATATATAGACATATACACGCCATATTTAAAGAAATTAAAATAAAGAATTAAAATTCCTTATGCATCTTCTTAGTCATCTTCCGGGTGAACCAAACAGGGCAACCCATATTTCGGAAATCATTTTCAGGATTTGTATCTTCTAGAATTGCAGCATCTTCCAGAATTGACTGGAATTGCCATTTGGTATTCCAGCACCCAAACGGGCCCTGAATGCATATTTAAATGGAGAAAACCATATTTGAATTTTATTTTTTAAATTATTTATGTGAATATAAATCAAAATTAGTAGCATATTTTTTTAATGGGTAATACCTATTTAAATAAAAAGATGTCATATTGTATTTATATGGTTCATTACTTTTCTCTCTTGGTACAAGGAAGACTTTGGAGTCCCATGCCTGGGAGGGGGAAAATCAAAAAATAAAAACCAAAAACAAGTCCCAACCAGAGACAAGTCAAAAACAAAACAAATATAAAAAAAGGAAAAAAGGGGGACCCGACATTTTGCCACAGAAAATGTAGGGACTAGTATGGAGGTCATAACACCACCATACGATTATAAATACATAAATAAAAAATTGTGTTAAATTTAATAGCTTGAAATATTGTATGATTATACAATTCTTTTGTCAATGTGTAAATTATGAAGAAAATAGCCACTTTGTATTTTCAGTTTATGCAATTCTCAAAGAAAATAATTTTATGGTAGAAAGAAAATTAGAAATATTTTTTTAAAGATGGAACGATTGATCAAAATCATTAAAACATGAATAAAAAATTATCATTCATCGAGTAGGTGTCCATGTAGGATATCGTTTAGAATGTTCAAGAGAAATGGGGAGTAAAATGGGAGCATGTCTACCATAACCCCACCCATATAAACATGTCGATACAAATGGTTCAACCCTATGAAAAATAGAACAAAAAGTAGGCAATATTGCAACTATTCATTTTATGCACCTGCCACTTTTTGAATAAACATAAAATTATTGCCCTGAGAAAATGGGATTAATTTTTTTTTTTAAAAGAGGATATTATAGAGGGGCCTCATGTGATCCTATAGATTTAGGTGGTACATTTGAAACTTTCATGGTTTTTGAGAAACAACTTGTCAAAGTTTGACAAATTTTTGCACTTAGGACACGTGCTCAAATGCATTGATACGCTATGGTTCAAAATATTTCACTGAGCTGAGGAGTGAAACAGAAGCATGTGTTACTCCTAAATGGACTAAGTGTTGTCATTAGTATTTAGTTGTACTATCGGTAAACACAGGAAGATAGTTCAGTCGGCTATCAATGCATAGTAGTCACCGAGCTGAGAGATCACCAAGTATAACAGTTATCTAGTACACAGGATTACCGAGCGCCAATAAAAACTGAGACTAAGAGATAGTATTTACCAAGTAATCCAGAGTTCACATAAAAGTTTGGAATGACACATTCTTCAACGTGAACAACTTTTTGCCAAGTAAGAAAATGGTTTACCAAGATCGAGGTGAATATTTATTGCGGATGTAATCATTTAATGAATGATGATTCTTATGTAATGATGATCTAGGTTATTTTTTATGAACCATTGATCTTAGGTTTTCTAAGATATTGGAAAACCCTAATTAGGTCAAGGTCAGTTTGATATAAAATTATAAGGATGTCATTTTGACAAGTATCTTCATGGAGTAGCCGCACTCAAGGACATCTGAAGTTCAGACAGGGTTTTGACAGAAGGATTTCGAAGGAAGTATTCAGTTTAACAAAACAGTTATAAGGATACCAAGAAGTTCACAAGGATATACTCATCACTGCAAGGTGATATCTTTATTGTATTTAAAGGATCTGATATTAGCAATTTGAGTTGTATTACATACAGGTCACATATCACTGTTACTCTCTAACAATTGTAGTAGATTCAAAATCTCCTAATAGAGTGGACTTAACCGTTCTTAGTTAAATCTCTTAACCGAATGCACACATATATTGTGTTGTTAAAAATCTTTAACAGGGTAGATCTAGCTGATCTTTTTGTTACTCCTAAGAGGGTAAGATCACCAGAAGTGATCATTTTTGTAAGCCTTAACCGACAACTTTATTTCTACAGAAGTGAAGCTTTTTGGGTTCCATCTCCACCAAAGTTTTTACCTTCTAACAAGGGTTTCTGCGATACCAAATACATGTGTCATGTGTATTGAAGCTTCATGAATGTTTTATTTTTCTATTGCATATCAGAGGAACCAAAAAGTTACAATAGAGTATATGACATATTACATCGAAGGCAGGATAAACCATCCCAACCAAACCAAAGAGGATCTCAAAATAATACACTTATCATCACCAAGAGAGTAACTATAGTATATAAGTATTTGACTAAAAGCATAAAATAAAGTTACACAGAAGGATCATCATAATCAACATCTGACTCATTAGAGTCAGGGGATACAAAAGTGTATCCTATGATCTCATGTGTCCTATAGCTAGCTGCGTCAGACCCTGTAGCACCTCCTCCCGAAGGTAGATTGGTCCTTTTCACTTGTTCAATGAAGTCAGGAAGCTTATCTCCAAAATTTGCCCCAGGCTTCATGGATGTATACCCATGTGCAATATCCTTCTTGTTGATGGTGGTCTCACCATCTCTCAAGATCTGAAGGAACTTACTTTCCTTCATCTTAATGATTTTTGTAACCTATAAGGAAACATCAAAAATATGAGTCTCCTTAGACACTTAGTAAGATTCCTGCTCTTCCTTGCCAACACATCATTATTGTGAGCCTTCCAAACAACCCACAATATAATAGAAGAAATAATAGACCAAAAAATAATGCAATATTTGATGATGTTAATGCGCCTAGAAATGACATGAATACTATTAAAGTGATATTTATAGGTGAGACCAAACATCTTCCAAATTTCAACTGCAAAGAAGCACTCAAAGAAGACATGAAAGACATATTCAGGCTACCTACAAACAATACACAAATTAGGATCCCCCCTGGTTTCTTGATAGGGAGCTTATGCAGAAGGAGCTGCCATAAGAAACAAATGATTTTGGCATCAATGGGTCTAATCCAGAGTGAGGTGAAGTATAAGCTCCAATCAAAGGGGAGAACATCTATCTACCATTTGGAATTAGCATGGGTAAGGATGTCAGGGCTTTGGGTGAGCAGGTGGTAAATGTATTTGGTCTTGATCTGGTGAAGGGGGGCACTGTCAAGCCATGAAATTTGAAAGGAGCAATTATCAGGAGAACAACAACCATTCAGGGGTCCCAGTTTGCTAATGGCTTCCGAGAGCACTGCATATGTTCTCATTTGGGATTTGGGTAGGTCAAATTTGGTCTCCAATATCTCCCATGGGATAAGTTTACCAGTTTGTAGCACATAATGAAAACTTGCTTATCCCTTTGTCTACCCATTTCCTTGCAGAGCATTCTTGTAGAAGGGAAAGAGGCTTACATTTGTGTTTCAAGTTCCACTAGATAGATTTGGTCCCACGGATCAATTTCACAATTTGAAGGAGCTGTGTTGTAGAGGAATTTATTAACATACTTCCAACTCTTCCATAGAGACTTGAAGACATTATAACCTTTTACTGCAATGCTAACATCAATGCTAAGAAGGTCTGAGTAGCAAAGATTAGACCAGGACGTCGCTTTGACTGGGTGAGCTCTAGTAAGATTACTCCTAATAAATATTTTCCATGGTTCCTCACCTGAGGATGGTTTAGAAATCCATTTAATTGTGAGAGCTATGCCTTGTGTCCTGAGATCTTTCAGACCTAGACCTACAAAGGCCTTTTCTCTGGTACACCATTCCCAAGACATTGCATGTAGTTTCTTATTCCCTCTCCCATCAAACCAGAGGTAATCTCTGATCATCTTTTGAGCAATGTTGAACTGGTTCTAGTTGAAAAACTAGGTAGAAGAGAAGTAAATTGGGTAAGAAGAGAGGACCTTCTGACAAACTTGAAATCTTCCAGGGAAGGATAAGAGGTTGTTGTCCCACTTATTCATTTTACCAAGGATTCTATCTTTGACCCAACCCCACATCCCATTAATATTAGGGTCCACAGCAAATGGAATACCAATATATCTCACAATATGGTTGGGGCCTCCCTATTCAAAGTAAAATTTGTCCCACCACACTGGAGGGTTGATATCCCATCCCAACATAACCGATTTAGAGATAGAGATCTTACTACCCGAGGCTTGGAAAAACAAGTAAAGTTTGTTCATAAGGAGTCTCATATTGTTTTCTTCAAGATAGAGGAGAATGGCTATGTCATCTACAAATTGTATATTGGACACTTCCTGACCATTGGGTAGGGAGATGCCTTTCACTAGAGGAGATGGGGAATCATCTCTAAGAAGGTAGTGGAGGGAGTCTGCAGCTATGACAAAGAGGGAGGGGGCAAGAGGGCATCCCTGCCTGATGGACCTAGTAAGTTCAAAGAAGCCTAATCTGATTCCATTAACCTCCACTACTGCCATCGCCCCCTTTATTAAGGTGGAGACCATTCTGAAAAAAAGAGGGTGGAAAGCCAAGGCTTTCCAACATAACCAAGATAAACTTCCATTCAATACGATCATATGCCTTTTCATAGTCTATTAGGAGCATTACACTCTATTTTCTTGAAGATTTGGCCCAGTCCATAGCCTCCCAGCAGGTAATCAAATTTCCTAATATATACCTACCCTTGACAAAGCTTTTTTGGGTATTATTGATCACCTTAGGGAGCACATTAAAAATCCTTAGGGATAGAGCTTTGGGAAGGATATTGTATCCTACATTAAGTAGGTTGATTGGCCTCCAATTCTTGATTAGTATTCTATCACCTTCTTTGGGGATCAGTTTGATTAGATTAGCATTCAACATAGGACCTAGAGTGCCTGCTGCTATGGCCTCCTGGTAGACCTACAATATATTGTCACACACCCAAGTGATATTAGCCTTATATAATTCCAATGTAAGACCATCAAGACCAGGAACCTTATTATTGGCCATGTACTCATAATAGCATTCCTGATTTCACTCACTGAGAGTTCCCTTCCAATCATAGTTGCATCTTATTCTAACACCTTAGTAGGGATGAGACCACTGATCTTCTATCTAGCCAAGTCCATAGATCCATTATCTTCAGTGGTGAAAAGGTTACTATAGAACTTAGAAAAGGTATCCGCAATCTCCTCTTGTGTTGTGATAGTAGAACCTTGATCAATTATGCAAGAAATCATGCTCCTCACTTCCTTCTTTTTCAAAGTCTAAAAAAAATTTAGACCCTTTATCTCCAAGGTTAAGCCAATTAATTATGGATCTCACCTTAGCACCTCTAGTCTTAGCTAGCTGGAACTTCCTAAGAGAGTCCCTATAACTCACCACCTTTTCCAACAACACTGGGTCTACAAGAGAGCTTTGAATCTATATTTCACCCTCTTAAAGGTTTCCAACTAAGTTGAATTATTTTCTCCTAGCATCCTTGGCCTTTATTTTCACCATAATATTAATCGTCTTTTGCCATGATGTTGTGGTTTTATTCCATCTGTCCACCTCAAATTCCTAATGGGCCACTTCCTCATTAAACCAATCTATAATCCTAATGGCAGCATGTACATCTTCATCTTTCAGGAGAGAGGAGTTAAGTGCAAAGCTTGTCTTCCTAGTAGGTTTGTCACCATGGTTCAAAATAAGGTGTATGTAAGAAAGAATAGGGTGGTGGTTCGAGAGGGTGTAGGGGATAACTTTCACATAGTTATCATCTGCAAGTGGGGAGCAACTGAAGAGCAGTTTGTTCATGTAGATCTTGTCTAGTCTAGAATAAATTGTCTTATCTCCTCTTTGAAAGTTAGACCAGGTAAACCACACTCCTTTAGAGTCCCTTCTCTTCTTTGTGAAGGGGTCAAAGAGGTTAAGCTTAGACATCATCTGGTTCCAAAAAACCAATTCATTCCCTTTCCACTCAAATCTCAATCCTCCTTCTTTATCCTGAGCTCTCTCTACCATGTTGAAATCACCTGCTAGAATCTAGGGGATGCTTTCCAGATCTGAGATCCATCTCCATAAGCCTATCCTATAATGGTGATAATTAGGAGCATAAATAGAGCATACTCCAAAGGTTTTCTCCTCTACTTCAAATGTAACCCAAATGGCTCTATTGCAAGGGGAGGATCCCCAACTTTTTATCAATTCCTTCACTTATGGCCAATCAAAATAGAGGTCCCTCCTTTCCCTCTCTAGTGCTTAGTGGAAAAAATTATTGCATCTTTCCATATGCATTTTAAAGTAATGTCTAGGGTGAATCCTACTGCATTTACTTCTTGGAGCACAAGGATGTCTACCTCTCTATGAAACTGTAGAAGCCTCTTGACTGCATATTTCCCATCAGAGGATTCCAAGCCTCTGACATTCCATGAAACAATGTTGATACTCATGAGAATTTTATCGGTCTGTGTCCATGAGAGTTTTGAAACTCTTAAAACACTATGATAAGTCACTCTTTTGGTGCTTAAAAGGTTTTGGGTTCCCATTCAATAGTGAGGGTCTCCCTCTCTTCTTCTTTAATTTAACCCCACCTCGGGCCTCCAGTGGGGCCTTCTTCTCTACCAAACCACCCTTCCTCTTGCCCTTCTCATATTCTGAGCAAAATATGAACTTGTCTCCTTCCTTATTGCAAGAAACTTCTTAATCTCTGACAAATTATCCTTCCTCAAGATCAAGGCTCTTCTCCTGCCTAGCCTCCACCCTAACTGAGACCAATGGCAAGGTGGGTATCTTTGTGCCTCTCTTCCTCCTAGGTTCGTATCTCCACTTATCAGAAGGGGGGGAGGGGGGGAGGTATGGGGATAACTATCATTGAGAATTCATTAATCTTGTCACTTAGGGTTAGTTGAGAGCTCAAACCATCAACTATCTGACCCTTGTCCTGAACAACAGGAAATGATGTGGAAAGGGAACTAGAAGGGAGAGAGAAATCTCTAGGACTACCGACCTTGTTAATAGAGACAACAAGGGGGGGAGGCTGGTTAGGAGGAGGGTCTTGATCTGGAGGAAGGATTGAGTACACTCTCCATTTGGGTCTAGGAATAGTTTTAACTACTTCAGTTTTGGAATGAATCTTTTCCAATGCTAATTGTTGGGCATTCTTGATTCTATGTCTAGGTTGTGGGGAGTTGGAACCAAGGCCCAATCCAAAGTCAAATTCACTAGCACAAGGGATATTTTTCATTGCCTCAAGGACCAATGAGGACATGATAGGGGGGGTCATTGTGCATCAAATTGGCCTTTAAGATGGTCTAGGGAATTAGAGATCTTAGCAGAGTCTTGCATCCAATCTAAGGTAGAAATGTTTAAAGTGGGAGGAGGACCTTGAATAGCCAGGGGGAATGATAGGAGGAGTGGATGGCTGAGGAAACCCATGGGGAGCTCCAACAGAGTTGTTATTTGCAAGGGTAGGGGGGTTAACACCAGGGGTGGGAGGGTTCCCTATGGGTGAGGGATTACACTTATTAATTATAGGGAAATCTTGTTTCTTATGGCCCTCCTTCCTGTAGGGGTAGAAGTTGTTAATGCCTCCCAGAAAGATGACAAGGCAATCAATAGGGTGACCACTGAGGTTAAAATGCAACGAGTTGGGGAAGTCAATACCTGGCTTAAGGGAGATGAGAACCCTAACATCAGTGTGCAGAATAAGGACATTGGATTGGTCAACCCTCAGCACCTTACCAACTGGTTTGAGCGCTTGCAGATTAGGTTTAACAAAAAGGGAGGGACATTCTTAATGACAATCCATCTGGGACTAGAGAGAGCCAAAACTTCACTATGTGAGGCTTCGAGTGACCATGGGATGGCTCTAAAATCATAAGGGCCAACTCTCCAAAATTATTTATCTACAATAGCTTTTTGGGATTTTGAATCAACAAAAAACATTAAGAATAAACCCTTTTGCAACATTCTATAGTAAGAAAAGTGGAACCCTAGTTTTTGACCCCATATTTTCTGAAACTAGTGATTAAGGAAACTTTTGGATGGCATCTTGGCTATATTAACAACATCAAAAAATATAACACTATCCTTAAGCCTAACCTTTTCTTGTTCAATTTCAACAATCATTTGTGGATTGGCTTTAATAATGAGTTGGGGAGGCGACGAAATCTTACCTCCATCTCCTGTGGATGCTTCAAGGGTGTTGGAGAAGGATAGGATGATGCATGTGCCTTCTGGAAGAGTCCTCTCATTCTGGACCGCTTGTTTGAAGGTCCTTTGTCTAGGCTCCACTCCTTGCACTCCATTAACCACCTATTCTTGGCTGATTTCCACCACAACTGTTGTTGATGCTCTGCCTAACAGTTTTTCATTGGGGTTAACAATGACACTTTTAACAAAACCTTGCCTCTCAAGATTGTTTTGGAAATGTGCGGCCTCTTTATTTCCATTAATGACCCTGGGGGATGTGGAGGCCATTAATGGCACTCCCACTTGTGCTCGCAGGAAGTAGAATTCATGTAAGAAGTGGATGTCCTAGTTGCAGAGCAAAAAAATTCTGAAAACATCTGGTCTACCAGAATTTGAAACTTTTTTTATGAATGTTTTATTGATTTACTTTCATACATTTACATTCTAGTTATATTATTGAATGTATGTTGGATGTAAAGTTATACAATCAGTTATTGAAGTTGATATTTACAAGGATTACTTTGAAAAGTTTTAAGAATACTGATTCACCCCTCCCCTCTCAGTATACACCTTTCCATAATTCCAACAATTGGTATCATAGCTAGATCTTTTGTTAAGGAAGTTTAATCACTAAAGAGAAAAGATCTTAAGGATAGAAAGGTATAAGCTTGACAAGACTATTAAGAATCAGAGAATATAGATGCAGATCTACATTGAATAATTCAAGGAAACCAAAGAAGAACTGAGAAAGTTACTGATCAAGAGGAAGGATATGGCACTTCGGTATAAAGAGACTGATTATCATGGAGAAGAGATAGATGATCCATTCAAAGGATTTGGATCTAGATCTAGTAGCATATTTGATGCATCTGAAGGAACCATATCAGATCTATGTAAAAAGAATCAACATCTTACTGAATAACTAAAATCACTGTAGATTAGTTAGGAATCACAAATGGTTAGAATGATTGATGTCATGAACAATGCTAGGCATGCAAAACAAGAAATGAATATGGCTATTGATGATAGAAGACAAATGACTGAAAATTTGGAAGATAAAATATCTGAGATAATAAGACTTACCGATAATCATTTTGAAATCTCCAATCAGATGGTTTTCATGAGTAAGGAAGTCAACCAAGTAAATTGTGAACTTACTAGAAGATTGGAAGATATTGATGAATTGAGAGAAGAAAATGAAAGGTTAAAGAATGAAGTAAAGATTCAACAATAGCACAATGAGATGATTAAGAAAGCTGAAGAAAGTACAAAAAAGATGGATGAGTTTCTATGCAGTCAAAAAGGACTTGACAACACTGTTGGTTTAGGTGATACCGAGCATGGAGAGTCATCAAGACAAACTAATCAGAAGAATGCCTATGCAAATCCAAGGCTAAAGAATCTCTCATGTTATCATTATGGTAAACCAAGCCACACATCAAATGTTTGCAGAAGCAAAGAAAAAGGTATTCCTAAATCCACTCCTAAATTTAATGGTTATTGTTATAATTATGGTAAGTACTGACATCAAGGACATGAATGCAGATCAAAGTTGAACAAGTCATCTAAGAAACCTTATATGGAAAAATATTGTCATACTTGCAACATGCATGGAAACATATCACAAGAATGCAGGACAAAGATGTTCACAAGTCTGGAAACCGAGAGGACAAAACAAGACATATCAACCGAGAAGGCAAGGTAATGCATACACTTGGGGTTACAACACTCGGGTTAATTGCACAAAATGTGGTAGGTATGGACATATTACAGCTAATTGTATGAAAAGGTAATGGAAAGGAAAATCTTGAAATTGGTTAAATTCTAGAATGACGTGTTTGCACTGTCATAAGGTTGGTCACTTAAGTAAAGATTGCAGAGATCGAGTACCAGAACCGAGTACTAGTGAAAGTGGAAACACAATTGAATAAATCATGAGGATAAGGAATCAAATGTGGAGAAAAGAATCAAATGATGTTTCTGGACCAAGCACAACAGTCAGTGACACCTCGTCCATTGGATTAGGTGATTTCACCACCTCCACCTAAGCTATCCAAGTAAGTATGGAACTAAATCTCAAAAGGTTATATCTTACAACAGTTCCTTATATCTATCATGTGAATTCCAAATCAACATGAATTAAGATGCACTAGGGTATTATATTTTTTCTAACTTGAAACAAGTTTAGTTGGTTAAACTAGACCGAGTAAGAAATTCCAATCGGTGAAAATGTAGAAGACAACTGAGTTGCATAGTCAACTAAGTATTGATGGTACTCATTGAGTTGTGGTATCTATAGTATCAACCGAGTTATTTGATTGTCAATCGAGTGGTAGCTGGCAAAGCATTTATTACATCGATCAAGGTTTTTTGTCTATAAATTAGTGAGAAACAAACTCATTTGTTTACATAGTGATCAAGAGTGAAGTAGAGTGATTTGAGTGAAACTTGAGCAGAGAGAATCCAAGCATTTGATAGAGATCTAAGTACATTGTGAATAGTTGAAGTCCAAATCAAATAAGTTTGGAATTAACCAAGCTCTCTGCATCTAGTTTGTTAAAAGCCCTATGTTATAAATCGCGATGGCTTCAATATCCTCACGAACCATGCAAACCAAGGATGAAAAGGGAAAGAAGGTTAATTTGATCAAGAACATGACCTATAATGAGCCTCCTTTCAAACTTCATCCGAAAGTTGCAGCTCAACCCGATGACAAGGGCATGTTTTCACTGATACCACCTAGGGTTCTTCTCATAAAGGATGTTAGCTTATACATCCACTGTAAAATTAATCAAATTGAGGACTTTGAGATTCAATCCACATATCAAGAGCTTTGCATTGACGACAAGCCGAAAGGTGATCACAAACACTTACAGGTAAAAGAGTTAACCAATGCCCTATATTTCCTGAAGGAATTCAAAACGGAATGGATGCACATCATACTGAGCTGAGTACATGAAGGAAATTTATGGCTAGATGAACCTATGAAGATCACAAAGTATGTGATACATGCAAAGATAGGGTATCTGGCGAATGAAAAAGCCAAATTCCTAAGGCACCCAACACATACTAAGATTGAGAAGCTTACTGGCGTAGAATGGGATG
Source organism: Chamaecyparis obtusa (assembly GCA_027943335.1). Taxonomy (NCBI): domain Eukaryota; kingdom Viridiplantae; phylum Streptophyta; class Pinopsida; order Cupressales; family Cupressaceae; genus Chamaecyparis; species Chamaecyparis obtusa. The sequence goes on along the minus strand of BSBK01001148.1, from coordinate 520,633 downwards.
GTAGAGACCCGAGAATAAACACCATCAATGATCCCAAAATGAGATTCAGTGCATATGTCATTGCATATAAAATTTTCCAATCAAGAAAACCGAATAATGTTGCATGTGGAGCAGTTAACATTGCATACAAGATTGTGAAAAAGGGTTTGCAAATCGACCTAGCCGAGTTGATGCTGAGGCAGTTAGAGGAGAAGATGAGAATAATTAGGCTAACAAGATCCAATACTTGCAAATTTGGCTCGTTCTTGGTATGCACATTCTTTTACTTGTAGAAATTTTTTCCATCAGTTGGTAATGTAGAATGAGATATCAACCAACCTATTATTATTCAGATTAGTAAGTTTATTCAGAACGTAGGAAAGAACTTTGAACTTGTTATGGAAGAATATTTTGGTTAGTTCAAGGAGAGAATGGAGAAAAGAACAAGGATACCAACATAGTTGGTAGAGAAATTCAAAGATTATATCTATTTTCTGGTGGATACCGACACCACCCTTATCAAAGTTGTAGATCCAAGAACAACTTGGCTGCCACGCATGGACTATGAGATTGACATAGATGTAGCTACAAAAGCTATAAAGGCTTTACTTGCCGAGCCCAAAGACAAGAAGGCTACAAGGTTTGGAATATTTGAGGAAGCCAAGTCTAGAATCAAGATGGGACTTGTAGTTGAGAAGATGGATAGGGAAAAGGATAAAAGGGTTTAAAACCTTAAGAAAACATTTGGTGTCGCAGATGAAGACATTGAGGAACTGGTTGGAGAAGAAACTAAGGATCAGACACCAGTCAGTGAAGACATAGATGAAGAGGCCACCAAGTTGGAAGAGAATAATCAAGAAGATCCACCTAAAGCTAATAAAGGGAAAGGTAAATAGGTTAGGTCTAGGACTAGATCGGAAACTACTTCACCGCCTTTGAAGAAAGGTGTTGCAAAAATAACTAGGCCTACACTGACTCGTACATATCAAAAGAGGAAAGAAAAGGCCACCACTAAGCTCCCTGAACCAAAGTAGAGAAAAAATTTGATAAGAGCCAAGGATGAAAAAGATTCAGATGAGGAAAACACAAAAAAATTATGAGTTGTGGTGAATACAGGACCTTAGACCATTGATGAGGTAGCAGAAAGAATAAGAACTACTGGAAAGCTAAGTTCACCGAAACTTAAAAGGTATCATCAACTGAGCACCAAGGAGAAGGATAAGCTTGAAGAAGTAGTATTAAGTATGATGATAACATTCAAATAGTTCCAGTTGAATTTTCTAGCAGCATACCCAAAGAGCTATACGACAAAGTTTCTACTAGATGGACTTATGCGCTCACAACTGAGAAAGAATGATAGAAATATCATTAATTCTAGTAAAATCTGACTATTATGTTGATCAAATAGATGTAGCATTAAAACAACATGCAAATAAATTCTCTAGCCTTCATAAAGAATTAAAGTGATATGTATGATGATTAAATCAGTCAATATATTGTCATTGATGTCAACTAGTTTTGACTATACTTATCATGATAGTTACAAACATCTGAATATCTATAGAAGGAATAAATGGTGAAGAAATGAGATATCTACATAAGAAAAAGATGGATATGATAGAGAAGGATAAGGTATACATTGGGTAACTTATTGATGAGTCTATGGCATTATATTGTTGACTTGAGCATGATACATTATTCTATTATGAAGAAGAGATTAGAATTGAACAAGTTAATGTGGTCGGTAATTAAAGATTTCAGTATACACCAACTCAGTCTTTTGTATACCAAGTGATAGTAATAACTGAGTTAGTTATCACCGACGCATTCAATACTAACTGAGTATGGATGAAAACATTAAATGTTATAACAAACAACTGAAATTGTTGAGCTGGAATTGCTTATGATTTTGAGGTAAGAGATGAAGTTTGTTATATGATCCATGACTGACAAAATTCAGATATGATCGAAGGGAAGAGATTGAAATGTGTTATTGACACATTTGTCGAGGAAGGTTGAAGCGACAAAATGGACGAATGAGATTAAGAGGCAAAATCTAATGGTTGATATGAAAATGGTTTACATGTCTATTTAAGAGACAAGAAACTCATCATTGAGTATGCCAGATGAATATAGATTGTAGTTGATTTTGCATGAAGACATTTTTCATGCATTCCTGATCAAACTGGTTACAAACAGAACCAAGCTGAACTGCAGGCATAACCGGGTGTCAGAGATATATACACCGAGTGAAGTAAGTTGGAGGATATGATGGAATGAATTGTTTATTGATCAATAGAGTTTCTATGAGCTTAGCATAGATCTAAATACTTGCAAATTGTGTTGTATTTGAATCAGATCACTATTGTATCAGTTTAACCATTGTTAAAGCAAAATCTCTTAACCGAGTGGACTTAACAGTCTTTTGTACTTCCATATGACATTCAGGGAATGTTAATTATAATCTTGTTGACCCCATAGTGAATGCTGGTCAAAAGTTAACTGTTAGTATTAAATCCTTTAACCAGGTCACACCTAATAGTGTACATTGTAACCTTTAACAGGGTTGGCTCCTAACTGAGCTCACTTCATAAGAGTGAAATATTTTGGGGTACTAGTCCCAGGTAGTTTTTCCTTAGTAGGGTTTCCACATTAAATCTTTGTGTTAATGTGTCATTTGTTATGATTGTTTTTCTATCATACTTTACATGTTGCATATTTGATTAATATGTAATCATAGTTTGGATAATTATTGATATTCAGTAAATGAACAAAAAGGATAGTTATCTTATCTTGTTGAATTATTTTTATTTGTTGTAAAAGTTTGAAAAAGTACATTTGAGAGATTGGGACTGTAGGATAACAGATTTAACTGATTCATCCCCCCTCTCAGTTATCTAACATGCTTCTCTGACAATAACCAAGTAAGGGAACTTATATCAATTTGTTCTCCATTATTACTTGAGTGAATGACATTTTTCATTACATGGTTGGATTCTTCAATGTCACTGCAAATTTTGATAATTTTGTCTTTGTCATGCCTTCCATCCAATATTTTCCATAATGTCTCTATTACATTCTTTCTAATATGCATAACATCAAACAAATGCACGATTGGGAGTTGCTCGTAGTACAACAACCTACTAAATTGTGTAGGATAACTTTTTAGTCCTTTTGGAAGTTGGTCATTAATGCCTTGAATATCTTCACGAGCATCAATTCCATCATCAGTAAACAAAACACAATATCAAAATATAAATTTTAAAAAAAGCCAACAGATGGAATGACATTACCTCAACAATTTATTCTATTGTATTATAACTTCCATAGGTGAGGTGTCATTCTCTGTGGCTTTGATGTAGTCTCTTCTTTCCTATTGAAAAGATGTTTTTTGGTAATTTGGTACTTATGATTTCTATGGAGAAAATATCTACACTCATCGAACACTTGCTTTCCTAAACTTTTTGAATGACGAGATTTCATCTTTGGACCACGAGTTGGACATGCAAATTTTCCCTTTGTTTGAAGACCTACAAGATCATGTATAGCTGGATTAAATATGTTCATTTTGTGTTAGCACTATAACATACCAAAAAAGAGGTGTTAACAAGAGAACATACCCCAAAAATGTGTTAGCCCAGGGGCATCATGTATTGTCCATACAAGCATTGCATGGAATTGAAATTATCTTTGTCCTATTGGTCTAGAGATGTCATACACAGTGACCCGATTCCATAACACTGTCAACTTGTCGATAAGGGGCTGAATATATACATTCATATCTTTAACTTGGTACTTACCTAATTGAATGAACAAAAACATTACATAATTATTATGACCATTTTGATGGATTGTTTACAATAAATTAATTTAGATGACTATTAAATGAAAAATGCTTGAAAAAATCATTGCCAACATTATGGTCTCCCTCTTTATGGACATCCAAGGAGGAATGTTATTTTTTATAACAAAAATAGGCCACACCGAGTAAACATATCTCATCTCTCCAAATGGATTGACACCATTCATTACCAATGAAAGCCTGAGATTACGAGGTTCTTCTTTAAAGTGTGGCCAAGTTTCCTCTATTTCCTTAAATTTTGAACCATCTGCAGGCATTCACATAATGTCATCTCGACTTCTATTGCGTGCATGGTAATCCATAAATTTTGTCAAGCTAGTGCACCTGAATAATCATTGCAAGAGTGGAATAATGAGAATATACCAAAGAACCTTGTGAGGCACCTTTTTTAATATTTGATCTTATTGATATCTACTAATATGACAATCAGGGCATTCTATTTCAAATTCATGTTGTTTATGATATATAATATAACCATTCATACATGCATGTATTGTTTGATACTCCATTCTAATATCTTTCATAATGGTAGATAATTCTCAGTACGAGCAAGGTATAATGTTTGATGGTGGTAACAAACACTCACCTATCAACCTACGACCAAAAATATAATTTGTTAATATAAAGGATATTAATTGGTACATGATTCACCCTTGTTAACTGTAAGGAATTAAAACTAAAAAAGATGAAAAAAGATGACATATATGACATACCTTAACATACGTGTGATTGCTACATTGGATAAACCATTCATAACCTTCAAGCTCACCAAAAACAATACAACGGCAAGAAGAGTTGTTTGGGAGCCTTCGTATAGGGGCTTGCATGCCTTCTCAAGTATAGGTACATCAAGGTCATCATCATCATCTTGATCATCGTGATCTTCTTCCATGGGATCATTACCTTCTACTTTGATATTCACACCTCCATGTTCCCTCATTTGGAATTCCACATTCTCTGAATTGTCATGGTCCATAACATGAAACCTAGGGTGGTTGACCTATATCAAAATGATGACCTTAAATTAACCATGACCATGATGTCATCATCAATTCATGTCTTATGTATATAAATTGTTAAAATAATATATTGAAATACATACCAATGGATGAAATTCATTTCCCCCTTCAATGTGACCATGCTTCCTACAATGTTCCTCAACTGTTTGAATTAGATATCTTCAAGTCTTTAAGCCCTTGCAAATTTTGCAGGGACAATAACATTTTCCATTACCTTTTCTTTTAAAGTTAGACCACAATTTAGCAATTGTCTCCTTATTTTTTTCTTGGTTGATATTGTCAGACATGGTCTTTCTTGAATGGAATGACTCATTACTTGTACATTGACTAGAATGTTGGTGGAAGAAGGATGATTTGTTTGCAACCTCCAGATACAGACACTGAACAACCATTTTCTCAACTCTAATTTTCTCAACACAAAGGGACATTTATCATAGCCATAGAAACTTGATTATTTTTAAATGGAATACACCAAGGAGTACTATCAAAAATATTGACCATTTACAATCATGAAAAGTAATCCTAAATCAAATAGCTCATTTTTTTATCAGCATGTGTAGTCTTTGTGTATATGAAAAATGAATGAAATATCAAGCTGAAATAAAATAGTGAACATAATAGTATTCCACATAGAGTGAATGAAATATACCATCAAAAGAAGGTGAAATCCATAATTGGCACAAACTTGAACATGAGAAAATTCAAATTCAAGGCCTAATTTATCAAGAGTAACAAATAATGCGGAACCCCACAATCGAAAATATGAAACCTAATAAAAAACACTGCAAAAATTGATTGGGACAATGGAATTTACAAAGTAAGGAAAGGTGAGAGGATCAATCAAATAATTTAAAAAAAAACACGCTTTGTCAACAATGTTCAAAATCCTGACACCAAGCACAAACATAGGAAATAAAAAAGGGACAAAAGACAATAACTAAGAAAAATCATTAGGACTATAGAAAAATCATTAAGACTATAGAAATGGAAAGTTTTGATGCTTTTCCATTACAATAATTGAGCATTCATCATTTGGTATACGAACAAGTGAAAAACATGCAGATTTGACCAAAAATTACTGGGAACTAGACCTCGTAGCAAATGGACTTGTGACGATTTTCACAATAGTACATGTGTTGATGAGTCAACTCCTAGTAGTGCTTAGACAAATCTGCATGTTCATCACTTGTGCATATGAAGTGGCTCTAATGGAAGATACAGTCGTTGAACAACCATTTTGTCAACTCTAATTTTGTCAACATAGAGGGACATTTATCATAGCCATATAAACCTATCTCAGAACTATCCATTTCTCTATGTATATGAAAAATGAATGAAATATCAAGTTGAAATAAAACATTGAACAAAATAGTATTCCACATAGAGTAAATGAAATATACCATCAAAAGAAGGTGAACTCCTTAATTGGCACAAACCTGGACATGGGCAAAGTCAAATTCAAGGCCTAATTTATCAAGAACAACAAACAATGCGGAACCCCACAATCTAAAACATGAAACCTAATAAAAAACACTGCAAAAATTGATAAAGACAATGGTGAGAGGATCAATCAAATAATCACAAAAAGAAACACGCTTTGTAAACAATATTGAAAATCATTAGGACTATAGAAAAATCATTAAGACTATAGAAAATAAAGTTCTAGAAATGGACGATTCTGATGCTTTTCCATTACAACAATTGATCATTCATCATTTGGTACTTCTTGGTGCATTCCATTTAAGTATGTCAGGCACAAAGTATTCCATTTAGATATGTTCAAAATTTTGCTAGTAATGATTTGTGGAATGCAATCATGTAAAATACAAACTAATATTATTATTGTTATGAGAAGAGGTCAAAATAATATTCAAAGTATTATTATGAAATTCGCATGTTCATTGTATGGTTTCACAATAGATGAAGATAATCACACCATTGTTCTCCTTCAAAGATAATATATCTATTCTAAAGATTATCTATTCCATCATGAAATACACTTGAATTGTCAACCCAGGGATGTAGGACTTGAAATGGGCCAGCACAGTTTGTGCACTAAGTTCCTTTAGGAGTCATAACACCTATGCTGCAGGAAGGTAAAAATGCATTGGAAGAATCTACACTGCTACTGCAGAATAGTAAACACACCTTAGCTAACAACAAATAATTGCAGGAAGCTTCAAGAATGAATTTAAACTAATTAACAACTCAGAACATCCACTATGATCATTTTCTGCAAGTGCTACAGGAACTTCATAGTAACAATGTTGCAGGACTAATACAGTAAATCTATCTGAAAATAGGAAACTGCTGGAATTGAATCTATTCTACCTAAATCTATTCCACCTTCCAAGTGGGCCCCCTTGGTCGATTTCAATTAACTAAGAACACAACAAATGCTTCAAAATCCTTCTTCCATTAAAATCCTTCTTTGATTACATGAAAATAGAACAATCCATGAAGAACGGGAAAATAACTTCTGAGTCTAAATCAACACTATCTATTTTCTCATTAGCCTCTTAAAATAATCCAAGATCCGATATATATAGGATTGGATTCTTATTAAAAACATCATAAAAGTTTAAGCAAACATCACCAGAAAAGAAGGCGAAAGAACAACCATGCCATAACATATTTACTACAAAGTAACAGAATAACAACTTGCAAGAAATATAGCAAGTTGTATTCCCTATATTCTCTGGAACTCCTTTGTAGGGGCGGCTTATTCAACGTAATTGAATCTACGCTTCCTCTGCCATGATCGGTCTTCATTGTCTTCTTCCTTGAATGTAGTGATCACCACTCCTTGCGTCGCTCCTCATTTACCTAAAAAGTTAGCAACATCTAGAATATACATGCAAGATAACATTCCTACTTTTACTCAAATATTAGAGCATAACTTAAAACAATTATATGAAATACTGCATTCTATGTATAGTATTAGGCAAAACATGTCATACATACTACCCATAGGTTTAGTAGGTTCTAGCTATTTCTTGACATAAGTTCACAAGATAATTACAACAAGTATTCAAGAATGTTTTATCAAAGCACAAAGAGTGTGTCCATATTATAAAAACTTATATTAAAATCAAGACATTAATATGCCTCATCATTCATCACCTGTGCATATACCTTGTCTAATCACACAATCAATGAATAAAATTTCTTTAACAATTGAAATGTCTCAAGTAGACAAGATTCTCAATGGAACTGCTTTGATAACATATAGATACAAATAGGAGATTGGAGTAGATCAACCTTCACCTATGCATATAAGAGTTGACCAGAGAAGGTATATGCATAGGTGACAAACATGAAAATTTGACCAAGCATTACTGGGAGCTAGACCCCACAACAAATGGACTTGTGATGATTTTCATAATAGTACATGTGTTGTAGGGTAAGCTCCCAGTAGTGCTTAGGAAAATTTGAATGTTCATCACCTATGCATATAAGAGTTGATCGGATAAGGTATATGCATAGGTGAAAAACATGCAGATTTGACAAAGCAATACTGGAAGCTAGACCCAACAACAATGGACTTGTGATGATTTTCACAACAGTACATGTGTTGCAGGGTAAGCTCCTCGTAGTGCTTAGGAAAATTTGCATGTTCATCACCTGTGCATATAAGATTTGATCAGAGAAGGTATATGCACAGGTGAAAAACATGCAAATTTGAACAAGCAATACTAGGAGCTAGACCCAGCAACAAATGGACTTGTGATGATTTTCACAATAGTACATTTGTTGCAGGGTAAGCTCCTCGTAGTGCTTAGGAAAATCTTCATGTTCATCACTTGTGCATATGAAGTGGCTCTAATGGAAGATACAATCATTAATGAAGGCCCACATAACCTCTCTTTTGGTCTTTGTTTCAATCAATTTTATTAAGTTTTAACACAGATTAAAGGGTCAATTCCTAATTTTTTAATAAGAGTTAGTGTACCAAATGTGTTGTAGTGGTTAGTAGAAAGATAACACATATTTAAGTTTCTTTGTGTGATTGTCCCAGAGAGTAAATGCATGACTACCATAATTGACAATGATTTGATGTTATGTAACTTAAGATGAAGTCGATGTTGGATTGACAGGGTGAATTGAAGGGTTAGTATTGTGTTGAGGCAAGGGTTTCTTACTATTGTAATAATTTGGGATCCCAAGAGGAAGGGATAATGCCTATTAAGGTTTGTGGAAGGGTTTTTTATAGTGTAAAGATAGTGGGATAGTCACAGTCTATTTAATTGTTCAATATGTTGAAAGAGCTTGCAGTTATTATTAAAGTCTTGTGAGGTTCTATGTTAACTTTTCCAGGGTTTTATTTTAGACATTTATGAATTTTGGACATCTCTATGTTATTCTTTTCTATGTTCTTCACCTTTTCCTTTAAGATCTATACTTCTCTATTGATGAAGAGGTGGAATGTAAGACTCTCTAAGCCCATACCCTGACTAAAATGCATGAACAATGAGTCAATTAGTGAGACAACTTCTCACATCAAATATCCTTCACAAGGATCCACTATCTAGGCTTCCCCAAATGCAACTAGAGCCTCCAAGTCATCAAATATTCAAATAGGATTTCCACCTTTGTTCTAAATCCTTAGAAAACCTTAACATGGTTCATATTCCATGTTTCACCAACCCACCAAGTCTGGTCAACTGATCCTCCACACAACTCACTTCAATAGCCCTTTAGGCTAGTAGCCTTCACTAGCCACAAATCTGCCTTTTTCTCCCAATCTTCCCAAATAACTCAAGGAAATATTTACTGATTTAGATACCCTTTTTGATTCCCTAAATCATACCTCAATCTCAAGGTACACTCTTTTGGATGATCTATCAGATCCAATACCCTAGCACCCACAAACTAGGCCTAATTATATCCAAATAACAAAGCAACTTATAAATATGTTCACTCCCCTACCTCCCAAACAAGAAAAAATCCTTCATAAGGTTTTAAAACACAATATTTTCAAGTTTTTAGGACCTCACCATCTACCCATTCTTCTAGCCACCAAACCCTTGTTCCTAGGGTCACACAACTAGGGCCTATTCAAAATAACCCATACCACTATCTCCAGATCAATCTAATCACTCTAACACATCATTATGGATACAAAAATCCATATTCTATCATAAAAAACATCCATTCCTCAGGGCATTCCTTCACCATGATGACTGGTGTCAATTTAGGGCATTCTTCACACATCAATTCTACCTTTATGTCGTCTCCAAACTCAACATCCCTTATCCCTACAATAATAAAACCATGATACAAGGATATGTTACAAATTTTTACATCTCCCACCAATTACATTGGTTATAGGGGGTGGGAGAGTCAATCCCTTAAGGAGACCTCAATCCCAATTTACTGTATGTGTCACAAAACTCAGGAACAGTCATAATGCTAGTCAATTACTTGGCTTTAATAACAATCAAAATGATAAAGTGAATGCATGAACATGTAAAGAAAACTCAAGGAAACATTCTTACATCATGTTCCAAACATTAACATATTCCCAAATACATTTGAAGGCCCAATCCTGGTTGATTGTACCCACGGGACAATACACTGTATGCAGAGAAATGTTTTAGTTTATTGATTGGAAATCATCACAATATTCCTCCACTACACATCCAAATCCAAATCTTGTCCTCCACTCATGTGGATCTTCATTGAAATAAAATACCATTCTCCAAAAACCCGACTAACTATCTAAAATTGTCTAAGAGCAGTTTCAAAACTGACTATATAACAAAATATGATTAAAAGTGTTGTCAAGTTGACAACCAATACTGTCAACTTGACAACATGACTCTAGTGCTCCTTTTAGGACTTTGATAAAGTTTTAAAACAACCTTTTCAACCCCACTAACCTTCTAATCTCCATAGGAGCATTATATGCTTTTAGTTGCATTAAAATGCAACTTTACATCTTTTTGGCATTTTTGCACTTTTTAGTGCATTTACATATTTCAATGGCATTAATGGCCATATTATGAACATATACGTCCTTATAGGTCCTTGAACTTTACATAAGTCCTTGGATCACTCAAGTGACCCCAAGGTGTCGGTAAATGTGAAGATGTTGAATCTAAGGATTCACATATGTTGCTTTGCAATTGTGATACAATACAATTATATGATCTTGTTTATGACGAATTTTTCTTTGTTACAATTGAGTGTTTGCATGAGTTGCACAAAAATGAATATGACAAGTTTTTATTTTTCATGCAAACTTGTGTTGAAACAAAACAAGATGATACTAGCTTTATGGTTGAACTTGAATTTTTCAAAAAATTTAATCAACTAGTTGATTTATTCATGAAGCATGGTAGTGGGAGTAATAATGAAGGAAGACATGTTACATGTGAATATCTATTATGTTGTGAAGATAAAAATTTATATCATATTATGACACTGTTCAATGTATGCATTATTTTATGATGTCAATGGATGCTAAGTATGCTAATAGTGAAAAGTATGGCAAAAGGATGGGTGATGTCAACTCTAGTGTCTATGATCAAATGTTTGTAAGTGAAATTTTTAGATTGATTATACTATTGTGCAATGCAAATCAGATTTTTGACAGGGGTAAGTATTGGTTTTATCTTTTTGGTGGCCCGAGGCCACCAATAGGAGGGTAGGTATGATTTTCAAAGGCAATTTGAATAAGGAATCCAATGAAGTGGATATACAATGTTTGGTCAACTTCACTAGAGATTTAATTTATTTCTATGACTGCAAGGGGCATACATACCAAACTAGACCAACTGTTGGTGCATTCAAATTTTGGAGAAATTTAAAGTGCACATGCTGAGAACTTTTCTAAGGCATAAAATGATACTCCTACAAAATATATTTGAAAGGGCCTAGTTTGAGAGGTGAATAAGTTTGATTCTTTGTCATTGTTATGATAAATGAACCTAAAAAAAAATTCACCTCCTATCATTAAGCATGTTTAACTGGTTACAAGCTCTCATGATCAATTTTGGTCAATTTTTGAAGCACTTGATTTGAGGGGTCTACAAAGGTTCACAATTTGTATATGTTCAGAATAATCCAAGTGGCCTACTTTGGAGGCCTTCATTTCACACCCAATTCTTTATTATGACAAAAAATGTGTTCCCCTGTATTGAAAACATCTGACATAGGCTCCATATTTATTTTGACACTGTAGTGATTTCATTTGCTAGATTTTCCAAGCTAGATCCAAACCCAGTTTATTCAAATTTTTAATATCAAAGTGTTATAGTTATTAGAAGACCAACTTTGAGTGTTAATAATAATTAGTCAGTCAGTTATTAGGATAGATGATTTATTTCTCTATAATGCTAGTATGTAAATGCTCGCATGCACATGTTTAGATTTTAGAAGTTTATTTGACAAGTTTCCCAAGTCCAATCCAAATGCATTTTATTTAGTTTTTAGGTTGCATGTTCAAAGCAGTTGAAAATGGTTAATTTTGACGATTAAAATCTTGTAAACCTGAAAGAGTATGTTTAATCCCTCTAACACATGTTTTCCCTATGTCTTAATGAATGATATCCTTCAGTGACAACCTCCCAAAGCATTGTTTGATATTTTTCAAGAGGCATGATGTTAGGGTCTGAACAAAATTATGGCATGTTCAAGTGCAGAAAGAATGAATAGGTCAACTTTGGAAATTAAAATTTATTACATCATACATCGTCGAGAAAAACCATTTTATAGAGTGATTCTAGACATATGAATTTGTGTGTTTTCCAGTTTTTAAGAGATCGTGACATCATTTGGTCAAGAAAGATGCAGAGCACAATGATGAGGAGAATTGGCCAAGAAAATACCAATTTGATTACCCAATATTTCAACTAAATTTAACTCTTTATATTCCAAAGGTAGGGAAGGAAGTAAAATCCATAAATGTATAAATTTAATTTGTGCTACATGTGGATTGAAATTTGGGCACCAAAGTTGAGTATAGAAACCATGCACTTTCATGAACCATGATTTAATCTAATGAACTTGATCCAAAAAAATGGTGAAGACAAAAACAATAGTGAAGGGATAAAAGCATAATAAGTTGTCACCCTTTTACAAAGGAAGAAGCTAACAACACCAAAACTGAAAAACTTCAAGGGCATAAAAGTCACATTTTTGTTGAGAAATTGAAGATGATGTAAACTGATGAAAGGTGTAAAATAGGATGAATTTTATGCCTATAATTTTCAAAAATTAATTTGAGCAAAAATTAATATGTTTTTTTAAAATTTTAGGTCTATTTTTCATATCCTGAAAAATACTACAAATCAGGGAGTTTACTTCCCGTCAAATCATTATAAGTAAAACATTGTTTTTCCCTCCAATTTCAGAATATGTTTTAGATGACATGTATATCTATTGCAAGAAAAAAGAAAGAAGTGTTTTTGATCTATAGTTTACTCGTTATAAGTATTTAAAGTTGAACTTACTTGAAATCAACAATTTTTGTCTCCCATCACTTTTCCCCTATCAAAACTATACCAAAAACCAAATGAATTACATATTCTTGAAGAGGAATCTCTCCTCTAGTGTTGTATATGATTTTAAAATTTGTTTGAATTGATTTAGCATTTTTCTATATTTCTCGAATCAACGTCTTCTCAAATTTTAATATACCTACATGTAGTTTTTAGCAAAATTGTTAAACATTTTGTAGTTGAAACAATATAAAATTTATACATCCAGAATCATACTTTTGAGATCTAGAGAATGGTACTTTTAGTTTATTAACATTTTCTATTTTGATTAGAGAAAAGAATAGCAGAAGTGCAAAATTCTAGTTTTTTTGTGTTTTTGGAGGTTTGGCTGCCAACATGGCATGCCACCTAGGTAAACTCAGTCGAGTACCCTTAGGGGTCGCCCCCCCATGAGCAGCCAAATAATGTGAAAATGAGGGACTTGGGATGTTTTTTGATATTTAAAATATCATATAGACTTGGCCTAGTCTATCGGGCCATGTAGACGTCATTTGGCATTGCGTGGCACCTACGTGTACTCGGTCGTGTTGGACTCGACCGAGTCTAATTGGGCCAAGTGATTTGAGTTAGCTTAAAAGGTGACACTCAATTGTGATTTTACTAGAAAGAAACCTCCCAATTTATCTGTATAAAAAGCATATGAAACTCCCTCCCATTGTGAATAAACCCAATTTAGACAAGAATTACAATGAGGAGTAAAATTACAAAACTTACCAGTCATTGCACATTTATGGAGGTCTAAAGTTTGTGGATGTAATGCTATTCAAGAAAAGTAACTTGCACAACATTTCCATATGATCCATGTTAAGTTACATGGGGAGGTTCCTTTTCATAAACCAAATGTGGGTGTAGAGGTTTTGGAATCCATTTTTTGATTTTAGGTTGAAACTATTGGGATTTCCTAAACCTTTACTTCTTCTTGAAATGGTGTCATTATTGATAGCGATGAGAATTTGTTAAACTTCATTTAAATGCAAATTTTGGATTGAAGGGAATCCTATGAACCCTGATAGAGTGATCTCCAAATCCATCTTTAAAAGAGAGAAGTGAGATATTATTTGGGAATATCGAATTACAATAAATCCCTAATGGAATAAATTAGGGAAAGATAATGGAAAATAGACAACATTAGTATTATTGTGGAGTATTGTAGGTGTAGGTTTAGTAGATCCTACTACATTTTTGATAAAATGATTCCAAGCTCATCCATGGCCAATTCTACCATTTCCCTCAGCTGCTGGACTAAGATTTTGAAAATCATCTATTACAAGTTACACGCATTTCACGAAGCTATTATTAATCTTCTATTTTTAAATGAGAATGATTCTTAATGATATTATTTTCCAAAACTTATAGGTGGTGTCGAGAGATGCATAGGTGGTGTTGAGAGATGCCCTCCTTCCCTCCTTCACCTCTACTTTGCGCACAGAATAATAAAATAAAATAAAATGAAATCATCTTTTTTTTAAAAGTTATATTCCTGTGTTGGTCGTAAGTACGACGTCATGTCATGGTTGTCATAATTCTGACCAACACGGGAATGGATTTTAAAAAAAAAAAATTTCCTTCTATAAATTGACTAAGGAAAACTATTTTAATGCTTGGTAAAAAATGTGGGTCAAATGTATTAGTGACACTTCACTTCCATAAGTTGACCAAAACATAAATAACACAGATACTAATTTGAGATTACATGTTTCATTCATTCTTTAACCTTGTCCCAAAAATTATGGAGCCAAAACTATCCATGTGAAGAAATGCAGACCCACAAATGATTCATTCTATAATGGAGGAACAAAGCAACTGGAAAATTGTGTTACTAGACCAAAAATACAATGTAACTAAAGCACCAAAACTCGTGAAATCTTAAATATAGAATCAATAGGTATACCAAAACATGTTGTCAAAACCTTATCTTCTAATTTGTTCATGCAAAGATATGCGAATCAAAATAATGTCAATTGTATCACAAAATAGTTGAGAGCCATAATTGAATAAGTCAACAAAAGTGTATTGACATCAATGACAACTAGTATGACATGATAGGGTAAAGGCATAATATTATGTTGCCTTTTAGGCTAACCAAATAGACTTGACTGATTTAGACTTGGGCGAGTCCTACTTGGTCGAGCACAACACAACCGAGTATACGCACGTGCCACATGACACTGAATGGTGCCTATGTGGCCTGTTAAACTCGGTGATGGAAGTGAAGCTGAGTCCAAAAGGTATTTTAAATACCCCAAAAAAACCCCAAATCCCCTCATTTGCACATTGAGGGGCTAAAGAACAACGAGCATCAAGCAACAATGTCTACTCAGCCGAGTTCTAGGTAGGGGACTTTTTTTTTAAAAAATTGTGTTTTTTAATTTTTGTTACTTAGCATTATAATTTATATTTTTTTCATTTTTTAGCAATAAACACTTGTAGACTATATATTATTGATGTTAAACGTAAATGTAAAACCTAAAAACCTAAAAACCTAAAAACGTAAACCTAAAACCTAAAAACCCAAAAACATAAACCTAAAACGTAAAACCAAAAGTTTGAAACTTAAACATAAACCTAAAACCTAATAACATATATAATTTACCCAAAACATAAACTCAAATCTAAAAAAATGTAAATAACACACAATACATGGTTAATTTAAACATTTTTTTAATAAAATTTATTTAAAATGATTAAGAGATATAACTTATATATCATACTGAGTTATTTTCCAAAATAAATATATCAAGAACATATAGATCTTAAAATCCTTTACATATTTTTTTAGACAAAATTATACTTAAGACCTAAAATACCTAATAAGACATAATAGGACCGTTAAGACATAATAAAATCTAATAAGACATAATAGAACCCTTAAGACATAATACGACCCTTAAGACCCAATAGGACCCAATAAGACCCTTAAGACCCAATACCTGACCTAATAGGACCAATTGAGACATAATAGGACCCTTAAGACCTAATAGGACCTATCAAGACCCTTAAGACCTAATAGGACCCTTAAGATCCAATAGGAACCTTAAGACCTAATAGGACCCTTAAGACCCAATATGACCTAATTAAGACCCTTAAAACCCAATAGGACCCTTAAGATCCAATATGACCCAATAAGACCCTTAAGACCCATAAAACCCATAAGACCCTTAAGACCTAATTAAGACCCTTAGATATCCCCTATAGCTAAAAAAAATGAAAGCTTGGAGGTGATCCTAACTCAAATAATAATATATATCTTGTCCCCAAAATGGGTTAAGTATTTAAACTAGATCGTTTCCCCCATCCTAAACTTCATAAGGAGAAATCTATGTTCCATCTTATGCTTTGCATGGAAGTGTTTTGTCCATGGAAAAGTGTAAACAATTGAAGGAAATCCATTGTTTCATGGAAGAATGATTTCATCTAGTACCCAATTATTTTCAAATGAACCCCTTTCTAGATTATTATATTTCTACCATTTCTTTTAGGATTTATAATGTTTTTCCCTCCCTAGTTATTGATTTACATGTTAGTAAAGTGATTTAAAATTTATCTCAAAATTATTGTCACTTGAATCTAGGTAGATTTTAGATTTGTATTAAATTCATTTTTCTCATGTACTTTTAAATATGTATTTATGCATGAATTAGTAAATTATGTGTGCATGAATTAGTTCTAGTACCATGCTTATACTTGTAAATGCATGAATTTAAATTATATTTTTATTTAAATATTATGTATATGTAAATGCATGAATTTAAATGTTTAAATATTTAATTTAAATATGTAAATGCATTCAAATTAGTTCATGTTTGAAGTTAAATGTTTTCATGTTCAAGAAGTATGTATGTAAATCAAGTTACCTTTAATTTATTTTTAAAAACATGTCCTTTCGAACAACACACACACACACACACTTTTGTGTGCACATCATGACTTCTAGTGGTTCAAAGTGTAGTGTCCATAATAGTCAGGGATCACGAGCTCCCTCAGACCAGCATGGTACCCAAGCCCCACAGATTATGGATAGTTGTAGAGATGAGACTATCACTAGGATGCAGACTGCTCTAACTATGTTAGAGCGAACGTTGCAAAATAGTACTACTCTCCCTAATAGGGAGAAATTGACATCTATACACACTGAGCTCATGAGTATGATTTAGAAGGCTGAATCATACAATTTATATGATGATGTATCGATAGGTTCTTCTTCAACATTGACTGGTTGCTCTTCGACAAGTTTCATATGACCTTTCATTTGGTCATCCCTTTTATGATCACATTTCCTTGTTCTAGTCCTTTTATTTCCCATTGCTCAAATATCTAAGCAAGAAATTTTTTATTGCTTTACTCCTTCGTCACTGAAAAACTTTCCTTCACACTCCTCTGAAAACAAAATGTCTTTGTAAGGTCCCCCAAAAATGCCTCCTAGCTTCAAAAACCCCTTATATTCTAAAATAAGAATTAAAATTCACAATTGATATATATATATATATATATATATATATATATATATATATATATATATATATATATATATATATATATATATATATATATATATATATATATATATATATATATATATATATATATATATATATATATATATATATATATATATACCCTTATATTTGAAAGGGTGGGTCACCCACATGACCGCTCATAGGGGCTCGACCCCTAAGGGTACTTGGCCTAGTAGGACTCAGCCGAGTTAGGCTCGATTGATCCATCCTAGGTGGCATGCCATGTTGGTAGCCAAACCTTCAAAAATACAAAAAAATGTAGAATTTTGCACTTCTGGTGTTCTTTTCTCTGCTGAAAATAGAAAATGTCAAAAACTAAAAGTACCCTTTTCTAGATCTCGGAACTACGATTCTGGACATAAATTTTATATTGTTTCAATTAAAAAATGTTAAACAAATTTGCTAAAAACTACATGTAGGTATATTAAGCTTTGAGAAGTCGTTGATTCGAAAAATATAGAAAAATGCTAAATCAATTCAATTGTTTTTAAAAATCATATACGACACTAGAGAAGAGAGCCCTCTTCAAAAATATATAATTTACTTGATTTTTGGTATAGTTTTGATAGGGGAAAAATGGCGTGAGAGAAAAACTGTTGATTTCAGGTAAGTTCGACTTTGAATACTTATTACAGGCAAACTATAGATTGAAAACACTTTTTTCTTTTTTCTTGCACTAGATATACATGTCATCTAAAACATATTCTGAAATTGGAGGAAAACACAATGTTTTGCTTATAATGATTTGACAGGAAGTAAACCCCCTGATTTGTAGTATTTTTCAGGAAAAATGAAAAATAGACTTAAAAAATTAAAAAAATATATTAATTTTTGTTCAAATTAATTTTTAAAAATTATATGCATAAAATTCATCCTATTTCACACATTTCATTAGTTTACATCATCTTCAAATTCTAAACAGAAATGTGACTTTTATGCCCTTAAAGTTTTTTCAGTTTTGGTGTTGTTAGCCTTTTCCTTTTTAAAAGGGTAATAGTTTATTGTGCTTTTACCCGACAACAACATTCTCCTTCACCGATGACAACTTTCCAATAGGCATCTTGAACTCTTTCCCACTCAACAACTTTATGACTGTTAGTGGTTCAAATTTGAGCCCAAAATAGTTTGAGTATGGAGCAGGCCTCGAATTTGACGGCCACTCCAACTTGTCATATGATTTTTTATGACAGTTTAGATATTTTAATGCCCTTCATTTTACGTTTTAAGAAAATAATTGATTGCCATTTTTTAAAAATTTATAAATCATTTAATATATTATATAGAATTAACATTAAAAACAAGTGCCACGTAGTAGCGAGTACTTGCCTTAATAGTATAATTAGTATAATAATGATAATAATAAGAAGATAGATGATATATATAATTACCGATAATAATTTTTTCTAAGTTATATATATATATATATATATATATATATATATATATATATATATATATATATATATATATATATATATATATATAAATTAAAATCTAGATTAACCTATAGTTACTTTACTTTACTTTTTGTAATCTTTTTATTTTATCAAAGAAAATAGTAAAATATTTTATTAGGTGAGATGCATTTTATTTGAACATTGTAATCTTTTTATGCCAATAACATCCACCAAACAAAGACACTCACTGATTATTTCAATTAATAGTGAGCATAGACAAAACTTTGATAAGGATAAATTTTTTGTGAGGCAACTATAAGAAAAACTTACAGTGGAAAATTCTAAAAAACTGGATGAAAAAATTGGTAAATACTATAATAACAATGAATTATAATAGTTATTGCTTAAAAAATGTTTAAAAAATAAAAAGTCCTAAAAAATCGCCCATATAACACAATTGATTGAACCAATCATATTATAAATGAATAATTTCATAAAATTTGTTAAATTTTAGAATATATATTTTAACTTTATGAAAGCTAAGATTGTTTTGATTGGTGGAAAACAATTGATTAATAACATATAAAAAAACACAACTTTACTGACTAGGTTTCTTAATTCATATGTCTCATTTGAAAAAAGATTCTAAATCAGTAATAATATATAATAGCTTAGAAATTTTAATTTGTGGTAAAAAGAATATAAAATTAGAAAATAATTATAAATTAGTAATATATGAAAAAACACAAAATAGCTAAGCAAGTTTCTAAGTTCATATGCTTTATTTTAAAATAATTCTAAATTAATATAAACATATATAAATAATATAAAAACACACACACACACACACACACACACACACACACACACACACACACACACACACACACATATATATATATATATATATATATATATATATATATATATAAAATTATTATCTATAATAATTTTTGACGGATAATTAATAAATTCAAGTGTCATATTTATGGTTTTATAAAATTTTAGCTTTTCAATCCATATAGTCTAATAATTTTGTAGCCTGTGATATACGGTTCAAAAGTGCAAAAACGACCAATACGACCATCAAATTCGAGGCTTGGTAATAATTATAAAATATCAATTGTAATTAATTTAAATTGTAAAATAGTTCTACTTATAATTAATTTTAATATTAATTATTTAGTCCAAATAACTATTTTTCAGCAATATTATAATGTTATTCTATTAAATCTAAATTTATATAATATATATTAAAATGAATCCAAAAAATATTCAATATTTTATAATATAACAAAAATAGTCAATATTATTTTAATATAATATGATACAAATTACACATTAGACTTTTGGTAAAAAAATTGTAAAAAAAATTAAACAAAATCAATTAAAATTTTTAAAAACTTTAAAATATTCAATAATTAAAAAATAATAAATAAAAAGCTATTCATGCTCTTTATTCCTAAAAAAGTGGTCTATAAGACCTCTTTAAAATATTCAATAATTAAAAAATAATAAATAAAAAGCTATTCATGCTCTTTATTCCTAAAAAAGTGGTCTATAAGACCTCCAATTTATAGTTGTGTTAAAGTTCAATTAGAAATATAATTAATTCAAACTTTAATTTATATGTAAAATAATTTTTTAATCTTTTTAGTTTTGTTATAATTATAATTTTCATATTAAATGTCTATCTAATTCAAATTTTAATAAATCTATTAGAATTATAAATATATTTTAGCTAATCATAAATATAATATTATTATTCTATTTTAAATAATAAAGAGGTAATATAATTGACTTAATTTAATATATTTGATATTAAAATATAAAAATAATAAATAATAATATATAATTTGATATTAACTATTAGTTTAATAATAAAAAATATTAATAAGAAAATTAATATAATTATTTCACTTTAATATCTTATATATCTTATTTACAATTATTGATAAAATATTTTATACTTAATTTTAACTAGATTTTTTTTTTTAAAATAATTTATTATTATAAAATAAAATATTTATTTACTATGTTTAATTTAAATTATAATATTTTGTAAGGGAAAATATATCACACATTTGTTTACCTAAATATTTATTAATGCATAATTTACATATAATAAATTTAAAAATATTTAAAACATATATATAAATGAGAATAAATATATATTATATTATATCATATATTTACAATATTTTTATTTACATTAGAAAAAGTGAGTTATATATAAAATAAACTCATGTAATATAATTTAAAATTTAGATATTTTAATATACAATTAATATAAAAAAGAAAAAGATTAATCAAAATCCTAATTAAACATAGAAACAAAAATTGTTTCCAAGCCGAAAACTATGCAATATGGAAGGAGCAATGCATTTTCATTATATTAAATACAAAGTGTACAATAAATAACAAACGTGGTAAAATTTTAATTGGTTCACTCCTGTAATAAGACTTCAAATGATTTAGCCAAAAAATATTGCATTTTCATTACAATAAATAACAAATGTGGTAAATTTTAATTGGTTCAGAAGTATGATTTTAATCACTCAATCATGCAAGAAATTCAAAAAGTGATGCAATAGTACTTGCTAGCCTATCAGGAAGTACTAAAAAGGGCCCAGAGATACAAGATCACTCTGGGAAAGTCAGACCACCAAAGCAAAAAACAAACCCTTACACAACAAGAACAATCTCAGCCGAAGGAAGAGAATATATATATGATTTTGTCTTGCGATTAATAAACATAGTCTATAACTTCAAATTTCCTTTCATAATCTTCATCCTTGAACTTCTATATTATGTAATTGTAAATTTCAACAATAAATTGAAACCACTTTCAATACCACTGCAACAATAATTAATCCACCGGGTTGAAACTTTTCCCTACCTACATGATGGAATTACAACATTTACACAACCACCTTTGACAATCAATGTTCAGAAAAGCCAACCCGTGACTTAAAAAGGTGTCCTAGACTACGTTCTTTTAGTTCTACTCAAATCTCAAGAAATTCCTTGAAATCCTCTGTTTAGTTTCCTCAGCTTGAAAGTGAAGTTACCAACCTAGAGTCCTCAGAACGTCGTGTGTTCATCTTTCAAAATCTCAAACTCATATAAACGGGCCCCATTACTGGGATACAATTCATCCAGCCCTAAAATAAGATCAAAACGTCTGAAGTCATTATTACATTTCCCACTTGGAATCTAACAAGTACGATTGTGGTAGGTGATTCAAAAGAACAGAGCCAGGTTGCCTTTTTTCAGCATTGTCTCAATCTATGCCCAATGCCCATCAAAACGTACACTAAAGCAACCCCTCATAGCGTGAATTTCAAGGGAAGACTCCATTGCAGGTCCCACTGAAAGGTTACCGTTGAGTTTGCACAGCCGACCCTTTTTTAAGAACAAAGCTAATCTAAGAAAATAAATCTGCTCTGGTGAAAACTGGAAGACTATTAAACAGATTTTAGTGGCAACACCAAGGATTTTTACTTTGGGAATTCTTTGTTTACTTGGATGGAGACTACTTCTAGACTCTTCCATCGTCAAAATGATGTGCAGTTTGATGTGTTTGGACAAATGTGGCTTAAGTTGTTAGGAAGAGTAGTTGCAGAGATTGAGGCGGCCCCAACTGACCCAGTGTAATCAATGGCTTTTTTTCAAAGCATGCAGGCTTTGTGAGATGTACAATCTTTTAATATCTTTTTGCTTGTTGATGGGCTCACCCGGTTCCACACATTGCATTGCTTTTGCTTGGCTTCAGCTGCAGCAAATCCCATTTGGTTGATATTGGGAAAGATTTTCTGGTATTAATCAGATGGGTTGATTGGTCTCCAGGTGTGTGGCGATGGAACCCTTGTGGGTATGTGATCATTGCTCAGAAAAGGCATAGAATAATTACGCTCTACTTTGGTCATTGGGGATGTCATATGATTGGCTGTATTACAATGTATTATGTAAACATGGCAGCATCGTCAGCAGAGGTTATGATAATGAACCTGTTGACTAGCAAAATCCAGCATCTGATTTGGAATTTCTTCAGTGGGGTATGTGAAAGCTATCTTTCTCCTAAGTACCTCATTAAGCATACACACACAATCCCACAAGCACTCACGCACACACACACCCAAAATCATATTTACACATCCACAAAACATGTGTACAGACATAACATATCGTTAGCATGTCCAATCTCGGTCGTGTCAGAGGAGCAGGTTAGCTCTCTTCTTCTGGTGTTCCTGTTAGCTGATATGTTTATTTACACCTATCTTAAGCAATCTTGCAAAATACCATATATATCTAGCATTTCGGGAATAGCCATTATTCATGCATGCTTAAAATTTTTGGTGGCACAGAACTTGTCCAATGTCCTGAGGATGTGAAACATTAGAAACATTATCAAAATATAGGCCTTACAGGTTCTGTGGATGTCCTTTGCGGATGAATCACACTGATAGTTAAGCTAGGCTAGTGAGTGGCAAGTCATGCGTACGATGGGAGAAGAATAAAATGCCCCACCTTAATCTGATGGGTAAATACCGAAGGTTCTTGTGCTGACCAGGACAACTTTGAACTCTGTGAAGAAGCCAGGACTTACACCATTACTATTTCTGAGATTTCTTCCATAGGTAATTCCATCCACAGACATGGATTATGATTTAAGGTTTTGGTCTCTTATCTAGGTAAGCCACCAAAACGAGCAAAGATATTAGACCAGACATGAGAAATAAAACCGCAAAAAGATTGAAGCTGTTTAACCTCAGTTGGGTGGAATAATGTCTATACCATAGCCATCAGAGTTTTCCTGTAGGTTTCGAAATGTTTCTTTTGTCTGATATGTTAACGTTTTTTCCACAGAATTTTGAATGTGTTTAACCAATGTTACTAGTTCTTTATTTCGATTCTTGTGCATCTTGGCACTACCCTTTTTTTTTATATATAACAGTAGATGAAGAATTGAAATTCCAGTAACATATCAAAACCCCCATCCCTTTTGTCGACAATTGTTACGTAAACAAACTTGTCTTGTCAATCAGAAGAAACCCTAACTCATTGTCATTTATGCAAGCAGAAATGCAGAATGGTCTTTAACTTCACCTAGCTTGCCTCGGCATTTATCAGGTAATCAGCTTTATTCATTCTGAAAAATTGAAGGTCTCTAGGATTTGGATTAGAATCTGTGATTGTATATTTGTTATAGAAACAGCCCAATGTTGTTTGCATTTGATAGTGTTTTTTTAATTTCTTTTGTAGGAGAAACGCCTTGGAGGTTTTGTTCTGTGCCGATTCAAGGAAGTTTAAAGAGGAGTGTAGTAATGTTTCTTCCACCAATCAATGAATTTGAACATATTGAGGGGAATTACATGAAAAAATCACTTCATAACTTGGGGGAAACCATTCAGTCTCTCTTGGGCTTCAAAAAGGACTTAACATTCACATGGGCTGAATCAGTGCGCTTAATCATTGAAGGGTTGCCTTCTGCCACTAATTCTCCTGATTCCACTAGCAGTCCTACATATCTCGAAGACGCCAAGCTGTCTCTCAAGGAAAACTGTGATCTGGATGTTGCCATTTTGAAACTGGAAGGTGAATTTTATGATATCGACTATTTTGAATCACTTGGGAGAAGATTATTTGAGCGGTATAGGCCAAGGCTTTCTGATGATATTGTACTTAACAATTTAATCCTGTCCTAATTTCAGATGAGCTAGCTGCACTCAAAGCCCATCTTGGACAGTTGGATTCTAAGCGCAGAGAGGCCCTAAACAAGCTCCTAGATCTGAAAGGTAAGCAATTTAAAGACTGGTATATATTATCTTGAGAGTCATGCATCCTCTGTCGTGAAACACATTATTTCCATTTCTAACTAAGAAGAAGTAGATTAATATCCTGCCAGAATCAAGCAATCTGAGCAAAAATGTTATCTGAATGAAGCTTTTTCCTATCTTTCATGAAATTAATGTTTGTTTTGATGGTTATTGCATTTCTATGAAGGGTAGGATGGTGTCTGAAAAGCCTTGATACCTTTTGGGTTGTTCCTCAATTACTGATGTCTTAGGAGATATGGCTTTCAATAAATGGGCTTTTTTGAGTGCAATAGATGATTGCCCTTCATTATCTAAGGATGATGAGAAATACACATATTAGCACATGTTTCTTCCTGAACACGAGGTCTAATGATTTGACATTGTACTATAAATTCAAGAGCAACACTTTCGTGGGCCTGACTGTCCTGACTGTCAGTATGCTGTGAACCCTGATATTGCAGTCTTCAATCTCAATCCCTGATTTTCATTTATCTCGAGTTAATAGGTTTTCAAAATTATAGCCAATTTTTGATCCCACTGTTTTATTTGAAGGAGGTGTTAATACACTTTGCTGATAAGTAAATGCACTTGTTGCCATTGGAGGTTCGAGTTATGAACAAGATTGATGAGAATGTATACCGGAATGTCAGTGTACTGTGAACCCTGTTTAATATTGCAGTTTTTAATCTCAAACCTTGATTTTTTCTTGAGTTAATACGTTTTCAAAATTATAGGCAATAACCTCATGTTTCATTTGAAGGATATTTTAACGCACTTTGGTAATAAGTAAATGCACTCACCACCATTGGAGTTTTGAGTGTCGAACAAGATAGATGTGAATGAATGCAAATTATGCAAGGAAGAGTTTTATCTCATTTTTTTCTTAAATGAGAAATTCTATTGGGTAAGTACCTCCATATAGCAAGTAGAATTCTATGAAGAGCAGAGATAATCAAATGTCTTCAAAATACATTATTGTCATTTAAGACTGGTAAACTTTGACATTTGTGAACCCTGTTTAATATTGCAGTTTTCAATCTCAATCCTTGATTTTTCTTGAGTTAGTTTTTCAAAATTATAGGCATTTTTTGAACCACCTGTTTCATTTGAAGGACGTTTTAATGCACTTTGCTAATAAGTAAATGCACTCATTGCCATTGGAGATTTGAGTTTAGAACAAGATTGATGTGAATGTATGCAAACTATGTAAGGAACAGTTTTATCTCAACTTTTTTCTTTAATAAGAATTTCTAGTAAGTACCTTTATATGTCAAGTAGAATTCTATCAAGAGCAGAGATCATCAAATGTCTTCAAAATGCATTATTGTCATTTTAAGAATGATAAAACTGATATTTGTGCAGGGAGCATCCGTGTCTTCTGTCGGGTGAGGCCTTTTCTGTTAAGCAATGATCAGCCATATCCTGGGCCTCTTGTAGTTTTGGACTCTGATAGATTGGTCATAAAACTAGCAGGACGAAAGACCAGAGAATACAACTTTGACAAGGTTTTCCTTCCTGGGGCTTCACAAGGTGCATGAAAAATGCAATATTTTCCAGAATATATTCTGTAGGATACTGTTGGATGATGACATCTTCCACCATTGCTTATCAGTGTTTCTGAACACTATTGTATATCCAAAATCTGGTTTTTGGAATTCTGCAGATGAAATCTTTGCAGAAGTTGAGCCAATTATCAAATCTGCTATAGATGGACATAATGTATGCATTTTTGCTTATGGGCAGACAGGAACTGGCAAAACATTTACTATGGTTGGTTTCTTTTTGAATTTTTGTTTAATTGTTTCTCAAGAACTTCCTGGTAGTGAGTTGGAATTTCAGCTTTTATATTTTGTGGAGTTGTGCAGGAAGGCCAGCCAGATTGTCCTGGTATTGTTCCCCATGCAATTCAGCAATTATTTCATCATGCCTCCCAAGACATAACTGTTAATTTCACTTTTACATTTAGCATGCTTGAGGTATACATGGGAAATGTGAGAGATTTACTTGGCTCTCGAACAAAGAAAGCTGCAGACCATATGCCCAAATGGTACTGACTTTAATCGTTTCTACTAATATTTAACCTATCACACTTCTCAAAATTTAATGTCATTTTCATAGATTAAACTGCAGCTCAGATTGGTTTCTTCCACTGTATCCAGTCTCTCTATACAAATGGATGCAAAGGGGGCTGTGGAGATTGAGAACCTAAGGGGGTTTGTCATAACCAATGCAAGTCAAGCAAGCAAATTGTATTGGAAAGGAAGCAGAGCAAGATCTACATCTTGGACCAATGCTAATGAATCTTCTAGTAGGTCACATTGGTGGGTGCCTATTTGGATTGCTAAATTCCATGCCAACTATTTGGATTGCTAATTCCATGCCAAGACTTGGGACAAGATTTGTATATATTAATTCACTTGGCATATTTTTGTTCTTCATGCAGTTTAATACGGATTTCCATTACTTGTTCGGGTTCTCCAGATAGAAACAGGGATACCAGCAAGCTTTGGATGGTTGATCTGGGTGGAAGTGAGCGATTACTGAAGACACAGTCTACTGGTCAGACTTTGGAGGAAGGGAAAGCAATAAACATGTCTCTCTCGGCACTTGGTGATGTCATTAGTGCATTACAGAAAAAACAAGCTCATGTTCCTTACAGGTAGCTAGTCTCGTAATAATTT
The DNA here is from genome assembly GCA_027943335.1 of Chamaecyparis obtusa. NCBI lineage: Eukaryota > Viridiplantae > Streptophyta > Pinopsida > Cupressales > Cupressaceae > Chamaecyparis > Chamaecyparis obtusa. Next base: position 492,855 of record BSBK01001148.1, on the reverse strand, counting down.
TACTTTGTAACATTGCTTGTGTTTAGTACAGACCTTTTAGATTTAACCATGTTAATGTGTTTCGTTGAATGCTTTGTTTATAACAGATACAGTAGGTACATGAAATGAAAAATGAAGTTTTACAGGATTCATGAGAACGATACTGTTTGCCAAAACTATTCCTTATCCTAGTTGAATGATAATGAGAGGAAACACGTCTCATTTTTAAAATGAAAGCTCAAAAATTTGGTGGCTGCATGTTAATGTCATTTGAGTCCTGCCATCCAAGTTTTACAAGGTATCTGCTAATTTATCAATAATGCTATGTTTTGTGTGTGCAGGAACAGCAAACTTACACAAATTCTTAGAGACTCTGTTGGTAACCACATGTTTTTTTCTTTTTCTTTGTCTTCAAGAAAGAGTGTTGCCATTGCAAACCATGAATTGGCTGTTTATTCTACTGTTAGCCCTGATTTCTAAATTTTAATATTCTTTTGAAACATGCAGGAGAAGACTCAAGAATGCTAATGCTTGTACATATTAGTCCCAAGGAAGATGACTTACCTGAGACCATTTGTTCATTAGGTTTTGCTACCAGAGTGAGAGGGATTCATCTTGGATGGGAACTATCACCTGTAAGGCTCTATGCTTATAATCTTTTCCTTATATGCTTTAAAGTGTTTCTAGATCGCTTGTAAAGGAAAATTGCCACTGAAACCTTGAGTTTGTTTATCACAATTTCTGGTTGTCAAGAGAGGCCAGTTAAATGACCATTGCCTAGAATGAGGGTAACTTTGTTGTGAGCATAAACCACTGCATTTCTGACTCAATAGGCAAGTTTTGTAGTAGTTTCATAACTTTCAATGGGACTTAGACCTTTTTTAATTTAGTCATCTCATTATGATTTCCATGAGTTGTGACTACATGAATGACATTTTTTTCTTCTAATTTATTTTGGTAATAATTATACTTGGCACCTTCAACAATTATAGCATTTGTACTAGAATAAAACCACATTCTGTAGTTCTTCCTCCAGTATTTTGCATATATAAAAGGCTTTCCATATGTAAGAATGTTTTAAGATCTCTTAGAGAATCGGATCATACATGATAGTCAAATTTTTCTCACAGCTTTCTTAAATTCTCAAAGATGTATGTGCCGTAATTGTGACTGGCAGGAAGTGAAAGTTCAGAAGGAAGCAACCATGGCTGAGCTGATGCAACAAATTAAATGCCTTGAAGATGATTGCCAGAGTGCAAGAAACAATATCGGAACAGTTGAGTTTCTATTAAGAGAAAAAAAGAAACATCTTGCAAATAGTAATCCATCCTCAGAGGCTCATGAAACACCAAAGAGTCCAGATAGTCAAGTTACTGAGATACACACTATTGAATTAGGGAATGTAGCACAAGGGTCCGTAGGCTTGCCCAGATATATGAACTCCACAGCCTGCAGTCGCATTCGAGGTAAGTCCTCAGATGCAGATATCAAATATACTACAGGCTTTGAAAAAAAAAGAGAACATTTGAATGGTGGGAGAAAATCCTTATTGGGCAGTGCCAAAAATGTGATTTTTCCTGAGATGGATCAATCACTCTGCAATTCTGAGAGCACTGTGTCATACAACAGTGTTCATAGGCAGTCCTCACTGTCCATCAAGAAGAATTTGAGTAGAATGTATTCCAAGCAGTTTGACTTTGAAGAATCCCAATGCTTTTCAGAGAGCTGTACGCCCAAGGAGAATGGAATGCTTAACAATGAGAAAATGAATGGAATTTACTCTGAATGGTCTAGTTTTGATGGATCACAATTCCTTTCAGGGTGCAATACACCCGAGAACATTGAAGAGTACAACAATATGAAGGTGAATGGAATGTACTACAAATCATGCACTCTTGATGAATCAAAGTGTATGTTAGAGTGCAATATGCCCAAGGATTTTGGAGAGTACAATCATTTGAAGATGAACAGGATATATTCCATCAAGAAGAATTTGAGTAGAATGTATTCGAAGCAGTGTGATTCTGAAGAATTGCAATGCTTTTCAGAGTGCAGTACACCAAAGGACAGTGGAATGCTTGACAGTGAGAGAATGAATGGAATTTATTCTGAATGTTCCAACTTTGATGGATCACAATTCCTTTTAGGGTGCAATACACCCAAGAACATTGGAGAGAACAAAAATATGAAGGTGAATGGGATGCACTCCAAATCATGCACTCTTGAGGAATCAAAGTGCATGTCAGAGTGCAATATGCCCGAGAACATTGCAAAGGCCAACAATCTGAAGGGGAATGAGACTTATTCAAAGCTGTGCACTTCTGATGAATCAAGTTGCTTATTGGAATGCAATTACAATATACTCACGGAATGTGAAATGGCTAACAGTATGAAGGTGAGTGAAACCTTTTCAAAGGAGTGCATAATTGATGAATCTGAATGCTTTTCAGAGTGTAGTATGCCTGAAAGTGGATTGATGAGCTCATTGATGCCACGTTGTAAACGAGTGATTGCTTTCCAATCACCACACAATGTGACAGTCAATATAGATTATTGGTCTAATGATATGGAGAAATCAGAACTGACATTAATAGAAAAAATTATATGTGATCAGCCTATAAATAATAAGGGTGAATATGATCAAACTACTACGTGGCAAAAGCCCTCAAATGATAAGAATGAATACAATCAAAGTCCTCAGGCTCAAAGTAAGCAGAACTCTAAACAGTTTTTGACACAGGCTTCATCAAAACCATGCATTTCCATGGGAGAACCTATGACATGTGGAAAGAAAATCCCAATAGATGTGGGCGCAGCAGCAGCAACGACAAAAATGGTAGAAACATCACTGAAGAAGGGGAAAACTGCAACAATGGCAAAACCAACGACAGGTGATGTTCAGGCCAAGCTAATATGGAAGAGCAAGAAACACATCGAGTATAAGTCTTTATTATATTGTAATCATTGTATCAGCTCATCTACTTGCAGTTAATTTTCCCAACTAGGAAATTTGAAACGATTGAATTGGTCTAACTAACTCTCTTGTATCTCTACTTTTATAATGACCTAAACCAGATTTGGTAATGTTTTTATACAACCAATTTTTAGCCATATTTTCGAGTTTCCTTATGAACTTTGAAGGCAACTTGATTTTCTTTTTCTTTTTCTTGTAATTGAATATCTTGCAATTTATATTTCTAACATTAATAAATGTGAAGATGCTTTTATCAGCTGTTTCATTATTTGTATATAATTATTTTCTTTTGTGGCCAGGATTGTACGTAACTATAGTGAAGATTGCATATGCTGTCCTTTTAGGAGTTGGACTGCTAAAAACTGGACTTGAGGATGAGTTTTTCTACGGACTGCTGGCTTGAAGAAGTTTGCAAGGCAAATAAGTTCCTTGAAGTAAATTTTGCGTGAAGTAATTCCTTGAAAATCAGTATCAACTGGGTGCCTGCAATGCATCTTGGACTGATAAGGGATTAGAATTGGCAAGGCAATAAGCATTTATATCGGAAGAAGAAAGTGGATATCACAGAAGTGTAAGCAAATATTTTGTGTGAATATTAATAAACAGATAGAATCATAATGACTCACCCTGATGAATGCTGGACTTCTAGGTAGGTGAAGATCTGCTAACGACAGATGTCAAGTGGGTCTCATCTTGACCAGTTCCTAAATTTAATATTAAAGTTAATTATCTGGTTAGGAGATTAACTTATGCACAAAGAAACCCAAGAAGTTTGAAGCAAGAACGAGTCTGAGAACCTCTCTCATTCAAACACTCTATATATTAGTCACATCATTTGATGACAAGCCTAATTAATTGTAGTTTTTGCCCGTCATTATCTATCATTTGGTTGGGATGTGATCTAGAAGGGTAGATCAAATGTTTAATCTCCTAAGAATGTTGATTTGCATCCATTGAACCATATATATATATATATTTTCATCCATTGAACCATCCATTTTTTCTTTTTTGAAAATATCATAATAGTTCTTGGTGCAACACTTGAATTCATAAGGTCATAATGATTTGTGAATTAGCCGAAGTTTACTTGAATCTTAGATTTGTATTAGCAACTAAAATCTACAAAAGAAATTAACAGTGGAGAAACATCCATGGTAGATAGTATTGATTATAATTTTTCTGGATTTAACCATGTCAAGGTTTTAAACTTAAAGATTATATCAAGATTAAGATGAAAATGAGAAGTTTATTTTAAATAAAAAATTATTCTTAAAATAATAAAAGAAATTACAGAAAAGAATTAATTAGTGCAAATCTCTACAACTGCACCAGATCCACACCTGACCATGCTTTAAATAGTTTAGAGGGACTTAATAGTCTCGGTGAACAAGAAAAGATAACAAGGTGCAGATTTCCTGGTCAAGATACATATAAGAAGACCCAAGGTGCTGAAGAAAAAAGATATTAGTTGGCACAGTGTTTTGGGCTTTTTCTTATTCGGGCTTTGCATGGCTTTCTGTTTGCTGTCTATTCATGGGTTCCATAGGCTGTTTGGCCTAGTCTACATTGTTAAAAAACTTCATTCATTCAGTCATGCAGGTGGAGACAGCTTTGGGCTTATGCTAACCACCCCAAGGAAGAACATGTGACATGGAAGGGTTGTATAATTATTCTAAGAATAACTTCTGATTTTTTAGAATAACATGGCTGCAGTTTTGTATAAGATGATATTTAGTGTGGATCATTTTATACACTGCCATCATTGAAGAATGCACATATTATTGAGCATTTGTATCTTGCGCTATCTCGTTCATTGTTCTTAGATTAGTGGGTGTTTTTAATTGAACATTTTATGTTAAAGATTTGGTGAATATATAATGCAAAATAAAAATTTATAACTTTTATCAGTTAAAATATTAGTGGATGAGTCAAAGGGGCTATATAATGTATGGATTCAGAAGACAGAACATTTGTGGCAATGAGTAGTAAATTAGGGGCTTGATAATGGAAATCTTAATGGTCATTGTAGTGTTGGAATGGGTGACCTCCCAAGAAGTCTTCTTGAGCATCTATATCTTAGGTAATCTTTATATTTGTTTTGGTAGCAACTAACTATTCTTAGGTAGTTGAGATTAATGAGTATATTTAATTGAGTATTTTATCTTCAAGATTTGGTGAATATAAATGAAAAATATAATTTTGTAACCTACTAGTTAAAATACCAATTGATGAGCCAAAGGGGCTCTTCTTGAGCATCTATATCTTGGGCAATCTTAATGTTTGTTTTGGTAGCAACTAACTATTCTTAGGTAGTTGGGATTAATGAGTATATTTAATTGAACATTTTATCTTTCAGATTTGGTGAATATATAATGAAAAATATAATTTTGTAACATCTACTGGTTAAAATACTAATTGATGAGCCAAAGGGGCTCTTTAATGAATGGGGTAATAAGGCACACCATTTGTGGAAGGTAAGGAGTAGCAAATTAGTTGGGCTTGATATCGGGCAAACTGGCTGGTCAAACATGTTTCTTGATATTAGGAAAACTCCATGATTAAATATGTTCAGGTCATTGAAGTATTGGAATGGGTGATCTTCTAGGAAGTCTTGATGTTTCTTGCTATTGCAAAAACTCCATGGTTAAATATGTTAGGATCATTGTAGTAATGAGATGGGTGACCTCCTAAGAAGTCTTGATGTTTCATCCTTAAGAGCATCACTTGATGCAATGAATGTCTAATGGATCATTCTATCTCATGGAAGATGGGTTCATGTGAACCATTGCTCAAGATATTTTCGTTGATGAGTTTGACTTGGAGAAGTATTGGAATGAGTGATCTTTAGATGCTTCATTTTTGTGAGTATTACCTACATGCAATGATTGCTATCTGGGTTGTTCATTCTCATGAGAGATGAGTATGTGTGAATCACTACTCAATATGGACCAATGAGCTAAGCGACCACATAACTTGAACTACAATGATGCTAAGTAGACCATGCTATTGATTTGTGTGAATCACTACTCATAAATTATGAATCAATAAGTTTTATTCAAAAACTATAACACTAAATCTTGATACACATATCATAGCATTCTTAAAACATTTTTTTCCCCATAAAATAACAATTCAGGGGAAAGCAGAGTCTCTGGACCTTTCATATATTTCTAGCCATTCTAAACTTACTATTTATGTCATTCCAAGTTCACTACAGTGGGTCATCGCCACTGTTGCAAACGATTGCAGAGGGAGAGGATTTGTTTAGTGGGTATTGCACGTCTTTTATTTTTTTAAATTTCCCTGCATGCTTCAAACCCATTGATGACTTCAACTAGATATTTGATGCCTCCAGAGGTTCTATTTCAATTTGTAGAGGGTTTATTTGCTACAAGTTTATCACAAATTGTAAATCCCTCTAGAGCATGTATCACAATTGCAAATGTCTCTCACAACAGATAGCACTTTTAATAGCAAAGTCATGATTGTGGCAGCGATTGTATGTTTCTGAGAGGCCACTCTTGTGCCTCAAGTTTCATTTTGCTCAAGAGGACCTCACTGTCTTTTAATGCACTCAAATTTATTGCATTCAAGAGCACGGGCATGCCGGAGATGCATATTATCATTGGTGGTAAACTGATTGTAATATCTCTGACGCAAAGTGAAGTGATAGCAAACAATTGCAGATCTCTTCAACCAGAGAATCAAACTTCCTACCACTAAAATTCTTCAAAAGGTATTCAACCATAAATTTTAAACACTTTTCCGTGCAATATAATTGAAATTATAGATTTTCAAATGCTTTCTTAATCTGTAATATTTTACACTACTGATACTTATATGTAGGATATGTGGAGAAATATCATTTTATAGCTGTTTATTTGTTTAAAAACGAAATATAATAAAATTCAACAATCAAGGCATGAACTTATTCCTCTTTAAGTTTTGTCAAATTCAGTTTGTCCTAGATCATCCATTTTGTTAGGATTAAAAAAATAATTGTGTTTCAGTCTTGTTTGTTTTCCTGATTAACTAGCTACTACTAATTTCATCATTTTCAGATGTACATTTCTAATCAAATTTTCTATAAGTTTGTTCTACCTTATATTATCGATGTTTGTACATGTATCCATACTTCCATATTCTTTATGCCTATACCCCCGCACACATCATTTTCTTAAATGTCACGGAGTTCAACAATTCCATAATGGCTGCACGTGTGTTCTAGATTAAGCTACAGTCTCGAAATTTAACATTGTAATTAAACCAAAGAAAATGGTTTGCAAAAGGCTATTAAATTTCTTGTAGTTAGTTGTGACAAATTGTTCATTGTCAGTTTTTCACAATTTGTAAGAGAATGCTTGTCGATTCTAATCATGTCGAATTTTTATTTACATGACCTCTTTTCACCTTTCTATTATCGTACAACCACAATTAAAAACTCTTAGTGTAATTAAATATTACTAATTACACTTTACTTAAGTTTACCTAGGATAATGCATTTGCATAATTAGTTGTCTTTGAGACACTTAGGAGTTTGCATTTTTTTTTAATACATGGTTAGGAGAATCTCCACTTTAGGTGTGATAGTTGTCATCACATACCTCTTTGTGTGTGAGATCCACCTTTAGTGCTCTTATCACATTATCATCCTCTCATTGTTGCACATACTTTCATGTACAATGGAGGATGATCCACCTTTGGTGGACATGTGATTCCACCATGTCTAGTTGATATCTTATCACTTGCATAACTTCTAGTTATCATGCATTGCCTATATATTGAAGCATTTCTACATTGTATGTAATCAATTGATTATCCATTATCATTTGATCATTATTGAATTCTTTATTTGATCATATTATCTTGTCTCTCCTTGCTGTGCTATCTCTTGAGCTTCTAGATCTTGGCATCTATTCTTTACCTTAAGCAAATTCTTACAAAAACCAATACAAGTTTAAGCACACAAATATGAGGGACCAAAATGAGGTCTTAAGATGCTACTTTTGTTATAAAATTAGAAAAGTTTGGTAACTATTTGGAAATACAACAAGAAAAAGAGTTTTAGTTCTTCGAATCTAGAGTTTTAGATATTTGAATCTACTTTCTAAGCTACTATTTTTTTTTAAAAATGAAATTTTTTTTTAGTTCTTTAAATCTACTTTTTAGGCTACTATTTTATTTTGAAAATGGTGCAAAGCAAGGCCACACAAAGTGGTCTTGTATTTATAAAAAAAACATAACATAGTTTCTACTCTAACCCACCCTCCCCAAAAAAATGTGCTAACTTTTTTTAGCATTCCAAAAATAATTTTGGTTAGAAATTAGATAGCATCATGCACTTTATTCTCAATATGTTTGCTATTTTTTAATAAAATACATGATTTTTACTAATTTTTGAAGTGGACATACCCTGAAAGAAAAATAAGAGTACACTCCCTCCTAAAATTTTGAAAACTAATCAAAAGTTAATTTTTAAAAATGTGTACAATAAAGCATAATTTTTAAACACGTAATTTGTTTCAAACTTCGATGAATGCGTGAAAAACTATACTAGAATTACCACACATTGTTTTTAACAAAAAAAGGACACATTAACAAAATAAATTAAAGATGAAAACCTTAACATACTAAAAAAATGTGAGATAAATTACATGGGTAGATAGCTAAGAGAGAGCTTAACTTCATTGTGGTAATTTTTAACTTTGCATTGAAATACAGTTAAACCTAGTGACATGCTTGAAAATATGTGAATTTTTTTACAATATGAGAAAATGCATGTTTGAGGGTTAAAATGGCCATCCAACCCTTTACATTGTAAATTACTAATGCAAATAGAAACACACACACACACACATTATAATATGCTCATGTTATCATGAAGGGAAATCACCCTTTCTTCACTTTCTTTCTCCCCCACTCTTTTGTGCCTGTTGGTTCCTGGTTTGACAGGGTTTACACATATAAAATGCTACCAAGCTACCCACCTAAAAATTTAAGAAGTGGCTAACGTCTATGATGGACACCTAAATGAACTTGGACCAACTAACAAGGTGCTCAACAAATCCCTTCTACACTTTTGGCTATGCAAAACCAAGGTGGGTGTACCTATAATATTTCTTCAAGCTTCTTGCAATAATTTGTACTATAAGATCACAAAAGAAGATATCTCATGTAAGCCTCAGCATAACAACGAGATACTAGGTAACAACCAATCACCCATTGAACATTGACTTCCATGGAGTATGAGATTACCTTATCAACTTGCTCATACAACAAAAACATAAAATAAAGATATTATATAAATTTGATTTAAGATAATCTTTGAAGAAAATGTAACTGAAAGTAAAGAAAACCCTAGCTTAGATCAGTGCCTTGTTCATTGGGCAATGAGTCATTTAAACACAAGACATCCTACCACAAGTTAGAGAGATATAGCTAAATGATTCACAACACATTTGCATTACAAAGTGTCAATCTGTAATTCTTTGATCAATCCTACTTATCACAATCCTAAAATAATATCTTATGGATTTTTAGTTGAGATTCAATAATTTTAATTAATTCATTAAATTAAACCATGGATCTACCACATACATCATAACAATGCAATGAAATAATAGGATCTTTGATCCAATCACATCAAATCATATAAGACTTGCAACAGAATATGAATAGAATCAAAAAATGTTTTTGAGATTTCATTAAATTTATCTATACTTGATATACAAAATCTGATAATGTTTAAAAGACATAGAACCTGCAACAAACCACACTAATTCTTATTTCTCCTTGCTTTGGTATTTTCAATACATGTACATCAAAACAACATAAAAAGTTTGGACCGATTGACACAAAAACTCTATATGGATAATCAAAGATCGGACCCCATCTCATGTCCTTGATTACCCTTTTATAGGAACATGGGTAGCAACAAGCTACAGGCCAAAGATGACACTTGTCAAGATTTTACATTTTTGGGCAGATGGAAACTTGATAGTACAAGGTAGAAACCACAACACAAAAATAACCTTTACACATCTTCATGCATGTCCTTGTTGATGTAGACTTGTGAATCAAACCCATGATGGCTTGATAGTGACTTCATGTGTTTCATTAACTTTTCAAAATGATGTACTACTAGAAAAACTTTCATTATCACATAGTACTTTTACTCCTCTGCATACATCTACACCCATTCATTATACTCCTCTACTGGCCAATCAAAATTCATTACCTCATTAGAATTTCTTCTAAATGGAGTGTACCTGATAACACATATATTCACTTCCTTCTCAAAGTTGTCAAGGAACAGTCTTGTGGAAATGATTTTATCCATACATTCTTCCAACATCCCATTGTCCATGTCATCACATATTACTTCCACTGCAGCTTCTAGGTTTGCCTTGGCCACATCCTTCCTCGTGAACAAGGTCTTTACCTTTCCATCCTTATCCAAAATAGAAGGTAGGAGAGACTCTTTCATTTCATTAAAAATTCTTTACAAATATTTGATCCTACCTTCAATATGATCTGGGAGCATTTGAAAATCCCTTAGAGTTTTCACAAAATCAAAATTAGGTTTAATTTTCAATGGCCTTTCCTTGTGATACTTGGATCCCAAACTAATCAATCTCATTTTCTCTACCCTTTGGATCCATCCATCATATAGTGGCCTTGTCACTTTCTTATCCTTATCAAAAGTTTGAATTGCTTCAAAAAGAAAGGTATAGCCATCTTGGATACCTATTATCTTTTCATTTAAGTGATGTAGGACAACTTGGACAATTTCTTTCTTCTGAACAACAAAAGCTTTCTCACTGTCAAAAAGTTTCTTTTCTAATTCTTTTATTTTATCCATTATTTTCCCTTTAGAAGCATCAACTAAACACTCTATACCTTCCGTTCTTTGTGGAACAAAGGAATAAGGAGAAGTAGCTCTATCAATCAACCTACGTGTTGAAGTGGATGACAGTAGAGAAATACCTATAGGAGTTTGACCTTGTAATTCTACAATAGTCTGATTTAATGAGGCAATCTTAGCCCAATTCAATACATTTCTCTGATTCTTTATCATATTCTCCAAACAGATGGGTGCATCCCAATATGTATTCTTCTATTTTTTCCTTTTCCCTCTTGGAGACATCATGTGCAATCTTGGCAGTCTCCATCACCATCTTCGTAGCATTAACCCCTTCGAGTATCTAGTGCTCTTTGGATTATAACACTTCCCCTTAATTTTGGATTAATATCTGCAATATTTGATTTTTGTGTGGCTGGGGACAAGGACCAAATGGCCAATGTAGCATGATCATTGTTGTAGTAAGTACCCTTCATAGTAAGATTAAGTTGCTCTACTTCATTTCTATGAAGTCTCATACTTATCCTCACAACATCAAAGGCTAAAATATCAACAATATTTCATTCATGAAGGATGAAAACCCCTGATTGGTGTACTATTTTCTTCCCTTCCTCTGGGGTGATAGTGGAAAATTCATTTTTCATTTCTAATCTAACCTCATGCTCATTCTCTTCTGCAAATCTGTCAGGCTTCTGAGCCTTTCTATCCTCACACCTTTTATGATATTCATCTATTTTTAAATTCCACAAGAACTCCTAGAAAGCAACAACCTTGACAAAATTTTCATTTTCAAGGAAAGCAACACATGCTTCCCACCTCATATCCCTTTGGACCTTCCCTTGTATCTCTAAAGTAGTAAAATTAGGGAAAGGAACAACAGATGCAACTTGCATACCAACCTCCAAATAATCCCTAGGAACAAAAATGTAGTCCTTTTCTTCAGAATCATTGGATTCACCAGGTATAACTTCAACAAAAATTGGCTCCTATTTCCCACCCTTTTCCAAGTATATTTTAAAGACAATGATAGTGGAGAAGAAGGTGGAGAATCCCTTCTTCTAGACTTGTCTACAAGCTCATAAATGTGAATGCCCTTCAATTTCTTAGGAGGAGATGGAGGAGATCTTCTTTTGTATTTCATTTCCCTTCCTCCTTTTCTCTTCCTTATCACTATCACTGCTAATAGGCTCACCCCTAACCCTTTTCCATGCCTTAGAATGTAAAGGAGGAAACTCATAAGGTCTCTCTTCAAGATTTCTTTATGATGCAGGGGCATTCTAGGGTACTCAGTGAATCTGTATGGTGATGTGTTGTTTTGGTTTAGTGTTACTCGGTTGCAACTTTAACCGAGGGTCTCAGTTATTGAAGGAGCTCGTTCGCTGAAGGAACTCAATGAAACCTTTGGCACTCGGTGGAACTTGTGCTTGATGATGCCTATGCTGCTCAATTTTTCTTGGCTTGGTCGGTTGTTTCACTGGTGCTCGATTGTTTCTCTGGCGATCGGTTGTTCTGGTTTACAGACTGGAGTTCTTGAAGATTTGGTTGGCCGACTTGGTGCATTTATTATTGGTAGATTTTTTTGTATTTTCCTATGTATATCTAGGGGCTGACATGGAGAATTAAATGGTTTAAGGCTATTTGAGAGCCAACTGTTGTTGTATTTAATATTTTTTTGTAATAGGAGCCGACTTGGCTTAGGAGTTAATTGTTTCTTCTAGCCGGCTTGTGGTTGAAGATTAGTATTTAAGGAGTGTTTGGGGTAGTTGTTTAGAGAGTCAGTGGAAGTAGATTGATATAAGATTAGACTTGGATCTTGCAAGATCTTGAAGATCAAATTGTTATCTGATAGTTTGTAATAGCAGAGCTAGTGGTTTGCATGCTTGGAGACAAGGAGATTGCTTGGAGGCTTGCGAGCTCAAGTTCAAATCTGTCTTAGGATTTCCATCAGTTGTTGATTGTTTCAGAGATGGACTAGCTAAGAGTTTGCATAAATACTTTGATTGTATTTGGCCCTAACCAGGAAGGCCTTACAGCTGGGCATTGTGGTGTTTGACTGCATGTGAGGACTATCCTTAATTCAATTCTCCTTACCTATCATGCGTCACTTTCTCCTTGATGTGGATCTACATGTGTTAATTTTGTGAAGGCACAACACTTAAGAACAATGGTGTACTACTTGCTTTCGATCTGTTTATCTTCTACCTTAAGGTAGTAACACAATCATTGAAGTAATTGAAAATTGTATTCATTTTTGCATAAAAAGGGGAAATAGGCTTCAGGGGATCATATGTGGGCTCTAATTTCCTTACCTCATCCCACAACTGCTTGTATGCCAACTATTTCTTCTTATTCTCATCTTGTTGTTCCTAATCATAAACATTATTGATATAATCCTGAGGGTAATTAAATTAATGAGGCATTGTTGTCAACTTTATTCTTTCTCTAAAATAATTGTAAAAATTCTCTGGATCACTATGCCTAGGAACACTAACCCCCATACCATAAGGCTACAAAATCTTTTAGAAATTCACGCATCCTCCTTTGCAAACAACAAAGAAAGGCAAAACTATGACATTAGTGAAGATAGTCCCTTTTCTCCTTCTTGTCAGTTCTTTCTCCTAAATCTAGGCAATCTATCTCATGACTTCAACAAATTCCAGTCTCAAATTCACAGAATATGGAAATACAAAAGGCCTACCACTAGAACCATACAACCTGATCATAATGCTAGCATTATAAGGAATAATGTCTCCCCAATTATGGCCAACACCAATATCCGACATCCTCTCTTTAGGTCTCAAAAAGTCAAGCAATTATTTTTGTATCCTTGGTGGGTTCAATATCAACCTTTCCCTAACCTTTGATGCAAAGAAATAGTAAAAAAGAACATAACTAGTGGCCTCTCTTTCCTTTGACAAAAATGTACTCCATACTTGTACTAGTAAAGATTCTCCATCCATGTCTCTTGTTAGGGTCATAAATTGTTCAAAATAGTCAACATGCTTGGATAGAAACATGTGCATCAACAAGGAGAACCAATAGAAATGATTTAATCCCCCCTTCTTCAGATTTACAAATCCTTCATGAATCAACTCCACAATATATGGCACATAGTCATAAATCGTTGTGAAATTTGCATGTTGTATTTGAATAGCCATGTACATATACTCAATAGACACTATAGGACAAACGTTCCTCCCAAAAAAATGACACAAGGAATAGTACACAACCTTCATATGTGGAGAAAAAGCCTCAATTGGGGGAGGCTCCTTAGTATGTGGCCCAACATAGTAACAGGTAGTTTTGACCTTTGCAAGGTGAGCTGGCAGTAGCTATCCTCCAATTAAATCTTTGGTCTTGGAATATTGAACCAAAAATTTCTACAAGTCCACTAGCTCCAAAAACCTTTCTATCTCATATGTGCCAAACACATGATTAAATTCCTCTCTACATAGCCTCAGAATGGGTTCTCTAGTATTTTCCCTTACTACTCTTGACACTGGATCATATCTTTCCACAACTAATCACATCAATTCTACATCCATGAATACATTTGGGATAACCAATTTCCCCACATCAAATTTCCAGGCATTAGACTCTGGGTTTGCCAAGTTGGATTGGCCATACCACATTCTAAATAAATCTAGTCCAATTGTAGGAAAAATGATATCATAAACATGTGCAACTTGGTCATACAAACTCTCATGGAATTTACACCCTTTAATTAATTTTGACCCATCGTATTTATCATTTATTGAGGGTTTCAAATGGTACAAAAAATTACGAATGTTGTCTTGATGGAGGAAACTTTAAAACTAGGGTTTTATGCAATGGTAATTTAGAAATACAAAACTAGGGCTTCCTGAGTAAAATATAATTCTCCACGAACCCTACTTATTTTCAAAATTAACTACCCTAATACTATCAAATCTTTGAATACAACCCTTTCCCCACAAATTATAACAATGCAACCCTACAATAGCTTAGTAAAACAATAGGAGGATCGAGACCTAACTTACGACTTTGCACATGAAAAAAAAACACTAAAATTTGAACAAAAAAACCTCAGTTGATCACCTCAATCATCTCTACAGTACCTTATAGTCGTAATCAAATGTAGAATGAAAAGAAGATTGGATCATTCATAGCATTTATTACCATCTTTATCTAGTTTTTCCACCATAAGTTCATACAAACAAACCAATGGCTAGAAAACATTTAATTCTATAATTTTAAATTATAACCATCGATCTTCATCTACCTCGCTCCATTAGATGGAAGGAAAAGGTCCAACCTCATTTGAGCACCAACTGTGCAAATGAGCCTAGTAATTATCCAATAGAAAAGCACCACAACAACAAAATATCCATGGAAGCAACCTGACCCACCATCCTTTGTTCTTTGGCAATGAATGACACATGTCAACATCATGTGATCCTGCAATGAATATCGATCGAGCATCTTGGTTCATGAGATCACAGCAACCATTGATCTCTATAGGAAATTAACTGGCGCATAAGATCAAAGGATACTAACCATCGAGAAACTTTATGCTGAAAATAAAACATCTCCGTTGATTTTACCCATGTGCAAAAAGAATAGTGCTTTAGTTGCATGATGTTTTAATATTTAATATAATCGACAAATTTATCATAAACTCCTTGTCTGTAAAACCTACCAATTAATTTATGCCACTTGTCACATTATTTGGTCCCACTTCACAATTAATCGCTGGTCCAAGACACATGTCACAATCTCGTGTTCTCGCGGTAAATAATAATTGATCACTTTTAATCACAGGAACATGAAAACCGTTGATCTTGTTCAATTTTTAATCTCCCAATAGCACCAAAGGAACATATTCACTGTGCAACTATTTTGATAGGCTACATGTTTTTTGTTCAAATTGCACATGTTCTCAAAGAAAAGATCATTAGTAAGACAAGATTTAACAAGAATGACCACTTAAAAGAAAAATAACATAGAGCTTGGTCCCACGACATGAAGATATAGGTGGCAACACTTCATGTTCCCATGGTTAGCTTGATACATTGGGTGACATCATCGTGGGATCATGAAAAAATGACGCAAGGCACGCACTTAGAAAAGGTAAGAAACCTTAGCTTAACACATAACAAAGGCTGATCAACTTAGGATAAGGACCTAGGACTTAGGAAAATTATAAAAGGGAAGACCTAATTAAAATAAAACATTAAGGCTATAAAGACTAAAAACCTCTTCTAATGATGAACAACCCCTTTGCGTAAGATATGAAAAAGTAACAACAAAACATAACACATACCAAAAAACTAGGGTTTTGAATATTTTTAGGAAGTAAACAAGGAACCCTAGGGAAAATTGACCAATCTATAAGGAAAAACCTAAAAAATTATTTGACCTCAAATATCCCTACCAATAGTGGATCTTTCTAGGGAGGATCATGACACAAGACTGACGCGAGAACCAAAAGATCACTGCGAGAGAAGACCACAAAAACCAAAGCAACAAGACATATAAAACTAATGAACTACAATTGATTTAGAACCTAATTGAAGATTTGTGATTAGAAGATCACCGAGTTGTTGATTAGATATGTAATATGATTAAATTAGTAATATGTTGTCATTGATGTCAATTAGTTTGACAACACTTATTGTGTAAGTTACAATACCCAAACATCTATAGAAAAGGAGTAGGAGAGATGAACAAAAATATCTACATGAGGAAGATGCATATGACAGATGAGGATAAGGAATACATTGGGTAACTTGCTGATGAGTCTATGACCTTATGTTATTGACTTAATTATGTTTCATTCATCTATGATGAGGAAAAGAGTTGAAAGACACAAATCAGTGTGGTCGGTTGATGAAGCATCACAGTATACACCGAGCATAGTATAAACCGAGCTTGTGTTCACTGACACATTTCTTTATTAACAGAGCAAGAGAAAGGAACTAAATGATTAGTTTAGATGATAATATTGATGAGCTATAAAGTACCTCGTGCTAGGAGATGTTGATAAAGTTTGTTACGAAGATCGATAGCTAACAAAATTCAAGAAAGATCTAAAGGATGGAATCAAAATGTGTTACTGACACATCAACCGAGAAAGGTTTAAGTGGCAAAATGGACGAAGGAGATCAAGCAAAAAAATCTAATGGAGGAGAAGAAAACAGTTTACTTATCTATTTAAGCAATTGGGGTTTTGTTATGAAACTCATGCCGGAAGAAGGAGACTGCAAAATTATCACATGAACAAGCTTCATGTATGCCTGATCAAACTAGTTAAGGAGAACCGAACTGCAAAGTTTACCGAGCATCAAAAAGCTATTACCAAGGGACAATAAGTCATTGATTATTGTTGATACAGAATTGATATATTGATTAGAGGATTTAAATGAGCATAATATATATTTGAACATCTGTAATTGAAGTTGTATTGTAATCAGATCACCTACTGTTATAGTTTAACTATTGTATATAGACAAATCTCTTAACAGAGTGGACTAGGAAAGTCTTATATGTATCATTCATAGAATGAACATTGTTATCCTGTCAACCCCATAGTGAATGCTTGTTGGACGATAACAGTTCGTCTAAAATCCTCTAACAAGGTCACACCTCATAGTGTGTTTGTAACCTTTAATAGGGTTGGGTCTTCACCGACCTCACTTCAGAAGAGTGAACAATTTTTGGGTTGCCGGTCTCAAGTGGTTTTTCCCCTCATAGGGTTTCCACGTTAAATCTTTTGTGTTATGTGTTCATTGTGGTGATTGTTTGTTATCATACTTTACATATTACATGTTTGATTTGATCGGTAATCATTATATGTTATTGACTAGTAATCAGTAAAAGCACAGACAATATAGTATTTTATGTTACAGAGCTGCAAAAGTTTAAGTAAATTATTTTGGATTATACATTTTGATTTGGGATTGTGGATAACTGATTCACCCCCCTCTCAGTTATTCTAACAATTGGTATCAGAAATGTGGTTGCTTGGAGCAAAGTTTTAAGGACTTCAGCACAAAGGTCTCAAAATGTTTAAGAGGGAAGTGCCAAAGCTAAACAAAGATAACTTCACAATATGGAAAAGTCGAATGAAGCTGCATATATCCGGGATTGGTAATTCTACCCTAGATCTAATGGAGAATGGATACCTTGCACCACCTATTGGTCCCTTGACCCTTGATCAACTAAGAGACAGGTATGAACATAATGTTACTATGATGGAGATTGCTGCTGCCTGTTCAAATGCTAAATTTAAAGACATCAAGGATTGTACTAATGCTAAGCAGACGTGGGATAAACTTGCTCAAATTTATAGTGGTGATGTGAATGTCAAGAGAGCAAGAGCAGAAAGCTTAAGAGGAAGATTCGATGACATGAAGATGAAAGAAGGTGAAAACATTGTGCAGTACACAAACAAAATAAAGGAGGTAGCTCATGCTATTAGAGCATCAGATGGAGTTATTGATGAAGACACTATGGTAAGAAAAATTCTAAGGACCTTATTGCCTATCTATGCCATTAGAATATCTACAATTCATGAAAATAGGTCAGCACCTAACAACACACTCACTCTTGATAATCTGATTGGAAAGCTTACAACATTTGAACTGAATAATTATGATAATAGTGTTGTACCGAATGTTGAATCCACTTTCATGACTTCTTTGAAGATTGGTAAGCCTAGTAGCAGAAATAAAAAGGATGATAGTGATAGCAATACTGATGATGAGCTTGATTAACTTGAAGCTCTTCTGACCAGGAGGTTGCCTAAAGGAATTTAGGAAGATATAGAGGCAAGTTACCTCTAGCATGCTTTAATAGTAAAGAAGTTGGTCACATTGCTGCTAGATCTCCACACAAGAAAGATGATGATAGAACCAAAGACTGATATGAAGGAAGCTATGGGAGAAGATACAACAGAGGCTATTGATACTACAATAGAGACAACCGAGACAATAATGATAAAGGCAAGAAGGTATGCTACATTGCTGAGGAAGAAGATATCACCGATATTGACACTGATGATGATGTGGAGGTAGTATTTGTGGCAATGAAGGATGATTCAGAAGAAGATGAAAGGTATGTAGAGACAACACTTATCTCTAAGGTTAATAAAAATGATACGTGGATCATAGATAGTGGCTGTACACATCACATGACTAGTGATGAAGAAAAAATTGATTATCTTGAAGAATACAATGGAGGATTTGTAAGAATGGGTAATGATGACCCTGTATGGTAAGAGATAAATGATCCCTGATGATAAATGATAGATTAAAATGTGAAAATGCTTATTGGGTAAAAGGATTAAACTATAATTTTCTAAGTGTGGCACAACTGAACAATTCAGGCCACCGAGTTGCTTTTGAGAGAAAAAAGGTGAAGATATTTGATGATGGAGGAAGACTTGTTGGAACTGGTACACAGTCCAGAGGTAATCTATTTTATCTTGATAATGATCATTCTTCTTGTTTAATGATGAAAGATGAAGATGCATGGTTGTGGCATAAGAGGTTATGCCATTTGAATTTTGATAACATGATTAAGATTAGTAAAAAGAAAAGAGTTAGAGGTCTGCCTAACTTGTCAAAGCCTAATCATGTTATGTGTCATGAATGTCAGAAAGGTAAAATGACTAAATCTAGTTTCAAAAGAAAAGATTATTCAACAAAGAAGATACTTGAGTTGGTTCATACCGACCTATGTGGTCCTATGAGAACTCAGAGTTATTATGGAGACATATTTTATTCTTTTTGTTGATGATTATACTAGGTTGATGACTGTCATGTTTTTAAAAGAAAAATCTGAGGCATTCAAGATGTTCAAGTGGTATAAAAAAAAAGTAGAAAAAGAGACTGGTAAGGAATTGAAATGCTTAAGATCTGATAGAGGAGGTGAATTTATCTATGATGAATTTACTAATTTTTGTAATGAGCATGGTATTAAAAGATAGGTCTCTGCACCAAGGACACCACAACAAAATTGCATTGCTGAAAGGAGGAATAGGTCAATTGTTGATTGCGCAAGGACATTAATGATAGAAAAGAATGTTGCACAGACATACTAGAGAGAAGCTATCAGCACAACTGTTTATGTTCTGAACTGAGTGCAACTGAAGAAGGACACTAATAAGACACCCTATGAGTTATGGTTTGGACACAAACCCACTGCAAGTTATTTCAAGATTTTTGGAAGCAAATGTTTTATTTTGAAAGATGAAAGAAATGGAAAGTTTGACTCAAAAGGTGATGAAGGGATATTTGTAGGATATTCCAATAAAAGTAAAGCATACAAGTGTCTGAACAGAGTTACTAATAAAATGATTGAAAGTACTAATGTTCGAGTTGATGAGTTTGATGATAAGAATGCAGAGGAAAGCAGAAAGGAACCAGAAGACTATGACAAATTCACTTACATTAAACAACTTGAGTACCTACCAATGCAAAAAATAGTGACAACCGGTCAGTAGGAAAACAATACCGAGTAACAAGAAAAAGAAACCGATGAGCAGGAAGGACCTACCGAGCAAGCAAATGAACTTGCACAGGATGAAAAAGAAAGAAGAAATCAGATACTAGCAAGTTTTGTCAGAAGACATCATCCTGAGACACAAATCATTGGAGACAGACAAGCTAGCATGCAAACAAGGAGTAAGACAAGACAAGGTACATGTCTAGTTTGTGAATATGAATTGAAGAATGTAAAATTTGCATTAGAAAATGATGAATGGGTTAATGCAATGAAAGAGGAAATAGAACAGATAGAGAAGAACAATATCTGGACCTTAGTACCCAGACCTAAAGATAAGAATGTTATCGGTACTAAGTGGATATTCAGAAACAAGCAAAATGAAAATGGAGAGGTAACAAGAAATAAAGCTAGATTGGTATGCAAGGGATATGCAAAGGAGGAAGGAATTGATTATGGTGAAACATTTGCACTTGTTGCTAGATTAGAAGGAGTCAGAATGTTACTTGCATATGCTGCACACAAAAAGTTCAAATTTTATCAAATGGATGTTAAGTCAACATTTTTGAATGGAATACTTGAAGAAGAAGTCTACATAGAACAATCAGAAGGGTTTGTTGATCCAGACAAGAAAGATATGGTATGTAGATTACATAAATCTTTATATGGTTTGAAGCAAGCACTGAGATCCTGGTATGAGAGGCTGCATACTTATTTGTTAAGTATTGGATTTGTTAGAACAAGTGAGAACAACAATTTGTATATGAAAGGAGATACTGATGATACTATTCTTATTGATGAAATATTTGTGGATGACATTATATTTGGAGGACAAGATCAAATTTGTAAGGCATTTGCTGATGAAATGTCTATGTTCAGAGAGATTAAGTTCTTTCTAGGACTACATGTGATTCAATAGAGTGATGGTATATTCATCACACAATCCAAATGTATCAAGGAAGTATTGAATACATTTGGCATGGAAGATGCTAAACCCGTGGGAACATCGATGGCTACTGTATGTAAACTGACTAAGGAAGATGAAACTACAGAAGTGAACCAGACATTGTACCGATCTATGATTGGTAAGTTAATGTATGTAGTGCATAGTAGACCAGACATAGCACATCCTGTGGGAATTGTTGCAAGATTTTCTACAAATCCTAGAGAGTCACACATGGTTGCTACAAAGAGAATCTTAAGATACCTAAAGAAGACAAAAGATTATGGATTATGGTATCCTAAAGAAGGAAAATTTGAACTCAGAGTCTATACCGACGTTGATTGGGATGGAAATGTGGATGACAGAAAAAGTACCATCGAAGGAGCATTTTTCTTTGGTGAAAGACTTGTTACATGGACAAGTAAGAAGCAGGCTTGCATTTCTCAATCTACAACCGAAGAAGAGTATGTTGTTGTTGCTACAAACTGTTCAAATATTGCATATATCAAGCAAGTGTTGGAAGGTATGAATGAGATAATCACTAAGCCAATGATTATATATTGTGACAACACTAGTGCTATAAACATTTCAAAAATCCAGTGATGCATTCTAAAAAAAAGCATATATCTATTAAGTATCACTACTTAAGAGAACAAGTACAAGAGAAGCAAGTGAAGCTAGAATTTGTTACATCTAAAGAACAACTTGCAAACATATTTACAAATCCTCTACCGAAGGATACATTTGAATACTTGAGGACTAGACTTGGGGTCCGTCCCCTGTCTACTGATCACTAATGTGATCTAGATGTTGCATCAGCCTAATCTTATCAAAAGATCATTCATGTTGATGCAACATAGTTCACACTTTGGATCATGTATAAGGTTGTGAAAATTTTGGAGAACTGGAACAGATTGGCATATTAGTATACAGAGATACAAAGTATGCACCAGACAACAAAGAGTTACATGGCTACTACAGAGTTGTATGTTTATTTGTTTCTTTGGCATTTTTGTCAAAGGGAGAGATAAACAATATGAAATAATATGCACCGATGAGAACATTGAAACATCTATCTAAGGGAGAGACAAACTGAAAGAAAGGGAGAGCACCGAAGATCAAATATTGAGAATAGAAGAAGGAATCCAAGAGTTGAAAAGATCATATCTGCAGAATGTCAAAGCTGCATTGGTAATGCTATTGAAGTAACGTAGTGATTAAACATATTAAGCTAGGGAGAGCTTGTACAACATTTGTTCACAAAGTTGTAGAATACATGTTTGGTATGTGTATGGTATATTTCATATTACTTGAGTTGCCATCAATGCCAAAGGGAGAGATTGATGAACTTCAACTGATTTAGAACCTAATTGAAGATCTGTGATTAGAAGATCACCGAGTTGTTGATTAGATATGTAATATGATTAAATCAGTAATATGTTGTCATTGATGTCAACTAGTTTCACAACACTTATCTTATAAGTTACAATACCCAAACATATGTAGAAAAGGAGTAGGAGAGATGAAGAACAAAAATATCTACATGAGGAAGATGCATATGACAAATGCAGATAAGGAATACATTGGGTAACTTGTTGATGAGTCTATGACCTTATGTTATTGACTTGATTATGTTTCATTCATCTATGATGAGGAAAAGAGTTGAAAGACACAAATCAGTGTGGTCGGTTGATGAAGCATCATAGTATACACCGAGCAGTGTAGTGTATATCGAGCACAGTATAAATTGAGCTTGTGTTCACCGACACATTTCTTTATTAACCGAGTAAGAGAAAGGAACTAAATGATTAGTTTAGCCGATAAGATTGATGAGCTGTAAAGTACCTCATGATAGGAGATGTTGATAAAGTTTGTTACGAAGATTGACAGCTAACAAAATTCAAGAAAGATCTAAAGGATGGAATCAAAATGTGTTATTGACACATCAGTTGAGAAAGGTTTAAGAAACAAAATGGATGAAGGAGATCAAGTGGAAAAATCTAATGGAGGAGAAGAAAATAGTTTACTTATCTATTTAAGAGACTGGGGTTTCATTATGAAACTCATGCCGGAAGAAGGAGACTATAGAATTATCGCATGAACAAGCTTCATGTATGCCTGATCAAATTGGTTAAGGAGAAACAAACTGTAGAGTTTACCGAGCGCCAGAAAGATATTACTGAGCGATAGTAAGTCATTGGTTATTGTTGATACAGAATTGATATATTGATCAGAGGATTTAAATGAGCATAATATAGATCTGAACATCTACAATTGAAGTTGTATTGTAATTAGATCACCTACTATTATAGTTTAACCGTTGTATACAAAAAAATCTCTTAGCAGAGTGGACTAGGAAAGTCTTACATGTATCATTCATAGAATGAACATTGTTATCCTGTCAACCCCATAGTGAATGCTGGTTGGACAATAACGGTTGGTCTAAAATCCTCTAATAAGGTCACACCTCACGGTGTGTTTGTAACCTTTAACAAGGTTGGGTCTTCACCGACCTCACTTCAGAAGAGTGAACAATTTTTGGGTTTTCGGTCCCAGGTGGTTTTTCCCCTCACAGGGTTTCCACGTTAAATCTATTGTGTTATGTGTTCATTGTGGTGATTGTTTGTTATCATAATTTACATATTACATGTTGGATTTGACCGGTAATCATGATATGTTATTGACTGGTAATCATTAAAAGCACAGACAGTATAGTATTTTATGTTACCGAGCTGCAGAAGTTTAAGTAAATTATTTTGGATTATACATTTTGATTTGGGACTGTGGATAACTGATCACCCCCTCTCAGTTATTCTAACAAAAATGACATAAAAAACCCTACATACATGAATTTACATATGATATAGACCTAAAATATAATGTTCATGGACAAGATCTACTTTAAGAGAAGCAATATTTCAAGAATTATCCATCAACAGGCAATTCCAGAACGTCTCTGACCATTTCCCTGAGGAAATATGGATTTTCACCCCATTGCTTGTGAATCACATATGGCCCTAACCATATGAGATCAAATTTTCTATTCTTTCCTTTATCTTTGCCTATAGCATTCCACATTAGCACAATATTACCAACATCAAACTTTCTCTCAGTTATCTTCTTGTCATACAAGTGTTTACCTTGCAATTGGAGTTTGGCATTTTTAGCATTATCTTCTCTCCTTTTCTCATCTAACTCCATGAGGTCATTCATCCTAAATTTCATCTCATCTTCAATTTATTCATCATAAATTTGGATGAATTTATACATCTCCATCGTGTTGTTATGTGGAAATCTAGTATGGATCCCATATACCAAATCAAAAGGTGCACAACCAATGACCTTCTTTATAGTTACCCTATCTGCCCAAACTCCTAATGGAAATTTTGAATCTCAAGCCCTCTTATTTTTGTCTAATATTCTCTTGATTATTTTGAATAGGCTCTTGTTACTTGTTTCAACCTATCCATTTACCTGTCCCTGAATATATGTCTAGATACCAAAATTACTACAAAATTCATGATATTCTTATGATCTAAAACACATTGCATTGTCAAACACATTTTTCTCTGGACATCCAAATCTGGTAATGATGTTGTTTAGAAAAAATTCTGTCACCACCTTGCTAGTTTCTCTCTTGGTTGGAATTGCTTCCACCCATTTAGTAAAATAATTATATGCAACTAGAATCCATGAGTGACCACCACCAGATTTGTTTGTGATTTCTCCCACAAAATCCAATCCCCACTACTAAAAAGGATCCTACACTTCAACTGGACTCAAATGCATGTTCCCTGAAAACTTCAACTTGCCAAAAAACCTCTGACATGCATCAAAATTTCTAACCAAATGATGTGCATCCTTGAAAAGTGTTGGCCACTAGAATCTTGCTCTTAAGACCTTATGCACAATTATCTCTACCGTGTAATGGCCTCTAGAGACTCCACTATGCATCTCTTCCAACACCTTTGCAGCTTGGGTTTTATTCACACATTTCAACACGACTCCATT
Source organism: Chamaecyparis obtusa (assembly GCA_027943335.1). Taxonomy (NCBI): domain Eukaryota; kingdom Viridiplantae; phylum Streptophyta; class Pinopsida; order Cupressales; family Cupressaceae; genus Chamaecyparis; species Chamaecyparis obtusa. Next base: position 467,604 of record BSBK01001148.1, on the reverse strand, counting down.
AGCATCCCTCCACCATAACTTGTTAATTATAATGATATACTTAATAACATGTAGCTTCAAGGTTCTTCTTATTTCATCCATTCCTGGTGGATACTTCTTTTTTGTAAATAGAAAATGACATCAATATACCAATCACACCCTTCCACATCATAGAGATATGCTCTATGCTCTTCTTCAACCTGGTTAAACTGATTGGCATCAAGATTTGTACCAACCATTAGTTTTGTCAACCCCTGACCTCTAACCAGTTTAGTAATTTAGATGTCAATGTTGAAATCTTGAATTATGTTGATCCATCTGCATCTTCTTCCTGAAAACTCCAGTTGGGCGAAGATGTCTGTTACCCCAACTGATGAGATTGTTGAGCTGATAAGAGTATTACCCAACTAATACTGTGATGCTGAGAATGAACAAGGTCAACCAAGAAATGGAAGGTATGTAGAAGGATTGGATTAGTTGTTATGTTATCATTAATGTAAAGCCTATTGACTTACTGATTTCAAGTTGCCATATCAATTTGAAATATGTGATGTTGAGAAAATAAATGATTGGTAAAGACAAAAGATGAAATAAAGAAGTGATGTTAAGTATGTGAGCTTAATAGGGAAATTGTTGAATCGGTTTATGATAAGGTAATATTGATTTGATTATTTTACATGATTTAATAAATTTTTAGAATGATGCACAAGTCAGTTATGTTTGTCAGTAATAAAGGATTGAAGTTGCAAAGTGAAAAGACAAGGAAAGAGTGTGTTTTACCGAGAAGGAAACAATGGTTGGTAAGTAAAGATATTGGTTGGTCACAGTTAACCGAGTGAATGTTAATCGAGTAGATGAATTTGGTCGGTTAAAAAAAAATCAAGTAAAAGATGACATTGATTAAGGATCTAGACTGATCTAGAAGATTCTAAGGAAGTAACAAAGTCATTTAATGAAATCAACAGATCAAAATTGTTAGGTGCATATAAATGGTGAAGATTTAGTGTTTGGTTTGAGATCCAAGAAAAGTTCAAGTCCCAAGGTGAAGATATAGCTGGAAAGAATCATAAAATGTTTTATCGAGCTACAGATTTGATCGAATGGATGAGATTAAGTGGTGATAGGACTAAGTGACAAAAGTTATCTATATAAAGGATGATCACGATGATCATGTTGCTGAACTGTTGATATCTAGAACATATAGCTGAATTTAAAAGAAGGGTACACTGAGTAGAACAAAGTTGAAGGATTGTGTGAATGAAGTGAAGAAAAATGATGAGATGAAGTGTGTGTATTGATCAGATAGAAAGGAATAATTGGAAGAGGACAAATGAGAAGAAATGATATCTGAACAAGAAAAGGTAGTTGCATATTTTATCAAAACATTTCACTATTACTTTCTAACCATTGTAGAAAAAATATCTTAACCGAGTGGATTTAACAGTCCTAATTTCTAAATTATTTGTAAAGTGACATTCTAACCAATGTTTTGAAGTCCTCTAATAAGGCCACTCATTATAATAATTGGAAGAGGACAAATGAGAAGAAACGATATCTGAACAAGAAAAGGTAGTTGCATATTTTATCAGATCATTTCACTATTACTTTCTAACCATTGTAGAAAAAATATCTTAACCGAGTGGATTTAACAGTCCTAATTTCTAAATTCTTTGTAAAGTGACAATCTAATGAATGTTTTGAAGTCCTCTAATAAGGCCACTCATGAGAGATGGGTTCATGTGAACCACTACTTAGGAATCATGGGTCAATGAGTTTGACTCAAAAACTACACAGTTGAATCCTGATAGAAATATCACAATTTGACTTGTTGTGGAAAATATCTCCTACTTATCAATTGATGAGCTTAAGGGGCTTTCTAATGAATGGTTCATAAGGCACAACACTTGGTGAAGGTTTTGCAAATGAAGATGCAAGCAAAGTGGGTTTAACCATGGAGGAAACTCCATAGTTAAGCGTGCTTGAGCTGGAGTAGTACTGGGATGGGTGACCTCCCGGGAAGTCTCAGTGCTTCACCTTTGTGAGCATCACCTAGATCCAATGAGTGCTAAGTGTTACATTCATTCTCATAAGAGATGGGTTCATGTGAACCACTACTCATGAATCATGGGTCAATGAGTTTGACTCAAAAACTACACAGTTGAATCCTGATAGCAATATCACAATTTGACTTGCTGTGGAAAATATCTCCTACTTATCAATTGATGAGCTTAAGGGGATTTATAATGAATGGTTCATAAGGCACAACACTTGGTGAAGGTTTTGAAAATGAGGATGCAAGCAGAGTGGGTTTAAACATGGAGGAAACTCCGTAGTTAAGCACGCTCGAGCTGGAGTAGTACTAGGATGGGTGACCTCCCGGGAAGTCTCTGTGCTTCACCTCTATGAGCATCACCTAGATCCAATGAGTGCTAAGTGTTCCATTCATTATCATAAGAGATGGGTTCATGTGAACCACTCCTCATGAATCATGGGTCAATGAGTTTGACTCAAAAACTACACAGTTGAATCCTGATAACAATATCACAATTTGACTTGTTGTGGAAAATATCTCCTACTTATCAATTGATGAGCTTAAGGGGCTTTCTAATGAATGGTTCATAAGGAACAAAACTTGGTGAAGGTTTTTCAAATGAGGATGCAAGCAAAGTGGGTTTAACCATGGAGGAAACTCCGTAGTTAAGCGCGCTCGAGCTAGAGTAGTACTGGGATGGGTGACCTCCCGGGAAGTCTCGGTGCTTCACCTTTGTGAGCATCACCTAGATCCAATGAGTGCTAAGTATTCCATTCATTCTCATGAGAGATGGGTTCATGTGAACCACTACTCATGAATCATGGGTCAATGAGTTTGACTCAAAAACTACACAGTTGAATCCTGATAGCAATATCACAATTTGACTTGCTGTGGAAAATATCTCCTACTTATCAATTGATGAGCTTAAGGGGCTTTCTAATGAATGGTTCATAAGGCACAACACTTGGTGAAGGTTTTGCAAATGAGGATGCAAGTAGAGTGGGTTTAACCATGGAGGAAACTCCATAGTTAAGCGCACTCGAGCTGGAGTAGTACTAGGATGGGTGACCTCCCAGGAAGTCTCGGTGCTTCACCTTTGTGAGCATCACCTAGATCCAATGAGTGTTAAGTGTTCCATTCATTATCATGAGAGATGGGTTCATGTGAACCACTACTCATGAATCATGGGTCAATGAGTTTGACTCAAAAACTACACAGTTGAATCCTGATAGCAATATCATAATTTGACTTGCTGTGGAAAATATCTCCTACTTATCAATTGATGAGCTTAAGGGGATTTCTAATGAATGGTTCATAAGGCACAAAACTTGGTGAAGGTTTTGCAAATGAGGATGTAAGTAGAGTGGGTTTAACCATGGAGGAAACTCCGTAGTTAAGCACGCTCGAGCTGGAGTAGTACTGGGATGGGTGACCTCCTGGGAAGTCTCGGTGCTTCACCTCTGTGAGCATCACCTAGATCCAATGAGTGCTAAGTGTTCCATTCATTCTCATAAGAGATGGGTTCATGTGAACCACTACTCATGAATCATGGGTCAATGAGTTTGACTCAAAAACTACACAGTTGAATCCTGATAGCAATATCACAATTTGACTTGCTGTGGAAAATATCTCCTACTTATGAAGTGATAAATCTAGTTGATCTTTGGTGAAAATACCCTAACAAGGTCACATCTAGCAAATGTGTTTGTAATCTTTAACATGATATGTTTTTAACCGAGCTCACTTTAGAAGAGTGAATTATTTTTTGGGTGAAAATTCCCGTAGTGGTTTTTACCCAAATTGGGTTTCCATGTTAAAACTGGTGTGAATGTGTGATTGAATGTTTTGCATGTTATTTGCTGATTTTTTGATGAATATTGTTGTGGTTGGTTAATTGTTTAAATCTAATTGCATAGATTATCTACCGAGAAGATTTTAAGGTTAAAAATTGTTAAGGGGCCTAAGATAATTGATTCTATAATTGATTCACCCCCCTCTCATTTACCCAACAAATGGTATCAGAGCATCTGGTGCTTAGAAGTAAAATTTTAGAAGACTCAAGCTAAATATCCAAAGATGTATAAGAGAGAAGTACCCAAGCTGAACAAGGAGAGTTTCCCTACATGTAAAAGCAGGATGAGGTTGTACCTATCTAGAATTGGAGAATTTGCACTCAACCATTTGGATAATGACTACACTTATCGCCTCCTAGACCCATGATACTTGATCAGATGAGAGAAAAGAAGGAACACAACTCGATAATGATTGAAATTGCTTCTTCCCTAACCGATGTTGAGTTCAATGACATAAGGGACCATATTAAAACAAAATAAATGTGTGATAAGATTGTAATTTTTTATGGAGGTGATCCACATGTACAAAAAGAAAAATTTGATAGTCTCAAAGGAAAATTTGATGAGATGAGAATGAAAGAAGAATAAAACATTGCACAGTATAGCTGCAAAACTAAGGAAGTGGTAAGTGCTATCAAAGGTGTTGGTGGAACATTAACCAGAGAAGAAGTGGTATTGGTAAGAAAAATTCTTAGAACTCTTTCACCCAAGTATGTTATCCAAGTCTCTTCTATTTAGGAATTGAGATCTATACCTAATAATACTGTCACTCTTGATGCTTTCATTGGTAAGATGACTGCATTTGAGCTTAGTAATTTTGATAATAGTTTACTGAAGATAAAAACAAATTTCAAACCATCTTTAAGAATTGGTAGTTCAAGAAGAGAAAGAGATAATCACTATAGTTTAGGTGGAAATGACTATGAAAACATCTTCTGAAGAAAAAGAACAAGAACAATTGGAAGCACTACTGGCAAAGAGGAAACTGAGAGGAAAAGGAAAATATAAAGGTAAACAACCTCTAAAATGTTTTAACTACAACAAGATTTCTCATATTGCATCTAGGTATCCTGATAATGACATGAATGATAGGAAGGACAAGAAGGAGAACCGATACATAAATTTTAGAGACCACAAGGACAAAGAAAAGAAATCATGCTACCTAGCCAAGGAAGGAGTAACCTATGATGAATCTGATGACACTGAAGAATGTGAGGAAGTGGTTTATGTTGCTATGAAGGATGAATCATAAGAAGAAAGGCATGAAGATGAAAATGACCTTATTTCTCAAGTAAGTAAATCTAACCCATGGATTATTGATAGTGGTTTCTCACATCACATGACTAGTGATATTGATAAGTTTGAGAACTTATAAGAATATGATGTAGGATTTGTGAGATTTGGAAATGATGCTCCATGTTCGGTAAAAGGAAAAGGATCCATTATCTAAATGAAAAGATTAAATATGATTCACTGATTTTAAAGTTTGAAAACCCTAAACCTTGTTTTTCATTGTTTCTCTTTTGGTTTGAGATTTGTTCATCCAGTTTAGCAGAACTCTTATTGAATTTATTTGACAGTCTATGGCTACCTTGAGTTCTCCTTTTATATTTTCATTCTCATCCCCCAGATTATCATTTTCTCTTAGGATATTGATATTTTCTAAATTTGTATAATGTAGTTGTTCATTCAAAAGAGTAACTTCTTACTAAGATCTGAATAGTTCTTCCATCTTTTCTTTTAATGTGTCATCTTTGGCTTTGAGAGAATCTTCTACAACCCTCTTGGATTCATCTGCAACTTTCCTTGCATCTATCTCTTGACCCATTTTCATTGAGGGGCTTTCCAACTCCCTTTGCATGTCTTCTTTTCTTTCTTCTTGACTTGTTTATCTCCCTATGCATGTCCTTGTTGTCCTTAACTGACTGCTCATTCTCTTGAGACAAGGCTCCTAGGGCTACTTTAGATTCATTAGATCCACTTTGTTCAAGAAGATGTTCAATTAGGTCTTGACTCTCATTCACCTGTTGAATTAGTTCTTGTCTTTTAGTCCTAGATTTCTTCAACTACTGTTTGAGTTTCTCAATCATATCTTTAGCCTCTACAAGTTGCCTTGTATAGGATTTAATTACTTCCTCAAGGATCTCTCCTAAGATGTTAGGCTTCTTATAGGAAACTATGCTTTCATACCAATTTTTAGATATAGGAGGCACTTAGAGGGGGGGGGGGGGGAATAAGTGTAAATAGGTAATGAACCAATTCAACCAAAAATCCAATTATGCTTACTAACAACATCCAAATAATGAAACATGCAAGTGTAACTATGCAATAAAAGTAAAGAAATCAAGCATCCACAAAGCATAACACATAACACCACTATTTTTATTGTGGAAACCCTTATTAGAGGGTGAAAACCGTGGTGGGGATGACACCCATGAATCTCTTCACTGCAGAAAAAAAGATTTTCCCTATTAGGAGCTTACAATACCTTATTAGGGGCTCACCTGATTAGAAGTGACTAGTACCTTGTTAGAAGTACCAAAAAACCTGTTAGGATCTACCTTGCTAGAGGATTTAGAAATCCAGTTAAGAAGTCACCCTGTTAAAGGATTTATACAATAAGATATGTTAAAGTCCACCCTATTAAAGGATTAAACTTGCTCAACAATTAGGAAACAAAAAGAAACTTGTTTTGTAAAATAGAAACTCCTTTGCTTGATTAGATCCTCTATAATCTTTGAACTCTAGCGCATTGTACTACCTCTGTCTCTAATCACAACACCCAAACTAACAATTGCAAACCTAAATCATATGATTTAGATCAACTTTATACTAAATTTCTTAAGTTGGCTAAGACTTAGAAAACATTTTATAGATTGGTCCACCATCTTGACCTAGCTTATAGAAAATAACACTAATCATACCTAACATGTCCGCCCAAAATGTAATAACAAAATAGATTAACATTTCGGTCCACAAATTAACCACCTTGATCATCTGATCATCATGAACCAATTGGTAACATAACTAATTAACAATTAACACATCACCAAAATATTAACTCACGCAAAATATTGAGTTAATGGTTGCGGTTGTAGAACTATAGCTATCTAACCTAGGTAAACCACCAAGAACAATCACATCTTCCAAAGAGTTCTGTAACTCGATATCCACTCAAAACATTCTCTATTAGTGTCTTTCTTCTTACTGTTCAAAACACTTAGCTTAATCAGCTGTACCTATCCATCCAATCGAGCGGTATTTGTAACCTATTCATCAAATCTGATATAAATGATAGATTTTCCATCAATGAAAAACTCATAACCATCAACACTGCATCTCAATGCATCTCAAATTGAGAATCCAACTGAATGCCAACAATCTATAACAAGATGTCCAATCTTGTTACAATAGTGAAATACCATACCAGACTGCCTCCATGGTCCAACATTGCCTCTACTAGTTCTCATCATACAATTGACTGTTGTATGTCTATAGTTGTGACAAATAGAATAGGTAACATCCAATCGGTTGCTTTGTTGATTGGGTCTCTTCCAGTTGGGGTTATATGGCTTTGACTGTTGATTTTCCTAGATCTCCCCATGTTATTTCCAATGACACATATTAGGCTTTCTCTGGGGATGGATTCCCTATTGAGGATGGAGATACCTGGTTCATAATCCTAAAGATAGTAATTCTCTAGAACATTATATTGTTCCTTATAATGGAAAAAAACCTCATTTGGAGGAGACCCCTCTGGTAGTAAGTGGACATGGAGCTATTAAAATAATTAAGGCCAAGAAGGGGAAAGAGAATGGCCCATTATATAAACCTTCTCTAGAGGCAGAACACAAATTTGGTTTCAAGGTTAAAAGGAAAAGAGGTAGATTGAGGGGTTCTTTTAATTTTAGACCCCATAAGTAAAACATTAAGGAGGACATGCCCGAATGTTATAATAGATTCAAGGCTTCACTGGATATTACACCATGGGTCCTATGGAACTCTTTTGTGTATCATGGAATGTCAAGGGACTTGAATCCCCAGACATGAAACACATTGTTAAAAGGTTCTTAAATATGAATAGATAGATTTATATCTCACTTTTACAAGAGATCAAAGTAGTAAACTTTCATTTGGAGGTTAATCTCAAGTGCATATGGAGGGATGCATAATTTTATATCACCAAGCATGGAAAATAGAAAGGGGAAGCTGCAATTCTTATAGGGACCAAATGGAAGAATGTTGTGTCTAAGTGGGGAGCCTCCCCTTGTAATATATTGGTGTGGGTTATTATGAAAACTAATGAGAGGGAAGTTGTCATCTACTCACTCTATGCTCCTAATAATTACAGGGAAAGGGTGGAACTATGGAAGTGGACGACTCAGATGGATGATATGCCTTGGATTATAGGTGGAGATTTCAACATGATTAAAAGGCCTCAAGTCAAGCAAGGGGGCATAAAATTTGAATGGAAGGGAGAGGATAGGTTCTTCTGGTCCAAAATGCTCAACAAGATTAATTTGTTTGACCCACTGGCATGCAAAAAAAATGACAGTAATGGCATCTGTTATACATGGTGTAATTTTTAACAATGTGGGAGAAGAGTATAGAGCATACTTGACTAATTGTATGCTAATAAGGAGGTGCTCAAGTTCAAAAAAGATGATTTGGGGATATATGTTAGATTCATACCTTATATGTACTCTCAAACATTCATCCCATCATGGTAGAGATTCTATCTATTAACTCAAATGGGGTCTCAAGGCCCAAAAAGGATAACTTCATCCTAAATACTAGGCTTTTAGATGATGAAGATGTTTTGAATGCTCTAGAAATCATCAAGAAATTTAACTCATGGACTGTAAGAAATCTTAGTGAAATTGATAAATGGGTGCAAAAATCTAAGAGTTGGAGATCCTTGTTCCAAGTGGTGGGGAGGAAGAGAGAAAAAAATTGAGAAAAATTGAGTTTGATCTTCATAATAGGTTGTTGGAAGCAGAAGACTTTATTAAAAAAGACCCACTAAATCATAATGATAAAGAGGCCCTCATACTACTGAGGGACTCTCTAAGGAGGTTCTAGAACATAAAGATTCAAGGAACTAAGATTAGAGCTAGGTTGAATTGGTCGAATCATGGCGATAAAGGATCCAATTTTTTTTGTCAATTGCTAAAAGTAAGGAGTCCAAAGAAAAGATTGATAGTATATGGGAAGGGGGCACCAATCTTATAGAATAGAAGGATATCCTAGATGCCTTCTCCCTCTACTATGGAAATCTCTTCACTTTAGAATATATTGAACCAAATATGGAAAAGGCTAGAGATAAAATAAAGAGCATTATTCCTAATAAAATTAGCAAATAAGATGTTGATCTAATAAAAAGGGACATCATAGTTGAGGAAATCAATTGTGTCATTAAAGCATTGGCTAGTAACAATTCAATTGGCCCATATAGGATCCTAGTTGAGTTCTACAAATGCAACATTGGCTACATCTTTTCTAAACTGTGCAATTTGTGTAGAGAAGTGATTGCCCAAGGGTCTCTAGGGAAGGATATTAACTCTGACCTTATTAAACTAATTCCTAAAGAAGGGGATATGACCCTAATTGAAAATTGGAGGCCAATTAAATTGTTGAATATTTCATATAAAGTTTTAGCCAAGATTCTTATTAAACAATTGGAGAACATTCTTCCTTTTGTCATTAATCCCACCCAAACCGGTTTTGTAAAAGGAAGATTTATACTGGAAAATATCCTCACATATTGGGAAGCTATGAGATGGGCCAAAGATTCTGCATAAAATGTAAGTATTTTTCTTATTGACTATGAGAAGGAATATGATAGGATTGAAGACATTCATCCTTATGATGTTAGAATGTCTAGGCTCCCCCCTCCATTTTTAGAAGATGGTGAAGGTCCTAATGAAAGATGCCAATGAAAAAGTAGAGGTGAATGGCTATAGATCTGAATGTATTGTGCTAACAAGATCCATAAGGAAAGATTTCCCACTTGGCCCAACTCTATTTGTTATTGCGACAGATGCTATCTTTTACCTCTTAAGGGATGACTCCCTATCTCCAAAGGCGAGGGAAGTCACTATGTCGAATGGAGAGATGCTAACTAATGTGCAATTTGTTGATGCTACCGCCATATTGGTAGTGCTAGAGGAAACCAATCTCAGAGATTTGATGACCGAATTGGATCTATTTTTCTTGGCCTCTAGTAGAAATATCTCCCTCTCTAAATCTATAATGCTAGGGTGGGAGGAGAAACTCCCATCTTGGTTCCAAAAATTTGATCTAACCTGAGGTGGTCCTAAGCACTAGGTTAGGTACCTAGGGATTCCGTTTGTAGTCTCTCCTGATTTGAAAGAAATGTGAGGATGGATAAGAGAGAAAATTGACAAGAAGATGAAGAAGTGGGATAAACACTACTTGTCAATGGTTGGAAGGTTCTGGGTATGCTTAACAATATTATCCTCCTATGATATACATTACACTTCTGCTTGGATTTTTAGCCAAATCAATATAATCATATTATGAAGAAAATCAGAGAGTATCTATGGTTTGATGGTAGGGGGTAAAGAAGATGCATGCAGTTAGATGGAAATGGTGCACCGTGAGAAAAAACCTTGGAGACCTTGGACTCAAGGATCTTAGGATACAAGGCATAGCTCTAGTTGCCAAGTGGATCTTTAAGGCTTTCCAAGGCACAAAGCCTTGGAAAATACTTGTTAGGAACAATATCAGTAGGGAAATACTATACAAAGGGGCCTCATGGAAGGGTCTCCACCTTTGTGATCTCATTGTTGGCCTTTTTCTAGTCAAAGTTGCAGGAGCTTTGGTATTCAAGTCAATCTAGAAAGGATGGGACTTAGTAAGACATCTTGTTTCTCAAAGTGGAATCATATTAGTTAATAACAAGATATGTAGCTCGAAAGGTCAATATGGTAGAATCTATATCATAAGAATAAACCTCTTTCAATATTGCAAGGATGCTTAGCCAAGAGTTGGACAACAAAAGGTATTAGATAAATGAAGAACATAATTATTGATGGTCAATTCATAGAATGGGGAGAGATCTGCAACAAGTATGGTATACCACAAGGGCAATGGAGAACCTACATAGTGCTTAGAGAGGCAAGTCAAACTCTGTCTCTCCCTAAACAATGTATGTTGGATAACCAAAGATTTGTTTCTTTTAAAGGACCTCTTGGATCACCTCTTCCTAGTATTAAGGCTAAAACTATATATTCCTATCTTGCTGATAATGAGGATATCCTCTATCATATCAATGCCTATTGGGGGTTGAGCCCGGATCCTCCTTGTTGGCATAAACACCTTGATAATCTGTGGTCTAGGATGGTGGAACCTAAGAAGAAATATTTGTTGTGGAGGTTGATACTCTACAAGCTTCCTTTGAAGTAGCCTAATGGTGACTTCAATTCGTGCACTCTCTGCAAGACTCCTGAGACTTTAAGGAATCTATTCTTTGATTGTATGCTTTCTAGTGAAATATGGAAGTTATTTGGTTTCTTTGTGAATGAGACTATTAGTATGTTCAAGATTATATTTAGTAGCATCTTGAGCCTTAGAAAAGACTTCAATATTTTTTTGTCTATTCTTTCAATTGAAATCCTTTGGCTTATTTAGAAATCTAGAAATGACAATGCGTTCAATTACAGGGCTCAAACTCTTACTAAGTCTCTGAGGAGACTCATCTTTCATGATAGTGATATGTAGGTCTCTGTTACGATGAGACTCTCCAGGAGAAAATTTGAGAACTTACTGCAAGATGGCACAACTAGAGTGTTTAAATAGAAGAGTCTCATCGTAACCCCGTTTGAAACAACACTCCATAATATCATGGCAGAACTCAATGCACAGAGGAGAGTAGATTTAACACTAGAGGAAGATCAATCTATAGTCATTATTCCTCCAACAGACCCTGTTCTAGCCATAGTAGAGGAAATGGTGCCAATTGCAAAACCCGCGGTGCACCCCTTCATACAACATATTTTAGAAGACAGGGAGCTGAAGTGGATGTAGGGCTAGGCTGACTAGATGGCTTGGATGGAGAGGTGTGAGGGGGGGGGGGGGGGGCAGTGCACCACATGCCTGAGGATAGCCCTCATGAACAACAAATTGCCATTTTTGTATTGTGCATACAACACATATTTAAGTATAATTCTCTCACATCTATACATTTTGTTGAAACTATGATGGCAAAACAACAATGTCTTCATTCTTGTATTAGATATGTTCATAGACCGATCGACGTGTAAGAAAAGTAGATCATAATTTGATACAGGATGTAAGCTATGATACAACATATCAGATATTTTTATATATTTTGTTTACATGATATCTAATACCAAAAAAATAAAATAAAATAAAATTTATGTACCAAATTTTTTATAAAAGAAAGAATTTTCCCATATATACCTGATATTATTTGTTTAAATCTAATTCTATATGCATTTATCTTAACAATTAAGACTACGTAAAAAAAATTACATAATCTCTCATATTGGATTTAACATTTAAAAGCATTTACTCTGCACTGAGACTTCGTTACACCCCTGGACAGCATGCTCGATGCACCTTGTATCTGAAAAGTATCCCGTACCTTAACAAAGAGCACTAAATCAAACAGTATTTGTACTGTAAATCAAACAGCACTGTAAATCAAACAACACTGAAAAGGAATTGGTGAAGAAGCTCATGTACTCAAATTCCTTGGAATGAATCTCCATCTTACACGTTTCTGAATCTGAGCTCCTTAAGACCAAAAAAGTTAAAGGAAAAGCATAAAGAAAACCCTTCAGGGAAAGGAGGGCTGTTTATCTGCAACTCAACATTACCCCGAAACCAGAAATCAGCGATGGGTTCCCCATTTTTCCAATTTGGGAATGACAACAATGGTGATGTGAAACTGCAGATAATTTGCTCTGATGGTCATCCATACGATGGTAATCCCATTTACTTGCATTCTCAAGTTTTGAAGAAATCAAGTTATTTTGAAGCCAGGCTTTCTGAACGCTGGTCTCCAGAGAGTTCTTCTCCTGAAATCATTTTAACACTTCCTCCAGATGGATCTGCTGAGAATTACATCGACTGTATTCATCTCATGTATTCATCTCAATGCGAAAATCACATTTCTTTCCTCAATGTAGATGACGTCCTACGCATTGTACCAGCGGCTTCCGAATTGCTATTTGAAGAGGGAATTCAAGCGTGCTTGGAATATTTGGAAGTAGTTTGTGGGACTCCTGAACAAAAGCTCAGAATCCAAGCCCTTCTATCATCTTTGCAGGTAAATATTTCCACTGATTTAGCTGAAAGACTTAAAATACCTAAATCCCTTTTTGATGAAGAACTAGGGTTCTTAAAATTGACAGTACCCGAAATGCTTTCTGAGGTTCTTAACAAGCCCTTTGTTTCGTATGGCGTGCCTCTGCAATATATGCAAGAAACAGTGAAGAAACAGGTAGTTGCATATTTTCAGGAAGATATACATCCCACTATTCAAAAAATATGCAGAGATGCCCTTTTAAACGAATTTAGGGGGAGACTTGAGGGTATTAAATGTGGATCTAATACCGAGACAAGGTATTATGCTTGTGAATCTCTCTTGTGGTTGTTAGACTTGATTAAGCTGTGTAAAAAGGATGTATTTAAAGCTGCATTCACAATTTTTGTTGAAGATGAAGGCATTGCAGACATATTACTAAAACCCCAAATAAGTTGGTCAACTAGGAGATATGGGTATACCATATATATACATAATGATCAGAACTTTTCTGATTCAGATAGGTCTTATACGAGCAGTGTGCTAGAAGTTTTAGTCCACAGGTTCCTGGACGCTCTGGCAAATGGAGAAATAATTATTCCCAAACCTGCACGCATTTCTTTTCTGATAAAATGGGTGCCAGTCATAGCATATCTTATCTGTAGGCATGCGTGTCTATACAATGCGCGAGAACTTATTGATTGTACTTCTTCAGCTACTGAGGGTTTGAAATTCTCCAAGAGATTTGAAGGAGGAGTGACTAAAATATTAGCAAGCCTTCCTCCCAGTAATCAAAAGCAGATTTTCGACTCTTTTGCTGATACTGCTAAAACATTTGAAACTTGGGAGAGGGGAATCTTCCATTGGTGGATTAAGGTGATATGGATCGCAGTCATGGCTGAGAATGGCAGCCATCTTCAGATAGAGTGACTGAGTTTTACTGCCATTTCGGTTTACAGGAAGCACAAAATCAATTTAGTATTTGATTTGCACAGAGCTTGTCACAGAAAGACCTGCTGAAAAACTCATTCACTGAAGAAATTTCCCGTTGCCCTGCCATGTTGGGGGCACAAACAACATTGATATGATTGCTTGCCTTAATTCACTAGGTTTTAATGTATATGATGTATAATGTAACATAATAACTTTCCATTTTATTGTGGTTTTGTCTCCCATTACACTAAATGATGTATTTGGGTGCTACTGTCATACCCATCATTGCATCGACTGTGTTCTTGATTAACTGAATTTCATTCCTTAGTGTATTCTATCATAGTTCATGCTTTCTAACAAAGACACATACCCTTATTTTAACTGTAGTGGTAGTTTAACACTATCTTCCTTCACATAATTCGACTCATTGCAAGCTACCCCTGTTTCTTGTCAGCATGCCATTCAGATTTTATGTCCATTTTTTCATTATACATGTCCCAATAGTGGAACTTGAAAGTAGGGATTTCTGTTTACATTGCTTTACTGTTTACAGTCACACTGAACAGCGGATCGTTTCACATTATCAAGATTTTTGTATGTACTATATTCTCATGGTAGCCAATTTTATGCCCTGAAGGATAACTGTACTGGCAGAAATCAACAGAGCATAGGCTATAATGAAAGAAGCATGTAGTTGGTTTCAGATTGGTCATTGTAGGCTTCCCTGTTTGTCATTGCATTTGGAACTATTGAAATTTTTTAGGGAAATTTTGTTGTTAATCTTGATGTCATGTTTTCTTTCTATTATTAGTTAATGTTTTGTAGAAACAATTTTGCATGGTGATTTTAATTATAGTAGTTTAACTTTTAATTTGATAATCAATTTTTGACATGAAACTAGGCCTTTCACAGAATTCTTGATTTTTTCAGTGATGTTTCAGAGTTTTGTGTTGATATGAGTGGATTTTTGATCCACCAATGATTTCAGCACTGCCTTAAAGTAGCTCTTCTCTTAGCAAGTAATGCAATACCAGTTTAATGTGAATTTATATTTGATTTTGGACCATTGGATTGAATTAATAAGTTTAGAGAAGGTACCAAAGTAATGTAGTATGCTATTAATGATCCAAGAATAATGAACTTGATATTGTCATTTAATTAAATTAAAAACATCCTTCATTGAAGTCAGAGAGATTGTTGTATAAGAAACTGAGCAGATTTTAAGCTTTTTCCTTTGGTCATACGATAATCTCGATTGTTTACCTTCTTGATCTGATCATGAAATTTTCATACAATTTCAGTACTGGTGCTCTTTTAAATTGAATATGTCAAGTTTGAATTTTGTAGAGATTTAGATAATAAGAAATGGTACTAGACTTTTTAAATTATGTCTAACGGCAAATAATTTTTCCCCAGGTTTAATTTAGAGTTTAATTTATGCTCATTTATTATGCAAACAAGCAATAATTAATCAAGTTTAATAAACAGTTTTTGTAAGTAATAATTGAAATTTAAATGTTGAGATATTAAATGTGAAGTATGAAGATACATATAACTGATTAGAGAAATAAATTTAATATGTTGACTTTGATGATCCAGTGGGAATTTTTTTCGTAGAAGATACTGTCATAGAGCTAAGTACTTAACTGGCATTAATCGTATCCGTTATAAATTGTACATAATAATACCCGTCATATATTGTATGTGACCCTAAAGTGTATTTCTTTATGTTGTTTATTTTATGGATGTTTAGTTTGCAATTATATCTCTAATTTTTTTGTTAAATGCTTAACTATTTTTATTTTCCTTTCTTTTACATATGTTTTGTATACATTTGAGAGATGGATCTCTATTATGTACATATATATTTATTTATTTTACTTTAATTTTCTACTTTTTTTTGCTGTGTGATTATAATCATATCTATTAATTTAATCTAAATTTCTTCATATGAGGGAATTGTCCTCTAAAACTCAAAGGAAGATTACTAATCCAATAACAATCTTCCTAATTATTGGGTTATTTGTATTTGGTTACCAAGTTATTGAAATTCTTAAAGCACATTTGTAGCGACAACTCTATTTAAGAGCACACTCATAACCAAACTCCATAGCACACTCTAGAGGAAACTTTAGAGGTAAGTCTAGAGTTCCCTCTTACTTTAGTTCTCAAGTTAGAAGATAATTCCACTTAGATCTTATTCTTGAAGATACTAGAGATCATTGCTATGAGACAATAGAAGAAAAATAAACCACATCACAAAATCCTTAATTACACCCTCCAAAATTGATATATGTAGCTCAAGACTCATTCACATGAGAAAATAAAGCCTACAAAATATAATACAAATGAGTGGCCATTGGAAGTGCCTCTTAGATAATGCTCCATTGAGTCTATCAAGAGTGAGGAATTAAATTTCTCCTCTTAAAATGAACTAAGTCATGTAGACTCTCTCCATGTATAATCTCCTCATCAAGTCCATGCTAAAATCACATCTAGCTTTTGGTGAAGGATCCTTGGTTCGTTTCCCAAAAATTCATCAAAAGGTCACTCTTGCAACACAAAATCACCACCAACAAAAAAATCTCTAGCTTCACCCAAGTGTAATTAATATAAATGGATGCTAAACTAATTGTTTCATACTAAACTCTAACTATGAAATTACAATCCTTCAGATACACCAAAAAGGCCTCCATATGGCTGAGAATGGGCATTCTAAAGTTGGCCTACAAAATTAAAAGCTTAACAACGAATCTAATTCTCTATTTATAGCCACCAAAAAGCTTTATTTCTAGACTTTTGGTTCACAACCTCCAATGGCATATTTCTCCCATTATTTGCTTGCAATAATCCATTTTGGTGATCATAGGGATAGATACTCACCACAAAATAGTTCCATCGTGCCAATGTTGCGCTACTCATCAGATAAACTTCGCATAAAGGGCATTTAGTAATGCAAGAAGCTTAAAAAAGAATGCTTTCTAACCCATCAATCTCTAAACCACAATAGTAGGTGTATCCACAAGGTCAACCAACAACAATCTTGGGTGGCCCCTTATGCAAATCAAATGGTACCACCTCATGATTGAACATCACACCTGGATCCCATATCTTAGTATTGCCATCACTTATGTTATTCAAATAAGGTAGTGGCCGATCCTCCAATTCAAAAAGTGGATTGCCAAAAGACAACTCTATATCCATCTCAAACAACTAGTTATCAACAAGTTGAAGATTACCATTATCCTTAAGCTTAAACTGATTCCCATACTGATTTAAAATTTTTATTTTTTTTTGAGTATTGTTCTTTTATCAAAGTCAACTTGAATTTTGTCAAGTTTATCAAACACTTGCTTGATTTCTTTAGTCCTCTCTTCATTCTCTAGCTCCCTGAATTTTGTGACAGTAACAAGTTGTTATTTTGCCTCAAGTAATGTTATTTGAGTGTTTTCAAAAGAGCTTTATTTGATTTAAGCTCTAAGGTGAGCTCATAAACCTTTTCCTTGGTTTCTTTGGATGTAGATAACGCCTCATTTGCAAATTTGGTACCCATATTTCTAACTTTGATTGTATGCAAATATGTTGATTTCATTTCTTCTAGTGTACTCTTTTACTTCTTGTAAATGTATAAAGATTATGGGTGAACCCACAATAGTGGGTTACACTTTTTTGCCTGAACGGACACTATACTCTAAATTTTGAAAAAAAACTTTTAGATTTGAATGCATATTGTTGTTAAACCGTTAAGAATCAGAAGATGAAGTAAATTAGAGTCTTTTAAGATTTTCTATCTAGATTCTAAATATATTTTTTATTTTTATTTTTGAATTGATTTGATTAGTTTTTTCTTTCTCCCACAAAAACTAGTATGTTGCTAAAAACGTCAATTTCAAAGAGTTACATTGTTTTTGTAGAGCATAACTTTTTTCTAAAATAGATATCAGTGCGATTCTTTCAAATTTAGTTTTTTAACATCCATATGGAGGGCATGCTATTGGTTTTGTGACATTATCATGATTACTCCATATTTTATTAATGTTTGAAGTTGACTAAGCCGTAATTTTGACATATCTTGACTACATAGCTTATAACTTCTTGTGTATTTGTCCAATTTTTTTAAATTTTTTTTTATAGAAAAATAACTTCAATACCTAGGGCATAGATATTTTTTAGAATTTTTTTTCTCTCATTTATTATTTTCCCATAAGCACTAAACATAGAGGTGGAGATACGGTGAAATATATATGTTTAGTAAAACTAAAAATACAAAGTCATAATAAACTTAATATATATTAACATTATAATCATTGAAAAGAGTTTTCTTAGTAGTACCTTCCTACATAGATAGAATTTTCGAATGGATTCATTTGATCTACCAAAAGATAAAGTCGACGTGATTTTTTATCAGCATTTTAATAAGTGCGAAGGAGACTCCATTGTAGGTATGAATGAGGAGTATAGATGTTATATCAATATTTTTTTTATCTAAGAGGCTTTGAGCTAACCATTTCTAATTAATTCCTTCAAATGGAACATCTCAATGCTTAAATAATTATATTTTATTAAAAATGTGTTATTTCAACAAACATTAACATGTCTAAAAAAGTGTAACCCACTATTGTGGGGTCACCCTTATATTTTGTTCAATCTAGTCAATCTGTGCCTCTTGCATTAATTTTCAATGAACCTTTTGAAGTCATCCAAATTAGATAAGGTTTGCACTTTATTTATAATTGTCACCAATAATTGTTTATTCTAATCTTCCTCATCAATATCATAGTATTGCAAGGATGTTGAATTTATGTTAGAAGAGTTTGGGAAGTTGGATGTGATAGAAAAGTAGTCTACTATTTATGGAGTGGTGCTCTAGTGGTAGATGTTGTTGCTAGCTATGGTGGAGTTTCATCTTGGTAGTTGTGGTGCAAGATATTATTGGAGAACAATTCCTACACAATATTTTTTGAAGATATATATTGGTACAATTTGAGAGGCAAAATAAATTTTCCTCAAGCTAAATTCTTCAAAATTGATGATTTGACAATGGATCTTTATACTTTTTGGCCTTCAAAGAATAATGGTGACATTCAGTTTGGCTAAAAGTACTTTGAAATATCACATATCTTCTAGAACTACAATTCAAACCTCAATTTGCAACTATTTCCTCCAATTTATACCTTTGGTGAAATGAAATCCAATATCGAATTTTTTAGACAACCCAAATTTTATGATATGAGTGAATATTCCTCCAAAGTTCCCAAAATAATATAATCACCCAAAATTTAAAAAACATTAAATGCAAACCAAAGTATTTTAGATGCTTATTTTCAAAAGAGCATACCTTGTTATATTTCATACACTATTATATTAGAAAAAACAAAGACTAAAAAATGAACTATATTAGACATTTCATCTTTGATACCATGCTAGATTCTATATAAGAAATGAGAATTTGAGCCAAGATTTTGATCCAAGATTCTAGTTAATCACTTCAATTAATTGATGATTACATACCAGAATAGTAGAATGGAGAGAGGATCCTAAGAAAGAGAACTCACGAGACTTAATGCAAGAGAGTAGAGGTAAAGAAACATCACTCTTTTGATTAATAGAGAAGAGAAGTTAATATACATATACATCTAAGAGGTGTAATAACAACAATTATGGAAAGTAGGAGAAAGTTTTACCTACTTATAAATGTCAATTATATGGTTGCACTTATTTACATGAAGAAAAACAAATGACCATTAGAGGTGACATTAAATTCAATAGGAATTATAAGTACATTAATGAGAAAATTAGATGGGTTGACATTCATACTTAGAACCTACTTAAGGCTAGTGAGACTTTCTCTATTTTTATATCAAGAAATATATTTTGTTAAAGGATATTTGCTTTAATAGCAAAGTTCATGTTGTAGGCATCTAAATGATGCTAGGTTCAAATATTCTTCAATACAAAAAAAAGAAGAAGAAGAAATAAATACATTTAAATTCCAAAACATTTCTAAGATACATTTATGTTCACATCAACTAGGATATCAAATTCAAAATTTCACATAAAATATAATTTAGCACTAATAAATTTTCAACTATGATTCATGATTTTAGTTCTAATTATTTATTTACTAAATAAAGTAATAAATAAATTTGTTTATGTTGTTCCCTTAATTTTCCCTCTATAAAAAATACACTTACTAAATAACATATATTTTATATCATTTTTCATATAATTAAAGATTTACTTATTATTATTTTATAATTAAAAATGCATTGATAATCTCATTTGTTACAAAGAGCACTCAAGGTTTTGGAGAATAGGTGGATCCAATACCGTGAATCAGAACTGAAAAAGAAGTGGAAAAGAGAAATTTCAAAATTCGAGCTCCTTTAGACCAAATAGCATAAGGTAAAACAAATACCAAAAGAAAATCTTTATTAACTTATGCTAATTCACCAATTCTCGTTTTCCTATTCTAGATTAATTCCAGCAACCAAATGGAGAAGGGGTTTTGTATCTTCTCATCCGTGAAATGAACAATACCCTAAAATCATAAATCAGCTATCATGGATTCCCCATTTTTCTAATTTGGGAACTAGGATAAAGGTGATGTGAAATTGCAAATAATGTGCTTTCATGACCATCCATACAATGGAAATCCCATTTACCTAGGCCTGTTTGGTAGCGGGAATTAGGAAATGATGGATTTGATCAAATGCTGGAAATGGTCAAATCATGGATTTGATAATCCGGTTTTTCATTTTGGGATTATGTTTGGACCGTTTGGTTCCACTTTTTGAAACTGGAATTGGAATTTTAGTATGATTTTTTTATTTTTTATTTTTGAATTGTTTTAATATTTTTGAATTTAATAATTCATTTTATTAATTGAATTAAATTTAAAATGGAATCGCAGACTGTTTTAGGCAGCCAAAGTTGGCGGCAGGCAACCAAGTTACAGTCATTGCAACCAAAATTCGATAAAAAATTTGAAAAAAAATTTCGAGAAAAAAATTTAAAAAATAAAAAATCAATTTTTAAAATTTTTTTTTGAAAAAAATCGACAAAAAAATTTGTCAAAAAATTGGAAAAAAACTTTGAAAAAAAATTTGGCAAAAATTTGAATTTTTTTCGAAAAAAATCAAATAAAAAAAAGTTACAAACCACCCAATAAAAAATAAATAAGTTAAATCCCTCCCCACACAAATAAAAAATGAAAAAATTAAGTGTAGACATGAGAAATTTAAAAATTTGCTTTCCCTCCATTCAAATTCCAATTCCACCTTTTCACATGGAAGATGTTAATGCTCATTTTGAACCAAAATGAGCATTAACACATTCCTATTCCATTTTCATATTGCACTGCCAAACTGAGGATTCGACGAAATGGGCAATAACAAATGCCAATTCTAGGCAAATGTTGGAAATGGTCCGCTACCAAACGGGCCCTAAATTCTCAAGTTTTGAAGAAATCAAGTTATTTTGAAGCCATGCTTTTTGAACGTTGGTCTCTAGATAGTTCCTCTTCTCTTGAAATCATTCTAAACATTCCTCTAGATGACTTTGCTAATAGTTACATGTACTATATTTGTCTGATGTATTCATCTTAGTGGGAAAACTTTCTTTTTCAAATGTAGATGAGGCCCTTAACATTTTACCAGTTGCTTTCGAATTATTGTTTGAAGAGGGAATTCAAGCATGCATGGAATATTTGGAAGCAGTTTGTTGGACTCTTGAACAAAAGCTCAAAATCCAAGCTCTGCTATCATCTTTGTAGATAAACATTTCCACTAATTTAGCTGAAAGACTTAAAATACTTAAATCCCTTTTTAACGAAGAACTAGAGCTTTAGAGCTCTTGAAAAATGTGATACCTAAAATGTTTTGTGAAGTTATTAACAAGTCCTTTGTTTTGTACGATGTCCCTCTATAATACAGGAAGATATACATCCGAATATTCAAAAAATGCAAAGGTTCCCTTTTAAATGAATGTAGGAGGAGAATTAAGGGTATTAAATGTGGATCTTCTACCAAGACCAGAAATTATGATCATGAATCTCTCTTTTGGTTGTTAGACTTGATTAAGCTTTGTAGAAAGGATGTATTTGAAGCTTTATTCCATTTTTTTGTTGAAGATGAAGACATTGTAGAGATATTAGCAAAACCCTAAATAAGTTGGCCACCGAATACTAGTGCATTCAGTGTAAGTAGGACACCTGGGTATAGAAAATATGGAAAAATAAACAATGATCAACACTTTTCTAATATATATAATGAATACCGGAGCCTCAGGTGGCTCTCCTATACGCTTAAGAGGGATCATCGCTGATGAGGCCTCTATGACCATTTCTTGTATGAAAATAATAACATATATCATAGTCATAGAGGAAGGATTTCTAAGAGATTTTAAACAAACAAGAATGTAATCGAAAGTGAATATAAAAATGTTACCTCTTCTCGCTCCTGAACATCAGCAACATCTGGTGCTTTAATTAATTATATAAAACCTAATTGTTTTTGTATATAGAACAAATAAGACATGTGCATTGATCAGTATACATGTACATCTTTAATCATAATACATCTCAACAAAAAAACTTAAATTGTACTAAATTACCTTTTGTACTTTGGGTGTCCTCAAGGATTTCTTTTTTCATCTTGGTGTCTTGGAGCCAGGTGGGATAACCTAGCAAAAACCAAATTAACATAAGAGAAACGAATATGATAACACATAGGTTCAATTAAAATTATAAATAAGATGTGTGAAAAATATGATACCACAAAGCTCTCTAGGCCAAAGTTAATTGTAGAAAGCATCACATCATCAACTTTGGACATCTCAACCCTGGACAAGCCTTATAAAACATCAAATAAATATACATATTAAGAAAAGATATCTTGACACCAAGAAGTTATTCTATTTTTATGAATATTTAAAAACTATACCTCAAGTGTCGTTCAGCTACATGTGCATGTCTAGTCGAACAAGAACTTTTTGGTGTGCTCTATGAATCACCTATTGCACGTTGCAATGCATATTATTCATATATCAATTTAATTTATTCTCTAAATAAACATTTATTTAATTTTATAAGATTTAGGTGATTAAAATTAATAACATGTCAAAACAAAAATAAACATACTTATGCCTATCTCGTAGAAAACACCATCGTCAATAGGTCATTTGTGAGGGCCACATCCTCAGTAGAAAATGCCTGGCGTCTATTCCCACAATGTGTACATGAATGGGATGCCGAACCATCCTCATTCGTGTCAATATCTACCCTGACACATATACCCTGACAATTGGGGCACATATGCTCAATGGGATGGGCTGAGCCAAATGGAGCATTTGATGATGATAGAGGTGGTGTAGGTGCTGATCCACCCTCTGCATCGACTAACTATGTGCCATGCTCAATAATGACATCAGTCAATGATGTAGCTTCCTGAAGGGTCTATAAATAAATAGACTCCTTCACTACTACTAGGACCACAACACATGAACTATGGGTTTTTTAGCTAGACGCCTCCTATGACGTGGCTCTACCACCCTATGGGCCCCAACTCTATCCTACGTAGAGCCTCTCCCTCTACCCTGGAACTGTTGGATGTCAAAGTAATTTGGCTTCTCGCCAAGGATAAACTGACAATATAGCTTTCTCAAAAAATATAAAGGCACCTCCCAATTATTACAGGGTGCTTGGTCAAAGACCATATACCACCTATCCCAAAATGCAACTCTCATCCTATTATGAACACACCAATGTATGGGAAACGGATTCGTAGTAACTTCTAGGGAGTTACTACTAATAGGATAAGTGAAAAGAGCACATATATCTTCTTTAAGTATCTTCTTTTTTTTACTTGATCATATGACAATCCATCAGCATAAAATGCACGACATCTATCCCTCCATAAACCCCATGCTATAACCTCTTTAGACACCTCATTCACACTATTGGTCATTCTTTCTAAGGAAGTGGCGAGGGATGAGTGGTGCTCAAAACTAGAGGACCTCAACCTATTAATCAATATAGATATTTGGACACTGTTTTGTTGAAGACAATTGATAAGGTCCTCTTATGTGGCATCAATGTGATCTATTGGAGGACATAGGGGTTTGGATTCGGGTTTGGCGGTGGATTTGCATTTGGCGGTGGGTTTTCTTGTTGTGGGGCTACATCCAGAGGGTTCTCTTGTTGATCATTTCCATCATTATCAATATTTTTAGGTGTTTGAAGACGTCTTTGTTGTCTCTTTCATGGTCGGGGATTATTTTCTGAATCTAACATCAAAATAATTTCAAAAATTAAATCAATTAAACAAACCCTACTCAATCAAAATTGAAACAAAAATAATTTTAAAAAAATCTTACCTGTTCGACGGTGTGGCATGGTTGCAAAATAAACAATATGGAAAGGAAATTCAATTACAACAAGAACCTGCTTCGGTTTTGGTGATTTCTCTTCTTCCTTTCTCCTCCAAACTTGGTTTTGGCATGAAGGAGCCAAAACGTGAGTTTTTAAAATGAAAACTATGATAGTCAAAATACGTACGTGTTTTGTAAAACATTTTTACTCTACAAAATGCGTATAGGTTTTGTAATTTTTTTTTTAATTTACAAAACACGTATGTGTTTTGAATCACATAAGTTTTTTTTAAATTATTTTTTGTGGCTTGGCAAAGGCTCAGCTTTGGCAAGCCTAGTTTTTCAAAATTTGAATAACCTAAGCGGGTTATGAATTCAAGGAGGTGGCTGCTTTTTTGCACACCATCTTGGTGCACTTACCCACCCGCATAGCCTTTTAGGGGACCCACATATATTTTAAGTCATTAATGTAAACAATAATATTGAGAACCCTTATCAAATATTGGCTTAGATAAATATTTTCTCCGCTTTTTTTTCTTCATCTAATTTGGGTAACCATACAACTATGTGTGAGTCACAACTTGAGCTATGAATATCTTGTACACATCTTCACTTCTTTTATGGTATATTATTATTTAAATTGTAATGACTTAAATAATAAAAAATTATTCATTTTAATTCTGAAGCTGTGATGTGATGAGGCAAGCTAGGTCCCCAGGTGGGCCCAGCTAAAAAAATCTTTGTTTTCAATCAACTAGCCCCCTGTAAGTCCCTCTAGACAACTTCATTGTGCAAATGGATCAAAATTGTGAAATGTTTAATCACTAAGAAATAATTTCAACCCCTTTCGTTAAGTGCCCAAACTAAGTGAGGAGCCTCCAGAAATGATTTTAAAAACTAATCAAATGATAACATGCGGCCTTGGCAAATGGTGAACATATAGTTTTTCGTGCCTATAATCACCCTATACAATTGTTTTCCATAACAATTCTTGAGGTGAAAGATCATATTAGTCACCAAACTTAGTTGTTTCATTCTATTTGCAATTGGTCATGTCAAAACATAATAAATTACTTTAGAAATGGTGTTGTTAAAATTACCAAACACACTCCTCAAGGCCCAAATCCTTTTCTTTAAGAACTTTGAGATACTTAAAATATATGGAAATGGTTTTCTCTCCTTGACAATCATCAGATTGTAAAATATGGCTTCATGAAAATAGCTATTTGGTAGGTGTGACATTGTGTACACAAGAAATTTGAATAAATTCCTTTTGGAATTGGCTTGACAAACTGGTCAAACAAATTGACCAGGGTCTGAAAATGGAAATAGGGGTTATCTCTCATGATTTCTATACAAGGAAGTGATCCTTTGGTCATGACAATCAATAGGGAATAAATACACGCATCTAAACTAGGCCGTTTGGATTTTCTCGAAAAGTGCGACATGCATATTTATGCAAACCCCTTAAACTTGGTATATCAAAAACTTGTCAAAATTGACTATAGGGGCTTGCAGATGGATTCATGGGCCAAATGATAGGAATAGGGAATAGCCCCAAGCCAGTTTCTCATAATTCCTATCAGACATCAATTTATCAGTACTCAAAGATGACTTCTCCAAATAGGCTTTCAGGGGTACTTTCTAGTGCCTTAATCAAATTTTCAATATGGTACATTCATAAATTTGAGAGTACCAATAGATGATACGTTCCTTATGGGGGATATTTCAGTGTTAGAGGCCAAATATTTTAAGAAGATTCTTAAACTCTATGAGAAAGTTTTTGGGTAATGCATTAATTTGTAGACTACGGTTTTGATCTGTATCTATTCAGAACATGCGTAAACAAGGCAAACGTTAGATTTAAATCTAGCATTTATATTAGTCCAAAACATAAACACAAAAAACCAAGCCACCTCAGATTGAGCCAAAATAGATGCATCTAAGCACTGTTTGTCTGATAAGAGGGATGTGGGTGTGCTCTCTAAGCACTTGGAGCTTTCCCCTAAGGCTTCAAAGATCATAATGATGCTAAGAATGATTAAGCTAGATTCATTTTAATCCAAATGAAAGTATGATATTGTTGAAAATGATGTGAAAATGCTATGAAAGAGGATAGATTAATCTATTATGCTATGCTAATGTGAGTTAGAAAAGCATAAAAATGAAGTAAGCTAAAAAAGTATGCTAAATGCTTAAGCTCTAGAATGAAACTAACATTATAACACTACTCAATGTAAAAGATGTGAATTGGTTCTTTGCTCTTGGAAGAGGAGGGTATTTATAGGATTTGAGGCAGGGCTTGGGTTAGGAAGGAGAGTTAGGGTCAGAGGTAAGGTTTGGGGTAAGGTTAGGGGTAAGGTTAGCTTGACCTTGGTCGAGGTTGCTCACACATGTGTGAGCAACACTAGGGAAGTGTGCAAGGGGAACAAGAGTGGAAGAGGAGATATGGGTCTCATTAATGGCTTGTAAGATTCATTAAAGAGGATGTAAGAAACATTTATGAGGGGTTTTGACCCAAAGTCAAAGTTTGAAGGGTTAGGCTAAGAAATGCAGGAATCACTTTTTAATAAGGTTTAGAGTGAGACTAGGAAATTATAGAAGAGGTTAGGGATTTCTAAGGTTTTAGGATTTAAATAAATATTTTATTTATTTAAAGGATTTTTGGTTAATTTATTAATTAATAATTAATAAATAGGGGAAAATCACTCAAACTTGATTTAAATGATTTGGGGAGAGATTCTTTAATTAAAGATGTTTAATTAAAATAGGAGGATTTAATGGAATAAAAATAAATAAATAATTAATTAATTAACAAATGATGATGTCATCAGGGGTTTTCAGAAAATAAAAATACTTTTATTTTCAAAAGGATTTTTAGGTGTCTACATTTTGCCCCTCTTTGATGTGATGCCGCAAGTGGCGTTGTGTCAAAGACAAGAAAATAAGATGCCCTAGGCTAGAATTTAGAGGATAAGGGATTGTGCCCCCTCGAGAAAATAATGCAAAGAGGAAACGTTGTGGAATTTTCTCAAAAGGAAATAGAAAGGAAGGGGAAGGAATGAAGGAAGAGAGGAGGATAAATAACCATACTTCCAAAAGAAAAGATGGAGGAATGCAATATGAGATGGAATGCAGAATGCATGATGAAGCTATATGCAAAGAGGAAAGATACAAGATTAATCTATATGATGTAGGATGGGGGATTTTGGGGAGCTCCAAGTGTCAATGTGGAGAGCACAACCTAGTTTGATATAGCAACAGTAGAGACCTTCCAAGGATACTGGGATCACAAGGCCGTGTCACTAGTGTTGCATAGGGCTGGCGCTAAAAATACATGCAAGGTTGCCCCAACATCATGCATGAATTGAAGAGGAAGCATGGTCAAAATGATGCTGGAGAAACCACAAACAAACAAAATTTTCCAAGTGCACCATGGAACCTAGAAGATCACATGTGAATTGTGCAAGGGTCATGCCCGAGTGACTCATAGGAAGAAGAAAAAGATCAAAAAGACCTTGCCCCATATTGTCCTCATTCACAACATACCATGATATAAAGGATCGTGGGGACTTTGAGGATATGAACAATGAGAAGCTGTCAAAGATAAAAAAGATCCAAAGGACAATATCCAAGACCAAAATGATAACTCCAAAAGACTTCCTTTGCCAAGGAGAGAGATATTGATTTGATTGATGGTGGGAAGATTGGTCTGAATGTGAGGAAGGATACATCGACACAGACCTGGTGTCATTGGTGGAAGATTAGGATGGACAGGAGGAAGGATACATCGTTAAGGACCTGCTGATTGATGGGGATAATGTGTGTTGTTTTTCATTGGAAAATGATGAATCAAGGATAATTGTTGTGATCAAGGATAGTCAACAATGGATGTTGCTGAAGTACAAGGCTGGGTGGGACAAGATATTCAATCAAATACTGCTGCAGGATTGACAAGGATGTGCACGACAAGACACGATGATATGTATAATGGACGGGGAGATATTTACACCAGATATGTATAGAAGCTCAGGATTTGGGATAGGAAGATCTCGCTATATAGGATATTTATAGGAAGGATTGTGCTATACAAGATATATATAGGAAGCTCAAGATTGGGGATAGGATTAGATTGCTGCATTGGATAGGCTTGAGGATAGAATACCTTGGGATGGATGGGCTGGTGGTGGGGATGGGGATTAGATAAAGAGGTTTGGGATTTGGGATGGGTGGGGATGGGAGTTTGATAGATAATGACTCAATCCACTATGTATGGCTCCTGTTTGCCAGGTTTTCACCAACATACTTGTCCAAGGCACTTGAATTGCCAAGTTTTCACCATTGGATGATTATTTTTCTTTTCTTTTTTGCTCTTTTGAATTTTTTGTATTTTTCTACTTTTTTCATTTTTTATGGATTTTCTAGAATATGTAGGATCTGGTTCAGGCATAGAACCTCTTTAGATGTGATGCAAGGTAGGCAGGAAGAGGGGCCAAACAATGGCACACCCTAATGATCCAAACCTTCCCAACACATGCGGAAGCAAACAAACACAATAGTGAGAGAGAGAATGCAGAATCTTTCATATATTATCATCAAATAGAACCATACATGCTGGGTTGTAAGGCCTTCCCAGTTAGGGCCAGATATTACAATGAGCTATAGAAGTCCTCAAACATGTGAGGATCTGTCAAAATCTCTACTTCTATCTTCTATCAAACTCCTATCCCCAAAACTACCTCCTAAACTCTAAACCAACAACTACATTTATATAAGAAGCTACCGAACTAAGTCGGCCTTCAACTCCATAATCAACAGAAGGAATAGTCAGATCTGAGACCACATTCTTCCCAATGATGGATTCCAACATTAAATCCATGATCCAATATAAATGCACAAGTCAGCCACAACAGAAACTAAAACTAAACCCATTAGTGAGCAAGAAAACTGAGCAGTAGACAGGCAATGCCGAGCACCAGTGAAACAACTGACCACCCAGGAGATAACCGACCACACTTGGTAACTAAAGGAAACTGACCAACTTGGTCAAAGCAGAAACCAAGCAACACAGACAAACTCCAAATTGTTTTTGGTGACACAGGATTGCCAAGGACCTGAGATGCTCCTGCATCAGACACCTGGGGTTATTTTGAAATGATTCTCCGAATCATTTGGTAGGTCTGGTCTGAGCTGCATCCAACTCAGACTGTGAAAACCAAGAACTATCTTCCATTGGTCTATTCTTCCACTTTACCAGATATTCCATTTACTATTTTCCTCTTGTACTCCTGCCAACTCTTTCCTTCAAAATCTGTTCAATTTCTTCATTCTACTTCTTAGGATATTCTATCGGTACTGTCACTTCTTCATTAGGTTCATGATATTCATACAAATCAACAATGTTGAAAATAGGTGATATGTCCATGTCATCAGGTAACTCAATCTCATATGCATTTCCACTGTCCAATTTCTTCAGAATTTTACAAGGTCCAAACTTCTTCATCTTCAGCTTCCCATATGTTCCAACAGGAAATTGGCCTTTCTTCAAATGAACCATCACTTCATCATCAATATCAAATTTTTTATGTCTCCTTGATCTATCAGCTCTGTCTTTGTATTTTTTATTACTATCTTCCAGCTTCAGCTTCACATCTTCATGCAATGTCTTCATGTACTCAACAAATTTTACTCCTTCAACACTTTTCTTATTCTCATCAACAATGTCTCTCAAATCATATATTCCTCTCGGTTGTGTGCCATTCACAATCTCAAATGGTGTCTTTCTAGTACTCCTATTCATTGAATTATTGTATGCAAACTCTGCTTGTGCCAACACAAAATCCCAATTACTCAATGTGTCTCCAACTAAACATCTCAAAATATTTCCCAAACTTCTGTTCACAACTTCAGTCTGTCCATCAGTTTGTGGGTGAAATGTAGAACTATATTTCAACTCAGTGCCAAATCTCTTCCAAAGGGTTTTCCAAAAATATCCAACAAATTTACTCTCGATCAGAGATAATACTCCTTGGTAATCCATGCAATCTGACAATTTCCTTAAAGAAAAGATCTGCTGCATGTACTTCATCTGATATCTTTCTACAAGGTATAAAATGTGCCATTTTAGAAAATCTATCCACAACAACAAATATAGAATCATTACCTCTTACTGTCTTCGGTAAGCCAAGAACAAAGTCCATACTGATGTCAATCCAAGGTTTCTTAGGAACAACAATTGGTGTATACAATCCAGTATTCTTACTTACTCCTTTTGCAACTTGACAAATTCCACAACTTTTCACAAATTTCTAAACATATTTATACAACTACGGCCAATAGTACTTCTCCTTCAACAAATTCCATGTTTTATCAATACCAAAATGTCCAGCCAAACTACTACCATGTTTCTCCTTTATCAAATTAGTTCTCATTACTCCTCTCGGTATACACAACTGAATACCTTTAAACAACATACCTTCCTGAATAAAATATTCATCCCATTTAGTAGCTTGTTGATCTTGAATAGGTGCTCTGCACTTTCTCCATGGCTCAGAAAAATCAGGGTCAAACTCATAAGAATCTCTCATCTCATCAAAACCAAGAACTTTAATTTTCATCTCAGTCATCAAAGATCTTCTTCTACTCAATGCGTCAACAACTTGGTTAGTGACACCACTCTTATGCTTTATCACAAATGTGTAACTCTACAAATACTCAACCCATATCATATGTCTATGATTCAACTTATTCTGACTACCCAACTATTGTAAAGCCTTATGATCAATATACAACACAAATTCACTCGGTATCAAATAATGTCTCCATTTCTTCAGTGCTTGAACAATAGCATAGAATTCTTGATCATACACAAAATATTTCCTTCTAGCATCATTCAACTTTTCACTAAAGAAAGCAACAGGTTTACCTTCTTGACTCAACACAGCTCCAATTGCACTTCCACTTGCATCACATTCTACTTGAAATACCTTACTAAAATCAGGTAATGCCAAAATCGGTAATTCAACAACCTTCTGCTTCAGAGTCTCAAAACTTTTGTCAACTCCATGTGTCCACTTGAATTCTCTTTTGTCTCCTCTCATAGTCTCAGTCATAACATTACAAATTGAACTGAAATTCCTTATGAACTTTCGGTAAAAACTTGCCAAACCATGAAATGATCTTACCTCACTAGCATTCACAGGTGTAGGACAATTCAAAATAGCTTCAACCTTTTCAGGATCCATCTTCAAACCATCAACTGAAATAAAAAATCCCAAATACACAATCTCCTCTTTCATGAATGAACACTTTTTTAGATTTATCAGCAACTTTTCCTCTTTCAATCTCTGCAAAACTTGTCTAACATGCAAAAAATGTTCTTCTCTGGTCTTACTGAATATCAAAATATCATCAAGATATACAATCACAAACTTACCCAAGAATTTCCTCAAAACTTCATTCATTAGCCTCATAAAAGTACTTGATGCATTAGTTAAATTAAAAGGCATAACCAACCACTCACACAAACCTTCTTTTGTCTTAAAAGAAATCTTCCATTCATCACCTTCTCTGATTCTAATATGATGATACCCACTTTTCAAATCAATCTTTTTGAAATACTTTGCTCCAGTCAAACTGTCCATTATGTCATCCATTCTCAGTATAGGAAACCTATACTTCACTGTTATCTTGTTGATTGCTCTGGAACTAGTACAAATTCTCCATTCTCCATTCTTCTTCGGTGCCAATACATCAGGCACTGCACAAGGGCTCAAACTCTCTCTGATAAAACCTTTCTCTAGCCACTCTTGAATCTATCGGTTCAATTCCTGATTCTCGGTAGGTGTCAACCGATGAGGTGCCTTATTTGGTAAACTAGCTCCAGGGATCACATCCATACATTATTAGAAGTGATATCACTATACTCAGTGAGTAACTTATCAATCTCCTCAGGGACATTATCCTCTATTTTCTTACTCGGTTTGTTAGGGATCACAACAAATCATACATCATTCTTCTTCAAAGAGTTAACAAAATTTCTCCCATCCATCAAACAAACTTTCATAGATGTGCAAACATTACTAACAGGTTATTCCATCAATGGTAACAAGATTTGTTTCTTTCCATCAACCACAATAGTATACTTATGCAATCTCCCATCATATATAGCATGTCTATGATATTGCCAAGGTCTACCCAAAAAATTATGACAACAATCCATAGGCATGATATCACATAACACCTTATCATAGTACTTTCCAATATTCAAATTCACATAACATTGTTCACTTAGCAGGAGTGTATGCTCATCTTTGATCCATGAAATCTGATAGGGCTTCGGATGTACCATCCTTTCCAACTACAATTTTGTGACCATCTCTTCAAATGCCAAATTCTCCGAGCTACCACTGTCAATGATTACCTTCCAAACTCTGTCAGAAACTCTACATCTAGTCTTGAACAAACTTTTCCTTACCGGATCTTCCTTCTTGCTTTCATTCCATAGTGTTCTTCTTACCATCAAGTTATTTTCTTTCTCAGGTTCATTCGGTGACTCTTCTTGCACCAAAGCATTTCTACTACTACCAGCCTTCTTACTTGCACATGTACATTCAAAGGATCTATGCCCTTCTTCCCCACAATTGTAACAAGTTCCTCGGAAACTTTCTCTTCCATAACCACCTCAGTAGTTACTGCCTCTACCTCTAGATGAACTTTCACCTTTCCACTCAGTCTTACCATTGTCCAGATTTATCTTTTCTGGTTCAGATCTACCATTTTCACCATTAGATCTACCTCTTCCTCTAGGGAATCTACCACATCGACCTCTTTGTGTTTGTTCATGTCTCTTGTTCAATTTCTCCTCAGCCTTCAAAGCAAATTGATAAGCCTCTTCAATGTTCTCCAACTTGACCATACTAATTTCCTCTTGAATGGAAACTCTCAAACCATTCAGGTATCTACTGATTCTTTCCACGTCATCTTCATCATGTCCAAATCTGATATCTAATCTATAGAATTCCTCAATATACTCTTTTACTGAGCTATCTTTCTGTCTCAAACTTTGTATTCACTGAACTAGGTTAATCTGATAATCATAAGGTAAGAACTTTCCTTTCAATTTGTTCACCATTTTATTCCATACCTTGATTTTATCTTTTCCTTTCCTCTTCCTATTCAGCTGTAGATGTTCCCACCATAAGGATGCATGACTTTTCAACTTTGTGCTTGCAATCTTCACCTTCTTATCCTCAGGAATGTTTTTATATCCAAAGTACTTTTCCATCTCGGTGATCCAGTCCACTAATTCATCAGAATCTAGCTTTCCACCATACTTAGGAGGATTGAAATGTGGTGTTGACTTTAGACTTGTCAAAGCCTTCAAAAATCTTTCTTCACCTTGATCCATAACAAGTGTAGGTTATGCATTCACCTTTTCTTCTTCAACTTCATCATCACTAACATCTTCAAGATGTTTGCCTCTTCTTTGGGCTATTTTAACAGCTTCTAACCTAGCAGAAAATTTCCTTAGCATATTTGCCAATCCTGGATCTACATCTCGCCTCCCATGAACCATCTTGACAACCCTCTACAATTGCAGGTCAGATCGCAATCTGCTACCCCACAACAATCAACTAGAGCTTCAATAGGAACCTACAAACCTAGATCCGCAGACCTAGATCAAGATCTCACCTCGCTCTAATACTACCTGACGCAAGGCAGGGAGCAAGAGGGGCTAAACAATGGCACACCCTAATGATCCAAACCTACCCAACACATGCAGAAGAAAACAAACACAACAATGAGAGAGAGAATGCATAATCTTTCATATATTATCATCAAATAGAACCATACATACTGGGCTGTAAGGCCTTCCCGGTTAGGGCTAGATATTACAATGAATTACAGAAGTCCTCAAACATGTGAGTATCTATCAAAATCTCTACTTCTATCTTCTATCAAACTCCTATCCCCAAAACTTCCTCCTAAACTCTAAACCAACAACTACATTTATACAAGAAGCTACCGAACTGAGTCGGCCTTCTGCTCCATAATAAATGGAAGGAATAGTTAGATCTAAGACCACATGCTTCCCAATGATGGATTCCAACATTAAATCCATGATCCAATATAAATGCACAAGTCAGCCACAACAGAAACTAAAACTAAACCCGTCGGTGAGCAAGATAACCGAGCACTAGACAAGCAATGCTGAGGGCCAGTGAAACAACTGACCACCCAGGAAATAACCGACCACACTTGATAACCAAAGGAAACTGACCAACTACCAACCAACTTGGTCAAAGTAGAAACCAAGCAACACAGACAAACTCCAAATTGTTTTTGGTGACACGGGATTGCCAAGGACCCGAGATGCTCCTGCATCAAGATGTATGATGTTTATTAGATCATTCAAGGGCTCACCTTCTAGTGTTGATAGCTGGTAGGCTCCAAAGCCAAAGCATGCTGTGACAACATAGGGGACCAACCAAGTAGGCTCAAACTTTCCCTTTTTCTCTCGATGTGCTTGCACTTTTTGATTTTCCTTTAGGACCATGTCGCCTACTTGAAATTGTCTTGGATGGACCTTCTTGCTATAAATCCTTTCAAGTTGATTCTGGTATGCAACTAGGTGATTATATGCTTGCTATCTCTTTTCATCTAATAGGTTCAGCTATGTGAGGTGTGCCACGTGATAGTCTTCATCGATGGTATAATTCTTCATGGAGACACACAATGATGGGAGCTTGACCTCGATGGGTAGAATGACTTTGGCACCATATACAAGGGAATATGGGGTGGTGCCTGTGGGAGTGTGATAAGAAGTGCGATAGGCCTAGAGGGAGGGATTTATTTGGAGGTGTCAGTCACAACCATAATCATTGACAACCTTCTTGAGGATTTTCAAGATAGTTTTATTGGTTGCCTCATCTTGGCCATTTCCTTAGGGGAAGTATGGACTGGAGAAACGATGGTGGATATGGAATTTGGAAAAAAAATCATCCACATGTTGGTTTTCAAAAGGTGTACCATGGTGTGTGAAGATGGTAGATGGTATGCTGAAGTGGCAAATGATGTGGTATAAGATGAACTTGGTTATTTGGATGCTAGTAGTGAGGGTGAGAAGAATTGCTTCAACCCACTTTGTGAAGTACTATGTGGCTATTATGATATACTTATGTCCATTTGAGGAAAGGGTAGTGATTAATCCAATGAGGTCGAAGCCCCAACATGAAAATGGAAAAGGTGGCACAATGGGTTGCAAGTCTTGTGATGGTGCATGAATCAAATTTGCATGTTGCTGACATGATAGACATTTCTTGACAAAATCACAAGCGCCATGTTTCATTATAGGCCAATAGTACCCAACCCAAAGAAAATTCTTTGATAAAACCATTCCACTCGTGTGGGCACTGCAAATTACAGCGTGGACCTCTTGTAAAGCCAAGACAACCTTGTTTGAATCTAAACACCTAGAGAGGATGTTATGATATCCTCGACGATAAAGGGTGTTGGCTACAAGAGTGTAACAGGAAGCTCTTCGAATTAGGTTTTGGCATTGGTTGTTGGTGAGATGGGGGGATATGATACCATTTTTTAGATATGCATAGATGTCGTGGTACCATGGGACTGGGGACCAACCAAGACACACACACCATTTTTGCATTGACGTTCTCATAAGCAGGCATGTGTAGCTGCTAAACTAAGAATTAGTACTGTGATGCATCATGAGGGATTTCCAATAAGGATCCAATGGTTTCCATTGCATAGTCTACTTTGTTCTGAAGCCTTGGTATCTATGTGAACTATAGATTCAAGAAATGCTCTTTCAGTTTGCCCAACAATTCTTTCTAGGGTAGCAGCTTGTTGTCCTTTGTTTGAAATTCATCTAGGACCTTCTTGATAATTAGATGTGAATCTCCAAACACTTGCAGTTCTATTATATTCCATTGGATCGCATTTTTGAGGCCTGAGATGAGTGCCTCATATTCTACAATGTTATTAGTACATGGGAATCCTAATTTGAATGATTTTGGAATATACTCACCTTGAGGTGTGACGAATAGGACTCCTGCCCCTGTTTCATGCAATGTGTAGGAGCTATCAAAGTATAACTTCCACATGGGATGTTCTTTGATCATACATAGGTGCTCATTAGGGAATTCCATGATTAGTGGATATGAATCCACCAAAGGTTCTTCTTCTAGCTGATCGGAAATTACTTTCTCTTTGATCACTTTCCGATCTATGTACTGGATGTCAAACTCACTAAGTAGCATGACCCATTTTTCCATACAGCCTATGAGAGTTGTCCTAGATAAGAGATATTTGAGTGGGTCCACCTTTGAAATGAGCTTGATTGTGTGGCTAAGCATGTAATGTCTAAGCTTTTGAGTGGCGAAGACCACTACAAGGCATGCTTTCTCCATTGGTGAATAATTGAGCTCATAGTTGACAAGAGTTTGACTGATATAGTAAATGGATCTCTCTTTAATGTTGTCATCATGTTGTGCTAAGAGTGCCCCCAGTGCCATAGTAGTTGCAGATATGTAGAGTATGAGAGGGCATCCTGAAACTGGCGGTACGAGTATTGGAGAGTTGGCTAGATATTCCTTTACCTTTTCAAAGCTTCTTCAACAGATAGGATCCCAGTTGAAACTAGTGTCTTTGCAAAGGAGATGCGTGAAAGTTTGACACTTATCTACCACTTGAGAGATGAAGCGATGCACCAATTATAATTTTCCTTGCAAGCTTCTGAGATGTTTGAGTGTTCTTGGTGGAGGCATTTCTATTATAGCTTTGAGCTTCTTGGGGTCAATCTCTATGCCACATTGGGATACAATGAATCCTAGAAGCTTTCCACATGTCACACCAAAGACACACTTCTTTGGATTAAGCTTTAAGCCATAATGATGGAGATGATCAAACACACTTTCAAGGATGTCTAGGTGTTCACATCATATTTTAGATTTTGCAAGAATATCATCCACATAGTCTTCTAGGGTTTTGTGGATCATATTGTGGACGATGGCTGTCATTTCTCACTGATATGTGGCTCTTGCATTCTTTAGCCCAAATGGCATCATGTTATAGCAGAAAGTGCCCCATGGCATGGTGAATGCTATTTTATGTTGATCTTCTTCTACTATATAGATCTAATTGTATCCCGAGAATCCATCCATGAGTGACAACATCTCATGGCCCACTGTGAGGTTTACGATCATGTATATGTTGGGTAGCAGGAAATCATCCTTGGGACATGCTTTGTTTAAGTCCTTGAAGTCTGTGCAGATTCGGATCTCTCCTGAAGGTTTAGTGACAGGAACCATGTTGGAGATCCACTCAAAATAATCAATGGCTCTGATGATCTTTGCATCTAAGATCTTTTTTAGTTCTGTTTTCACCAATAGGGCTACCTTTGGATGTATTTTGCGTAGCTTCTGCTTTACTGGCTTGGCATTAGGGTCCACTGCAATATTGTGCACAATAAGACTTGGATCAAGCCTAAACATGTGTGCATATGACCATGAAAAGTTGATAGTAGCTTCTCGAAGAAGTGCAGTGAAGGCTATTTCTTCACCCTTAGTTAAAGATGCTACAATGTAGGTGATTCTCAGGTATTCTTCTGTGCCCAAGTTGACCGGCTTGGTTTCCTTAATAATAATAGGTGACTGCTCTAGTCTATAGTCGTGGACAGGAGGAAGAGGCAAGTCTTCATCTTCTAGTGCCTCTGAGAGGTTTTCACCAGAAGATACACCCTTTATTTTCTCTTTTTTAGAATCAGAATGTGCCCCATAGGGGTTTTCACATAAGGAATCATTCTTTTCTTTTTCTATTTCAATTTTGTAGCTAAAGCTTGCCTCTTCCCCAAAATATCTTTTAGGGTTGAGTTTGTAGATATGAACTAATTCCTGATGTTGATTTGATTGTTGGCCTAATGCTCCCATGAACCTTAGGAGTGCTTTTGTGCTTTGGAACTCATCAATATGTGTGATGCTTGGTTGGTCCTAGTCTATGAGTTTAGGGTGGATGAGGGGAAGTTCTATGACATTAATGGAGAGTTGATGGAGGGTAGAAGCATCTAGGAGGATATCATTGTCGAAGATGTCATCATAGGATTTTTTTCTTCCTCTTCAGGGATGTCTTCGATCTCTACGAGGTCATCCTAGATATTCAAGAAGGGAATGTTGGTCATGTTGGTGCCCCCAGTTGCAGTATTGGGATCTTGTGTACATAGGTGAGGGATATTACAGCCAAGACCTTGATGCTTTGGATTATTCGAGGCTTCGATTGAATCTTTACTTCCACCTTCTTGTGGTCCTAGATTGCCGCCTTGGTATTTCCATTATTTTGTGGTGTACTTGTGTGATGCAGGATATTTCTCTTTTAAGTAGACAAGGATTTCAGTGTCAGGTGGTGGGAGATCTCTGTACAACCACTGATTGATGTCAAGGTCCATCTCTTGACCGTCTATATTCCCATGAGAAACAAAAGTCATAGGTCCCATTTGTTTGATTTCATGATTTTCTTTTGTGGGCTTGCTTTAGTGACTTGGATGCCCTTGTATATGTGGATCAAGTGGGAGGGACCCAAATGCAAATGAATCATTCAAGGTGTATTCACCACAACCTTGATTATTGATCTTGATGGAGGAGAGAGTGGAGGTGAGGATAGTCTCTGGATCGCTATGGGATCGGGAAGAGCTGGCGACAGAAGTGCCAATGTCGATTCCAAGATAATGGGTGGAATGAGGGAATGATGCTTCCATCACATGACAGTATGTGAAGGGTTGGGGGTCTACATGGATGGTAACCTCAGTGCCTTAATGTGAAAACTTAATGCACTGATGATAAGTAGATGGTACAACCTTGATGGAATGGATCCAGGGTCAGACAAGGAGGATGTTAAATGGTAAGTCAAGATCAACAACATGGTAGATGGTGTCTTGAGTGGCTGGGCCTAGTTTGATAGGAAAAAGAATGGTACCTTCAGAGGTATGCTCCAATTTATCGTATGCCTTGATGGTGATTACTTCATGTGATATGTTAGCCTTTGTTAACCCTATCTACTGAATGTATTTCAAAGTACACAAGTTTAGGGCTAAGCCATTATCTATCATGACCCTCTTGATGGAAAAATATCTGACCATAATAGTGATGTGGAGAGGGATATTGTGGTTAGGTTCAATGATTTTTATATTGAATGTCTTGAAGGAAAGATCACACGATGTTGATAAATGTCCCAATAGGCTCTCAAACTAGATGGTATTTATATCTGTGGGGACATGTCCTTCATGAAGGACTCAATTGAGGATTTATTGATGGAGGGGTGAAGTGTGGAGAAGGTCGAGGATGGAGATTTAGACAGGTGTATTCCCAAGATGTTCTATCAAGTTGTATTGTGCATTGTGTGCTGGCCTTGGATTTGCACCAGTGACAAATATCCAGCCTCTGCGGGTAGTAACAACACACTAACTATATGCTCCTTTGACGTGGATGACATTGACTATGGATTTGACTTGGGTTATACATCCAACAAATTTTTCATAGTTTATATGGGTAGTTGTATAGTCTTTGTAGTCAATGTGGTCTCCTTGCTTGTCATTTCCTTGGTTCTGGGGTGGAGGCTTAGCATTTGCATGATTTTTTCTAGCGTTATGTTGAGGGAACACATTTTGATAGATCTACAGATTAGCATTAGGTGAAGCTTGTGCAAGTGTGTCTACTTAGATCTCTTTTCTGTGATGAGATCTTGGATGTAATGCTTGAGTTTCATACACCTTAGGGTAGTGTCCTTTGACATGATGATAATCATAGTACTCATGATCTTTGTACCAGTTAGGTGTGGGAGTGGCATCATCAAACAGCTGAGTTGGTGGGTACGTGATTAGATTGGCCTTGGCCATGTGATGAAATATTATGTCCAGAGGCTCGGCTCACCAAGAGTGAAGGTTCTCTTTTGGTGGGTCTGGGCTCGAGGTCTATCCTGATTGGGAGTTGTTGATATGGAATTAGCCTGATAGGTTGGATTGCCTTGATTTTCTTGATGTGCTTGCTATTGATAGTTATGCATGGGTTATTGATGGATGGGAGATTGTTGCTGGTAGGTATGCATAGGATGCTGATTGATTTGAGGTTGTTGTTGATATGGAGAAATAGGTGTAGGGTCAACCATAATAATTTGAACATGTTTGGTGTCTGTGGCTCCATCAGTGACAACATTTTTGTTTTGATTCCAGTAATGGGGTTTGTCATTGCTAGGTTTGTTGTGGGAATCATCCTTGTGATGCTAGGTTTTGCCTTCGTCTAGGAGACCTCTTTCGATATCTATCCCCTTGCCTTTGATATCTTGATACGTTTGGATGCAGTTCATCCTCATAAAGTGGGATAGTTTGGGATGTAGGTTATTGATGAAGATCTTTATGAGATGCTTCTCAGGGGGTTGATATGATAACTTGGTAGTGAGGTTCTGCCATTGTTGCAAGTAGTCTGCTAGGCTTTCTCCTTCTTTCTACTTTGAGTTGCAAAGGTCTAGCAGGGACAACTCATTATTGACATTGTGGGCATATTGGGCCACAAACTTCTTAGAAAGCTCAGAAAATATTATGACTTTCCCATAGGGTATCTTATAGAACCACTCAATAGTAGTTCCTCCCAAACTTTTGGGGAATAGGTGCATAAGGTAGTTGTCATTGTAGGGTACTTCTTGACATGCCATATAGAACTCTTTTACATGGCTGATGGGATCTCCCTTTCCATGATATTTGTCAAACTTTGGTGTCTCAAAGTGCTTGGGAAAGGGGATTGCTATGATTGATCTGTCAAAGGGATATAGATAGACCTCGTCAAATTTGAAGGCTTTGATATTTGTTCCGACCTTGAGCTCCTTAAGAGCGTTCTTCATTTCTTCCCACTCGGCGTTGATCGGCATTGGAGTGGATACTCCCATTGGAAAGGGATCTGATGGTGCTAGTGAATACGGATGATTTTGTGGTGGAGGATACTATGGAGTGGGATACAAAGATTGTCCAACAAGATAGGTGGATTGGAATGGAATTTGAGGTGATGATTGCTAGGGATGATACTACTACTGAGGTGTGGGAATGTAGTGTTGTGGAGAATATGAGATGGTTTTTTGCTGGGGTACAATGAGGTTTTATTAGTGTTGCACCAGATATGAGGAAGCTTGTTGCTACTCGGGGATGGTGGGATGTTGTTGTTGTTGCGTTGGATAGGATGAAGCTTGTTGCTACTGTGGTATAATGGGATTTTGTTGTTACTATGTTGGGAAGTATTGTTGCGATGGAGGAGGCTGATGGAATGATGCAACTTTCTAGTAGGATGGTCCTTGGTGCATTTGGCTTTGTGCTTGACTGATGTAGGTTGGGTGCATTCCTGTATTGCTTAGGGGTGGAACTGATGTAGGGAAGCTGGTGACAAGAGGTGGTTGCGCAAGGTAGCTGGTGAGATGAGATGATCTCTGCTATTGTGGTGGAGGCACTACTTGAGATGTAGAAGATGGAACAGATAGGTAATTAGTGTATGAAGGAAAATATGAAGCTAGCGGAGCTTATGACTATTGTTGCACTGCTTGAGAGAATGTGACTTGCTGGGTTGCAAGCATGGATATGTGAGATTGGGTTGGGATGCCTAAGGGTTGCATTTCTTCTTGAGTAAGGCCCCAATGAGAACCGGTCCATGATGGGAATTGTGATGCAAAGGATGCCAAAAATGTAGATGTGATGATGGGAGCTAGGGATGCAAATGGTGAATTTTGAGATTCCATGGAGGGCATCCTAGTTGTGAAGGTTGAATGCTAGGCTTGCGTATTGGAGATGAAAGGTGGATGTGGAATGTATGCTTGGGAAAATCTTGGTTGGGAAGTGGAAGGATATGCTTGTGTTCCGCATAGAAAGGGTGGTGCTGATGTGGAAGCTTGCTGAGAGAAAGTGGGAAATGATTGTATTTCCCTCAGAAATGATTTTATTAAGGTAGAAGCTTACTAAGTGAAGGGGGAGAATGATTGCATTCCCCCCAGAAAAGATGACGTTGCTTGGCTCATGGAAAGTGGAGGAATTGTTTGTGTGGTAGCTTGTACAAAAGGTAGCGGTTGGTTTTGTGCAAAGCTTTGGGTATGAATGATCACTTGAGATGCTATGGAAGATGATGGTGTGCCCATGATGGAGAATGGAGTGGATTTTGTTGCTTGTGTTGCAGGGTTTTTGAAACTACTTTGTAAAAGAGGAGGGATGGGTGAAGCCACTTGCAATATGTGCAAATTAGGATCAAGGATTTTCTGGATGATGGAGGTGTAGGTTTCTACTGGGATTTGGATGGTGTTTATGGGAATGCGAGGTTGGAGATATGGTGGAATGGGAGTACTCTCATGTACAAAGTTGGCCAATATAGCTTGCCGATTCTGATCAATAAGTGCACTGACTATTTGTGCATGCCCTGAATGGCTCATGAATGTCTCCATAGAAAATGAAGTAGGGGGACCATTAGGATCATCCCATATGTTATCAACTTGCGGGATCTAGGGATTGTAAGTTACCAGATCACACTGGTAGGATTTTTAGGATCAGACGAATTGGAGGCCCGATTGGGATCCATGTTCCTTCGCTTCCTGGATCTTGTCTCGATAGGCATGGAATGAAGATCTAAAGATGAAGATGCAGATGCTGGATGGATGCAAGATGTTCCTAAAAGACTCTAAAAAAAGATGGATGCAAGTCTAAGAAACTTCTAAGGATGGTGGATTTCTAGGATATGATGCAAAGATTTGGAACAACTGAACGATGGTAGGA
Organism: Chamaecyparis obtusa; assembly: GCA_027943335.1. Taxonomy (NCBI): domain Eukaryota; kingdom Viridiplantae; phylum Streptophyta; class Pinopsida; order Cupressales; family Cupressaceae; genus Chamaecyparis; species Chamaecyparis obtusa. The sequence continues at coordinate 424,339 of BSBK01001148.1, read as the reverse complement.
TAATGAAGGATTGGTGAGATGCTATGATTTAGATCAAGGATGATGGGGGATTGGTGGGGTACTTTGATTCGAATCAAGGATGATGGAAGATTGGTGGAGGATTGTGGAAGATTTACTAAGTGTCGGTCAAATAAGCTGCTACTTCCTGATGTAGGATTAATGAAGATTGTCAACATAAGATAGACTTATGATCTTTGGCTAATTGGATTCTTATCAATGCACGCCAATATCTTGCTCAAGATGATGAGGCTAACAATGACAAGTAAGGATTCCCCAGACAACTCTCTATCAAAGGGTGGATATTTTTTATTTTGGATAAGGATTTGAAGCAACTCAAAGGATTTGAACACTAAGTGGATGGATTTGGATCACAATATTTGGTGCAAAGATGGTGGGTCTGACTTTGGATGATGGATATTGGATTTGGGTTAAGGATTGAATGCAAGAATTCCGAGATCATTGATTTGGGTTTCTGATTTTGGATTGCCGATGGAAGGATGATGGAATGGCGCTATTTCTAAGAGGATGACCCAGATGCATTGGAAATGGATGACCTATGATGCAACTAGGAAGATGATAAAGAATGCAATGATGTAACTAAGAATGACTTAGGATGCAACTAAGGATGGATGGTGATGCAAAGATGAAACGAAGGATGAGCTAGGATGAAGGGATGCCGAGATAGGATTGTGGGATTCTGAAGGAGTAATTGATATGCGATGGGCCAAACTAGTCTTCTCTCTCTATATTGACATAGCACTAATTAACCTGGAACTGGGTTGAAAACTGCTTCACTCTAGCGTTATAGCCTACGTTGTCCAGTTTTGCTTGATATTTCTCTTCTGCTTGGATTGCTTTTAGGATGGGTTGATGATATTTTCGAAGCTTTGCTTTCTTGTGATGGATCAAATTGGACATCTCTTGGAAATCTTTTGGTAATTATTTTGAAACAAGGCTTTGGGTATTTGATTTTGAAGGATCTCTTCTGCAAGGTTTTATTTTGAAAGTTTGCGATTCAAGTTTTGGCTCAGTTTGATGTCTCCAATGATAGGAAAAACTTGACAAAAAGGACAAGGCAACTTTGTGGGATACAAGAAATGATTGATTACTGAAAATGATAGTTTTCCCAAAGAGAGTGTGTGTTCTGACAGATGTTTGCACTGAGTTTGAACTTCGAAAACACTTCAGACAAAACTATCTAAAGGAAGACTAGTAACATAATCTTTACCCACAACTTGATACCCTAAAAGAGGGATATATATGGTGAGTGTCTTAAGGTGATCCGAGAAACCACATGGATTGGTCCTTGCACAAAGATTTTGATACCTTCAGGGTTAGATTAGGTAGCTTATGATTTATCAAGTTTGTAGTTTGATCCGTGGAGTCCTCCCAATCGGTTTGTACATGCATGACTCACTTAAGAGCCTAGTTGACCATGTCAAAATAGTAGGGATATTCACCTACCTTGGGATACCATCAACACACATCACCTGAGCTTGAGGGGATAAAGCGAGAGTTTACTCAACACTTTATTTATATACCAACTAGGGAAGTACCGGTTTGAAGTCATTCTCCAAAGAGGAAGTGCTTTTTCTCTTTGGACAGGCTTCGCTAGAAGTAAAACAAGTGAACTTGTTTGAGTTCAAGTGTTTTACGTCACTTAATTAAGAGGATTTTGCAAAAATGGGAAACTTTTAAAAGACACATCAAGAAGTTTTATTGCCCAAATTTGATTAAGTGAGTTTGAAAATGAAATCTTTTTGCCAAACACGTGTTTAAGTTTTTGAATTTTTCTTTCCTTGAAGACACACAAGCTTGAAAGAGATTTGTGATTTTGTTAGATTGGCACTCAAGAGTTTGTTTTTTTTTCTTTCAAATCGATTTGAAAAGAGAAATTACTTTCTGATTTCAACTAAGACATTCAAGAGTGAATTTGAAACAAATTCCTTCCTTGATTTGAATTCAACTTTTTCTTAAGGGCACTCAAGATTTAATGTTCTAATTCAGTTTTTTAAAGCCAAATGAAGATTCCTAGCTTTGATCTTATGCATGAAAACTTTAGAAACTTTCAAGATTTTTGCAACATAACATTTTTCATTAAGAGTTAAAGCTTTGATTTTAGGAACCACTTAGAAATTATATGCAAATTTCTAGCTCTTTTTATGTACCAACAAGTTAAAGTGTTCCTAGTTTGCATGAATCTCAAAAATACCTAAATTTTGAATGCATGATGGTTCTTTTTAGCCAAATGAAGAACATTAGAAGTGTGTTTGAGTATTTTAGGACCACTTAGGAATGACTTGAGTTGATTAGGATTTGATTGATTTGTTACCTTTTTGGGCATTCAAGAGTGATTTTGAGGTTCATTTTAGACATTTAAACAAAGTGTAAGATTTTGCCTTGTTCAATTTTATGCCCAATTTGAAGTAATTTTTTTGTAACCCCAAATGCAATCCGAGAAACCCTGGATGCGATCCTAAATTTAAACAAATGTGATACTTTACCAGATGAGACCCCAGATGTGATCCTGAACTCAAACGTATGCGATACTTTACCAGAGGCGACCCAGGAAATCCTAGATGCGATCTTGGAGAAGTGCAGTGTGAGCTTTCTTCCTGTGTACAACCCAGTTTCCTGGATGTGATCCCTGGCAGAGTGAAACGCGATAGAAACAGAGTTTGTTGCACAAAAATTATAAAGGTTTTTGTGAAAATGAGCCTTTTTATGGATTTTTCTGAAAGAATACGCCAAGATCCCGCAAGGAGTAGAAAGAGTAGAAGAATAATAAGACTAAGAAGAGGAAGAATAATTCGAAATGCTCCCTCTACCTACAAGCTTTGAAAAATTAGAAAAGCACTCCAAACCACATTAGAATGTCAGTAAAGAACCCATGAAGTGGGTCCCACTGGGCATGCCAGAATGTAGACTACAGTTTTGATCTATATCTATTCAGAATAGGCGTAAAAAGGGAAAATGTTAGATTTAAGTCTAGCATTTATATTAGTCCAAAAAAATAAACATAAAAAACCAAGCCAGCTCAGATTGAGCCAAAACAGATGCATCTAGAAGCACTATTTGATTTTCTCTAATAAGAGGGATGTGGGTGTGCTCTCTAAGCACTTGGAGCTTGCCCCTAAGGTTGTAAAGATCCTAATGATGCTAAGAATGATTAGGCTAGATTCATTTTAATCCAAATGAAAGTATGATATTGCAGAAAATGAAGTCCAAATGCTATGAAAGAGGCTAGATTAATCTATTATGCTATGCTAATGTGAGTTAGAAAAACATAAAAATGAAGTAAGCTAACAAAGTATGCTAAATGCTTAATCTCTAGAACGAAACTAAAATTATAACACTACTCAATGTAAAAGATGTGAATTGTCTTTGCTCTTGGAAGAGGAGGGTATTTATAGCATTTGAGGAAGGTCTTGGGTTAGGAAGGAGAGTTAGGGTCAGAGGTAAGGTTTGGGGTAGAGTTTGGGGTAAGGTTAGGGGTAAGGTTAGATTGACCTTGGTCAAGGTTGCTCACACATGTGTGAGCAACACTAGGGAAGTGTGCAAGGGGAACAAGAGTGGAAGAGGAGACATGAGTCTCATTAATGGCTTGTAAGAGTCATTAATGAGGATGTAAGAAGCATTTATGAGGGGTTTTGACCCAAAGGCAATGTTTGAAGTGTTAGGCTAAGAAATGTAGGAATCACTTTTTAATCAGGTTTAGGGTGAGATTAGGAAATTATAGAAGAGGTTATGGATTTCTAGAAGATTTCTAAGGTTTTAGGATTTAAATAAATATTTTATTTATTTAAAGGATTTTTGGTCAATTTATCAATTAATAATTAATAAATAGGGGAAAATCACTCAAACTTGATTTAAATGATTTGGGGAGAGATTCTTTAATTAAAATAGGAGGATTTAATGGCATAAAAATAAATTAATTAATTAATTAACAAATGATGATGTCATCAAGATTTTTTGGAAAATAAAAATACTTTTATATTCAAAAGGATTTTTAGGTGTCTACATAATATCTTCAAGAGCTCTTTGTTCCTTCTTAATACTCCTCCTGAAAGGCAAATGAGAATAGATAGAATCTTGGGATGTAGTATAGGCTCCCTTCCTTCTACTTATTTGGGTCTCCCCTTATGTCAGTATGACACTCCCATCTCTTTTTAGGGGAAGCTCTTTGAGAAATTTTAGTCTAAATTGGCAGGGTGGAAAGGTTGTCTATTATCTCAAGTGGGTAAGTTGCATCTCATCAAAGCTTCACTTAAAAATATTTTGGTTTATGCTATGAGTCTTTTCAAAACCCTAAGGAAATTTGTAGAGAGACTGGAATAGATTCAAAGAAATTTTTTAAGGTCGGGTATTGAGGCTAAGAAAAGATTAAATTTCGTGGCTTCGTGCATCAAGTCTATAAGTCACGTGATCTTGGTGGGCTTTCTATTCGTACAAGATAAATTTTTTTAATAAATCTCTCCTGAAAAAGTAGTTGTGGCATAGTCTAACTAGCAACAATGATTTATCTAAAGTTATTTATGATAAACACATAGGAAGATATCATCATTTTATGGATTCCTTACGAGATACTGAGGACTTGGAAGGTTGCTCGGCTATGTGGAAACATATTTTGTGTACCAAAGATCTTCTTTGTGGAGGTTTGAAATGGTCTCTTGGTAACAAAAGAAAAATTTGATTATGGGATGACTGGTGGTTTGGAGATGGCCCTTTATCCTCTATCACTTTGGTTTTTTTTAAGGACTTTTGTCTAAGAACTTTTGGCACATTTGTGGAAGATTATTTGGTTAATCTTACTTGGGTAGATTTAAGGTGGGTCAACCCTGACTTGGCCCCCCTTTGGGAACTGTTAAATCTTATTCATGTTCCTAGTGGCGATGTTGATGATGGCTTATTTTGGTCCCCTTCCTCGGATGTGATATTCTCTATTTCAAAAGCGATTCAAATGCTTTCCAGACCTTTTTTTCCAAGGCATTTTTGTGCTCTTGTTTAGAATTCGAAGTTGTTTCCCAAAGTTAATATCTTTTTTTGGCTACAAGTTCAAAACAAAATTATTACTCTCAGGGATAACCTCTCAAAGCAGGAAATGTTTTTCCCTAAAAGAGTTTTTTTATGCTTGTGGGTTACTGAATATGCTTATCACAATTTTATGTCTTGTAGCATTTCCAGAGAAGAGTAACATTTCTTTCTGAATTTCTTTGGTCACTGGAATGGGTTTTCCCTAATACCTTTTTGGAGTGCTTACTTTAGTGGATATCTCCCTTCTCAAATCATTCTCCCATGCTTCTATGGGATCTAATGTTTCCTCATGTTTCCTGGGGCTTATGGAAGTCTAGATGAATCATCATATTTTTAGACAAAAAATCTTCTCTATTGATGGTGTTTCTCAAAAAATTCATCTTGTTATTAGAGAAAACTTTGAGGTCATTTGCAATGATCCTCACCCTATTGGCCCTCCTCTAGCTCCTTCTTCAAAAGAGTATAGCATTTCTCATGCTTGGGGTTTGAGATGTAATATTTCTCAACCTTTGTTCAAACAAAAGAAAGATAAAATAGTTGTCAGATGGAAACCACTTCATTTGGGTTGGTTCAAGGCTAACATGGATGGGGCAGTGCAGGGTAATCCTAGATCTGCAAGATGTGGGGGGATTGATTCAGGATCAAATAGGTAAGCTGGTTTTAACAATGACACTTCCATTAGGGACCCAAGAAAACCATTATGTTGAGGCCAAAGCTATTTACCTGGGTTTGAGCGTGGTTAAGGAGAGAGGTATGTCTAAGGTATGGTTAAAAAGTGATTCTTTAAACATCATAAATTACCTTAAAGGTAATTTCTCCTCCTATTTGGACCATCTCCAACATTATTAAATATTATGTGGACATTATAAAATCTTTGCAAGATTTTTGTATTTCACATGAATCTAGAGAAGGTAACCAAGTGGTGGGTTACCTTGCCAATATGAGTGTTACGGCTAATCAATGCTTGCAGTAGGATTCAATGGATCAAATGCCTAGTGAGATGAGATGGATCATTAAAAATGATGGTTTTGAGTGGCCTCAACTTGCTTAATTTTTGCTCCTCCACCTCGCTCTTGTGAACGCCTAATGACAAGTTTTCTAATTTAGTGCATGAAAGGTAGTTTTGTGGATACTCGTGCTTGTTTGTCTCTGGCCTCATTCTACAACTGAGCCTAGTTTTAGCAATGAGAGGGGACAAAAACTATTTAGATCTCATTATTTATAACAAATGACAAAACTTGGAGTCTTTTTGGAGCCCACTTTCTGTGGGAGATCTTAACTCCTTACATGAAGACCCTCCATGGTGCATATGCCTTGGTAACAAAGGTGTTCATTGATATCTGGGACAATAGTATTTTGAGAGCTTATGGTCTGGAAATAGATATCATTGAAGAGCTCATTGTTGACGTTTGAATCTCTAATATGCAAAAGGATGGATTAAACTCTACAGAGATAAAAATTCAATGACATAGGTGGTGGATATCATTTTCCTACTTGAAGAAAGGGAGAAGGAAACTAGAACTATGGATGGGGGTTACAATTAAAAGTCTTTGATAAAGCTATGATTGATTTTCATAGAAGTTATTATGAGGCATGTTACCCTTGACGGTAAATTTGGGAATCTTTCTAGCTATCACTTTGTTATTCTGAATCACTTCAGACATGATCATACTATTTCAATTGCCTTTTATTTGGCTTCTTCATGGAATCATAGTATAGGACCCATAAAAATAAACCCCCAGCTCCTATATTGCATGAGGGTCTGATTTTTTTGATTATGGAGAGAGTAAAATCCCTTCATGTGGCGAAGAATTGAGATACAAATTTTGGTCGGGAGTTTAATAAAAATGTTTTTTTGTATTATGATGAAGATGATTCACACCACAATGGTTTTGATTCAGAAGGGGATGTGACTTTCCATGTTTACAAGAAGAGACACAAACCTCCTTTCCCTACGCCTACCATTCCCGCTTCCTCTCACAAAAAGAAGGTGGTTTTGTCCGAGGATGAGGATTTTGATTACACTCCTTCTCAGGATTATGTTCCTAAATATTCTTTGGACCAAAAGTCTGATTCTAAAGGGAAGGGCCCTAGTAGTAGGAGTAAAGAAAATCTAGGTTCTAAAGCTCGTGGGCCCCCTTCTATTACTGTCAAATCCCCACCTAAGAAGATGATTTCCCCCTAGTTAGTCAAAGACTCCATGCCAAAAATGATTTTGATTGATAATGAAAAGAACACACATTTAGATATTATGTTGGAGGCCTAAAAGGAGACCCCTCTCAAAAAGGGCTCTACTTGCAAATATGAAGCTTTAGTTGGTAAAATTTTAAGTAATTTCTTGGTTTCCCAAGAGACTTTGTTCAACTGGGTATTTTTGAAAATCAAGGAAATTAAGCACAATGCACAAGCCACTCAAAAAATCGATGATATCCTTGTTAGCACTCAAAACTTGGCATAGGGGATTTTTGATCTCAAACAAGATCATGAGGGTTAAATCAAAATCTTGGAATATAGGTATATTGGTGTCCAGAATGCTCTGAATAAGGTTGTTAATTTATCAGTAAAACTGTTATGCTGGATACTTGAAGTGATGGGTTAACATGATTGAATGGACAAGTTGAAGCGGTCCATCATTTATCAAAAGGTAATTCTCCCACCTCTAGCTCCAAAGATTTTTTATAGAACACTTAATGTTTGCAAGTCCATACGAAGGGCAAGGGAATTAACAAAGGCCTAGAAAATGGGAAGGATGTTGAGTGTCAAGCCTATAATTTAGGTCCTACGACGTGCCTGAGGTGAAAGAACAAGAAGGCTACCCCTCTGGACAACATTGTGAAGAAGGTCAAAGACATTAATGTTGATATGATTAGGAAGAATTAGGGTGGCTGCAAGAAGTTGAGTCCCACTTTTGGCTAAAAAGTGGAAGTGTTTTCTCTATTTTTTCTCAATACCCACATGGTATAAATTGAATTTTAGTATGCATGTTTAAAAACCATTTTTTCAAAATGCCTATTTCAGGACCACACCTCATGCGTGTACGACCACCCTGTTTTGAAGTAAATGAATGTATTTTTGTGAATCCTTTTGGAAAAAGGTACCTAACACACTGAAGATTGATGAGAATATTTTATCTTATTTTTTTATTGAATATTTGTTTTTTAATTAATTTTTAATTGACTATAAAGTACATTTTTGAAACCTCTAGTGTATGACCACCATAATTTGATGATAACTTCAGTTTTTTTCAATTTTTTTTTTTAATTTAAAGGAAATTCTATGTAGATTGATGTCATATAACTCATTTTTCAAAAAACATAAAATTAAAAATGTTATTAAAGTTTTAGTTAACCTTAGTATTTCAAGTTTAGGTACCACGTTGGCTTAATACATATTGTAAAAATATTAAAATTTATCATATCACTATAAATTTATATTTTTATAATCTGCACAATAAGAGCTAAAATGGGTTGTTGTTTTATCAAAAAATTCATTCGGGAAGGTGTCAAAAAAATTATGGCAAGGCTGAAATTTTATACAGTAATGCCTTATCCATATTTTTGCAGGGCCAAGCATAGGCTTGGTCCCACCAAGCCTGTCCCGAACCAAAAACCAAGCCAACAGGTATGGTTCCCGCTCATAGTTTTACAAAATGGGCACCCATTTTTTTAAACTCAAAAAATAGGCACTCGTTTTGTGAAATTAAAAAATGGGTGCTCATTTCATTTAAATATCAGATGCCCGTTTCATTTAAATAACAAGCACCCGTTTGATAAAGAGTCATTGCAACCAAAAAATAGGACTGTGGGCCTGATCTCAATGATTGACAAGTTTTCAATCATTTTTTTAATGATCCATACCAGGCAAACAAAATATTTTGATCAACATTCTCTTCTTTTGTCTTGTTTTGGATCTGACATTCAAAAAGAATCATTTGAACTCAAATCTTGGTGCAAAAATGGGTTCAAACCAACACAGAAAGAGGCTAAGAAAGGTTCTGACAACTGAGTCGGAGGTTACAGCAAATAGAGAGGAGGCAAAACAACAACGAGAAATAAGAGAAAGACTTTAAAAACTAAATAATGTTGGAGCATCAAGTTCAACAATTGTTTCAGAAGAGGAGGACAATGAAGACACCATAATGGATACTGCGATTGAAGAAGAAAATTCAGGTGCATCTTCTAATCCAGTATTGGATACAGGTATGTCTTCACATCCAAATGTAACATATTCTAATAAAGAAGTTCATCAATTGCTAGAAGCAAGTTACAATATAAATGATTTAAATTTTATTCCTAAGAATAGATTAACAAATTTAATTGCACATCAAATTCCACAAATTAATAATGTTAATCATAATGATAAAGGAACTGAAAGTCAAAACACCAATTCAAATTGAAATCAACAATGCGGATGTAGACATAGAAACACTGATTGAGAAAGAAACTCCTTTGAATGATAATGAAATAAATGAACAATTTCAAATAAAAAATGATGTGCTAGACAATCTACGTGGTTTGGTTTCATGGAGACAGATTAGGACACACACGAGCAGATTGTTTAGACAATTTTTTTATAATAAAAAATTTGGGTTTCAATGTCGATTAATGTTATAATTAATTAAAATGTCTAAAATGTGAAAAATGATTGAAACTGAAAATCAAACACCAATTCAAATTGAAATCAACAATGCAGATGTAGACATAGAAACACCAATTGAGAAAGAAACTCCTTTGAATGATAATGAAATAAATGAACAATTTCAAATAAAAAATGATGTGCTAGACAATCTATGTGGTTTGGTTTCATGGAGACAGATTAGGACACACACGAGCAGATTGTTTAGACAATTTTTTTATAATAAGAAATTTGGGTTTCAATGTTGATTAATGTTACAATTAATTAAAATGTCTAAAATGCAAAAAATGATGAAGAGGTTAGGCATTTATGTGAGATCCAAGATGAAGGATGAGTCTCTAAAACACGTTGTATCAACTGTTGCTAGTGCCTTTGACACAATTGGAAAGAAAAGTCATTCTAAAGATAGTAATGTGGCACGACGAGAAATAACAACATATTTAGTAAACAAAACTACTGATAAAAGAATGATTTCAAACATAAGTGGATATCTTAATATTCATTGTAAAACTTTAACTAGATCCGTAAAGAGAAGATTTAACTGTGAAAGTGATTCGACAAACCATTTATGGACCTTCAGTGGTAGACTCCCGAGGTCTGACATGAAACTTACAGGTGAAGTCAAAACTTTGATTAAAATTTTTTGGCACGATAATACAAGAATATCCCCTAATGCCAAAAATTTTCTTAAATTAAGAGTCAGTTCAAAACTTCATGATCCACATCCAAAACACATTTTAGATATGACTCAAAAAAAATTGTATAAATTTTTTGTGGATGATAAGGTGTTAACTATTAGTATTAGTCAAAGATCTTTTGAAAAATATAAACCATGGTATGTAAGGATTAACAAAGAAAGAATCACATGTTGTTGCAAAGCTCATGTTCTATTTCATTATCATTATGATATTTTTTGATCTATATGTTCTACTATGCATACTAATGAAATGTTATAGGAATGTGGTTAAATATACCACCTAAAACTATAAAGGAGTTTATATCAAGTTTGTTTTGTAACCCACCTAATGAGCAATTTTATCTTTTGAATGCATGTGTTTCTGGTGTATGTGATGTATGTGGAAATCTTACATTATTAGATGAATGTTTGCATGAAAATATTTCATTTGATTTTGGACAACAATTAGTTGATGTACAAAGATTTAAAACTGTTGAGTATCCATTGAAGGATGGAAAAGTTGGAAAACGGTGCGATCTAATAACTGAAAAACTTAGTGTTCATGCTTTTATGAATGAATTCAAGAGTAAGTTCGTACCTAAATATGTGAAACACTCTCAAAATTCTAGATGGCTTGATGGACAATTTCACATATGCAAGAATAGATTTCCAATTGGTAGTATACTTTCAGTCGTTGACTTTGCAGAGAACTACACGCTTGCACCACAAGATGAGATCCAACCACAATATTATAATTCAGTGCAAGTAACAATTTTTGTTCATATTGTCTATAGGCATGCACCTGATAGTACAGAAGAGGATCAAAAAATATTGAGAGTACCATTTTTATATGAGTGATAATAAGTTACACTCATCAGAGTTTGTCCAGTATTGCTTTAAGACCTTTTATGAAAATTTTTAGGGGAGAGAGAAATTCATATAACACAACATCTAATATGGTCAGATAATTGCACAGGGCAATTCAAGAATGCTAGAATATTTTATTGGTTGAGTAGGACACATAAGATAATAAATATCCAACATATCTGAATTTTTTTTGAGGCTAGACACAGGAAGGGAGAACATTATGGTGTTGGTGCATGTGTTAACAGAGCCCTTTGTAGAGAGAAACTCAAATGTGAGTAAAAATCAAAATTTAAAGATGCACGTGCAATTGTTGAATGGTGTAAAACAAGTTTTTTCTACAAGATCAAGTCAGAACTCTACAATCAAATGTTTTTTTGGCTAGTTGAAGAGAATAATATCCTTTCAAGATATGATTGTAATACAATCAGTGGATTGGCTAAATGACATTCATTTAGGAGTTCTAATTCTAATACTTGAACTATATGGACTAGGGAGCTTGCATGTTTTGTCAATTTTGTGTTGCAGGTGAATGGGAAGAATGCGAGAATACAGAATGGGTTGAAGAATGACAAAAAAAATCCTTAACACCTAGTGAGACACAAGATGAAGATGATATAATAAATGAAGACCTGGATCATGCCTTTGCATTAGAAGATTATGATCGTGTTTCAAACCTCATACAACCTGGTAATTTAATTCAATTTATTGTAAAACTTTAAATTATATTAGCTACATGTGTATGTCATATAATTTATGATTATATTTGATTTATAAACCTTTAAACAAGTTTTAATTGTGCATGTACTTACTTTTGTTTTGAAGGACATGTGTATGTTGTTGTTGCACCTGAGGATAATCAAGAGCAGATAGAGTATTGGTTAGCTCGATGTGTAGAACCTAAGAAAAAGTTGATATGCTATCAAGTAGATGATGGTGATTTTCAGTATCCAATTGGATCTATTGTGGTAGTTGGTACATGGCTACGCAAATACTTAACAAGAAGGAATGGTTTACCATCTTTTGAAGACTACCAATCAGAAAAGAAGATTATGCACTATTCCCATTTGGTAGTGGCAACAAATATCAAATTAGAAATATACAAAGGGAGACCTGCTAATAAAATATTATGGACACTGTCAATGGAAGAGCATAAGGCAATCATAGACACATTGCATAAAAGAGAGGATGTTGATGGTAAATTAGGTTGAATCAAATTTATACATGTAAGTTTTTGTTCAATTTGTCTTATTTTTATATATTTTTCTATATATAAATATCTATGTCTTCTTTCAAGTGTCATATAATTTATAATTTAGAGATATATAGATTAAATGAAATAAATTAAAATTGACTTTAAATGAACTTGTATAAATTCTAACATTTCAACATTTATTTTTATGATGCAAGATGTCTGGAAGAACATAGACATGAACTATTTATGCAGTACAATGCACTCTTGTATTTGTCCAATTTTATTTTTGTAATTTAAGTTCATGAAATCACTTTAAATTAATAGATCTCATTGTTAGATAGATGGTTTTTAATAGTTGTATTCACCTAATTTTGTTCTAAATATTAAACTATGCCCATTGGTCAGATTATGTTCACTTAAAATAGATTATGATAGATTTATTTGTGCACCCATATTCATTGTTCAAATTAATAGATCTCATTGTTAGATAAATGATTTTTAATAGATCTCATTGAACTATCTATAGATGGTTTTTAATAGTTAATTATCAAAGTCAATATTAAGTTTGTAACATCAATATTGTTCTTGTCAATTACATGTATTAATAGATCTCATTGTTAGATAGATAGTTTTTTTATAGTTTTTGATTGCAGGAAAAAATACGTTTTAAAGGGGACCTGAAACCCCGTACAAGCTAGATAAAAATTTTAACGTTAAAGGAAATGAAAAAGAAATAGGACTGGGGACCAGTCTGCCATAACCAAAACCAAAATAAAAACCAAAAAACCAAACACCAACAAAAAACTGACAAAAGGCCAACACCAGGGACCCAAGGCACTATACAAACTCCTTGCAAGTTTCGTCAGCTTCCTGCTTCGCCTCAGATATCTTCTTTATTGCGGTGTTGAAGTTAGAGAGCTCCTAGATTCTTTCTTTAATCTTTCTCCTTTTCACAGACCTAGTACATTTTCTTGGGCCTTCCTCTTCCAAGTCCTCTGTATTCTCATCAGGTTTCTTGCTGGGGGAGCCAGCATCCAACTCAGCTTTAATGGTCATAAAGCAGTCCATGGCCAAACCCATAAACTTATTGTTGTCATGCATGTGTTTTTTCATGGCGTTCTCTATCATTTCAATTCTAGCTTGCATTTCCTGCACTTTTTTATCCCCATCAATGTTCATGTTGCCATCCGTAGTTTTCGAACTAGACTCTAGCTTATCCTACAGGGAATCCACCTTAGCAAAAATGGAGCAATAATTTAAATTTAAATTCTTGATTTCCTGAAAAACCCATTTCAGTAAGCGAAAAGAATACATGGAAGAAGCCTTAGCAGTTTGGAGAACCCCAAAGGGGGGATCTATTTTATTGTCCTTGTCTTCCTTAAGTAGTTGAACATTCCGTTCCTACATATCCACAGTTTTAATGAAAGGAATGTTTTGAGAATTGCCAGGAGCATTCACTTTCTCCGCACCAGGTGAAGCCATCTCCACATCAAGGGAAGTTTTCTCCACATCTGTGGTGTCCTTCTGAATATCTGACCCAACCTCCATGACCACTTCTACTTTAGGGGAGATGGGCACGTCATGATCTTCAGAACTGTCGTAGTCCACTAAAATGGGCACCTGTTGACCACCAACATCCTCCTCATTCTTATCATCCTCATTGTTACTCTTGATTCCAAAGGTATTACCCATCTCCATAGTACCTGTAGCCTCCTCTTCAATGTTATCATTTCCCCTGAAGCTGTATTCGAGACCGAGGTCGAAGAATAACTATCTTCCTCAGTAGAATCGGCCATGTCATCATAACCTTCCACACTATCAGTAGAGGTATCCATTTCCATACCAACCTCCTTATCCTTTCTTAACTTTTTACCTGAAGGAATCTCCTCTTTAGCGAGGGTCTCCCTAATTATTTTCTTACCCGAACCAGTTTTGGGTGAAGAAATGATATGGCTAGCATTGGTAGTCTTCTTAATATGTTCAACAATTAGAAGAATCAACCCTTCATGAAGAATGGGTTTCTTCTCCTTCTTCCTATGCTGGGAAATACTAAGATGGAGGGACTGAAGAATATAGTAAGGTAGGGACACCCTAATTTTATGATGGAAATGATAGAGCAACACAAAATGGTAGGAATGGGTGCATTTGAACCTACTATCCAAGGTAACATATTCCATAATCGCCATCATAACCATCGCCCAAATTTATTTGAACGCAACAACATCATAGCACCCGCTAGACTCTTTCACTAGACTTTTCTTTTCATCCTTGCTTTTGGGAAAGCGTCGAATGGCCTTTTGCGAGACTTTCTTGTCATGGTAAAATTTGATGCCCTTAGTACTAAGCCCAGACACCTCAACAATGAGTTCCTCCATAATGTTCACTGTGATACCATCAATAGTGACAACCCCATCTTTCCAGGAATCAATGAACAACTTCATGGCACTATCTTTAGTCCCATGCAACCATTCCATGTAGGTGGTAAGACCCCCCTTAGTGAGAATATCCCAAACCTTCGACATATTTTTCCATTTCACATAGTCCTTAGGCTCTTTATGATTAAACCCTCCGCCCATGATCTCAAAGCTAACAATGACAATCGTAATAGCAAAGAAAAACCAAATGTTGTGGTAATAGGCAACTTTGAAGTTAACAAAAGTTAACTCGTGTCTGCAATTAGTTTGCTTGGGAAAGGCACCACTTTCTGTAATCATATTATCCTGTTTCTCTAGAATGTGTCTAATCATCATAACTTCTTGAGATACACCCAATCCACCCTTTTTCTCTGAGACCTGTCAAATGCCAACTTGGCTTTCATATCAACGGTGAGATTGCTGCAACCATGCCAAATCATGATATCCTTGGATTTAACTGCAAATTTATCCAGCTCATCAGCGATACAATTCACTTCCCGATAAACGTGAGATATAATGACTTGCTTAAAGGATCTAATGATAACCCTAGCTTCCTTGATTATCTCCTTAATGGACCATGATGGTTTAGTCATGTCACTGATGCATCTTAATATGTTCATTGAATCTCCCTCAATCCAAACATTCTGAGCCATATTCTTCTTGACAATTTTAAGAGTCTGTAGAAGGCCCATGGCCTTTTCCATGTGATTGCTTTACACCCCAATAGGCATCACCACCCCAGCCAGACAATTAGCCATGTCATCGTGAATGAGACCACCACAACCCATTGGGCCCGAGTTTCCCTTTGCAGCGCCATCAAAATTTATTTTTATCCATCCTGGCGGAGGAGAAAGCCAAATGGAATTCTCCATTTGATTTTAGTTTTTATTAGTAGTCCCAACGCTCAAATCACCAGCATTGAAGTCCAGCATCCTACTAGTCGATAGTTTGTAGTTTTCCTTAATACTTCTCTTAATCTTCTCAGCAATCACCTTAGGTGGAAGTTCAATATTCCTAAAGACTCTGTCGTTGCATTTTCTCCATAACTGCCATATCACATGGGGGGCTATGATGTTCCATAGATGTTGACCCATAGGGACCTCCACTTTTCTCCACTGCATACAAAAACTCTCCATGTTTTTGGGAAAAAACCAGTTAATCTGCTAGCATTGTAATAAAAGATTCCAAACTTCCCAAGGAAAGCAACAATCAATGGCAAGATGAAAGACTGATTCCTCAGCTTTTTTACACAAGAAGCATCTATTGCTCAAAATCATGCCCCATTTCTGGAGGTTGTCTATAGTAAGGATTTTATTCTACAAAACCATCCAAAAGAAAATATTAATTTTAGGAATTAAACTTTTATCCCACACCTGAGCCCAAAAAGGGAGAGGATTCGGTTGTTTCAGTAAAAGCTCAGAACAAGAAGCCACTGTGAAGATACCAGAAGGAAGAATACCCCAAAGCAACTCATCTTCTCTAGACTCCTTAACCTTCTAGATCATAAGATCCAGCATCAAAGGGTTAAGCGCTTCATCCAATAGGGAGAGGTCAATCCATGAGCCATTCCTCCAGTAGTCCCTAACCCTGGCTCCAAATCTTTGAATGCACTGATTAATGAAAGGTTGTAAAGCAGAGATAGATCTAAGGGGACAGCCTTTGAGCCAGCAATCCTCCCAAAACTGGATCCTCCTGCCATTGCCTAGAAACCACTTAGCCCCTTTAAAAGCCGCCTCCTTAGCATTCTAAATACTGTTCCAAATAAAAGAGCCTTGCACTTTCAAATCCATTTCCAAAAATTCAGAAATATGGGAGAAAGAGAAGAGATATTTTCTATGGATAATTTCATTCCATTCTCTTTTTTCCCCAAAAATTCTCCAAGTCTGTTTGGCCAACAACACCATATTGGTAACTCTTAGAGGGCGAATTCATAGCCCCCCCACTTTTTAGGAGTACAAACCTTGTCCCAGGCAACTAAAGCAAGTCTCGTTTTATCTTCCACTCCAGACCACAAGAAGTTTCTTTGGATTTTTTCAATAATATCAGCATATTTACCAGGTATCTTAAAAAGACTAAGAGCATAAATAGGGAGGCTTTACAAAGAGGCCTTTAAGAGCTAAAGTTTACCTTCTTGACTAAGAAGTGCACCTTTCCAACTAGCCAATTTCCTGTTGAATCTGTTAACAATACCAGCCCAGAAGGAGTCCGGAGGTTTGAGACCAAGAGCAAGGCCAAGATAGGTAGCAGGAAAAGAATCAATAATGCATCCTATGATTCTGGCAATTCTATGTTGCCTATCCTCATGAGTGTTGATAAAAAATAAAGAGCTCTTATTCCAATTAATGGATTGGCTTGAACCTAGAGAATAGGTAGAAAGAGCTTGTTTGATAATCTTCACTTCCTGGATTGAAGAGAAACCCATGATGATAGTGTCATCCACAAACTGTTCATGAGAACAGGGACTAGAAGTTGAAGAAGGGGAAAGCCCTTTGAACAACCTAGTGGAGACAATCTTCTGAAGAATACATCCCATACATTCAGCCAAGATTGAAAAAAGGATAGGAGAAAGAGGATCTCCCTGCCTAAGACCCCTGGAGGGTTTGAAAAATCTAGAAGAGGAGCCATTGATCAGAATAGCAGTAGTAGAAGTGCTAATGAGATGATAAATCAATTTGAGGAACTTGTCACCAAAACCAAAGGATCTCAACACCTTGATCAACAAGTCCTAGTCCACTCGATCATAAGCCTTTGAAAGATCCAATTTAGAAGAAAACTAGAGTTAAGAGAGACCTGAGTGGAGTGGATAACCTCATGAACCTTCATAATCAAATCAAGAATATGCCTGCCAGGAACAAAACCACTTTGCTGAGGAGAAATAATCTAAGGAAGAATAACCAGCAAACGAGAGGTTAAAACTTTGGATAAAATTTTGTACACAGAATTACACAAGCTAATCGGTCTAAAGGAATCCACTGAATCAGCTCTAGGCTTCTTAGGAATCAAAGTAAGAAAGGTCGCATTAATCTCTTTAAGCAAAGATCTAGCGCCAAAGAATTCTTTAACAACATTACTGATATCCACACCAATAATATGCCAAATTTTTTCAAAGAAGAACATTGGGAACCCATTCGAACCCAGGGACTTATCACCTTCAAAAGAGAAGACAACATACTGGACTTCATATAGAGAAGGGATAGCAATAAGAGCTTTGTTGGTAGTATCATTAACAATGGAAGGAATGGTTTCAAGAAGGATATTTTGATTCCCCACATCAAGATTAAGGTCTTTCAAGAGAAGAGAAGAAAAAAAATTAATCATAGCTTCAGAAATATCTTTATCATTGGTGATTTCCCCATCCTCCACTTTAAGTTTGGATATTTTGTTAGTAGCTCTATGTTTTGAGGTAGATAAGTGAAAGAATCTAGTGTTCTTATCACCAGCTTTAAGCCAAATAGACTTGGATCTTTGTCTCTAGTATTCTTCCTCCTTGGAAATGATATTATGCATTTTGGAAAGGATTCTCTCCTCCTTATCCCTCAGCTCCACCATCAGTCCATAATGTTGGATGGTGTTCTGAATAATGTCGAGATCCCTTTTAAGCTAAATTTTGGATTTAAATATGTCACCAAAAACTTCTTTACTCCACGCCTTCACATTCTGTTTAACACTGAAAAGTTTCTTAACCACTCTAAACATAGCAATGACTTGAATATTAATATTCCACCAATCTTTGATATGTTGATCCAGCTCCGGATGATCAGCCCATATCTTTTCAAACCTGAAGGGCGAGTGACCCTTCGCAGTAATCAGATCAACACTAAAACATATCAGGAAGTGATCAAACCCAATCTTCGAAAGGGATGAAAGTGAACAACCAAAGTTTTTAAGCCAACACCCAATGATCAGTGCATGATCCAACCTTACTTGGATGAGGTCTTGACCAATCCTTCTATTCGACCAAGTAAAATTGACCCCCCTGAAGCTCCATATCAAAAAGGGTTTGATTATTAATAAATTCCATAAGCTCAATTCTACCATCCAGATGATTCTGATTATCCACCCCACCAAACTTCTCATTGTCTTTTAAAGGACAATTGAAGTCCCCGATAATCAACCAGGGAAGCTCCTAGAAGGATTTTCTGTGATTTTCAACTTTTTTCCAGAATTGGGATCTACTAGCTTTAGAGTTGGGGGCATAAATAGTAGTAGCAACTCATTCAAAATCCATCTTAATATGAACAAACTTAATGCTAAGGAAGTTTAGATTTTCCATGATCACAGTCCCTCGAACGTGATTCTGATTCCAAAAAATAGCAACCCCTCCCGAAGCCCCTTCAGAGCTAAAGCCAACTACCCCATTATTTTTAAAAATTCTACTTTTTTCCACCTTCTCTTTCCCCATCTTAGTTTCTTGAACAAAAATGATGTCAAGATTGTGGTCTCTTACCAGATTCCTAAGAATGTCTTGCTTGTGAGGGGCATTCAGCCCTCTTATGTTCCACAAAATGAGCTTCATTTCTTAACCAGAGTGTAGACTCCCTAGATAGTAAGTTGCTTACCATCTGCAATATCCTTTTTTTCTTTCTCTTTCTATGATCTCTTTGTTAGTATATCTGCCTTGAGTTTTTTTTTTGAGATCCAACATCCACTTTTAGCTTGGACCCCCCATTTGTTTTACTTCGAGTGGTGACTCCCTTGGAACCTGGTGTGACAGGTTTCTTCTCTTTATTTTTTTGTTTCTTCCCTTTTTGAATAGTCCAGGGTCTATTCTCATCAGAGGGCTCATTTCCAATTACATGATCTTCATCACTACTTCCCAAAAGAGTATTAGGAACATAAGAAGAGTCATCTTCATTAGATTTGACATCTTCAACAAGAACTCTGTCAACCGAGGGTTCTATTTGAGAAACCTCTTCCAAAATAAGAACCAACACCACCATTGGAATTGAGTCATCATTAGAAAGACTAGCACCCAAGGGATTCTTAGGAGATTCAGAAAAAGTAGGAACCTCCTGGTTACTCTCATTAGAGACAACATCCTTATAGGAGATAGCTACCGAATCCGACACATGGGAAACCAGTTCAACCATTTCTCCCTCCTCCAACACTGGGGTAGAGTTAGAATCCCCTTTCTCTGCTGATTCTTCCTTTTTGCTACTATTGTCACCTTTAACTTCCTTCCAGACTTGTCTAGTCATATTTTTAGGTTCTGAGTCTGCTGGCAGAGAAACCTTAGGAGTTTTCTTTGGGTAGTGTTTGGCCCAATGACCCATTTTATGACAAACAAAATAGGTGAACAGGAGTGACTTGAAAGTCACCTCCTATTTCCACTGACCCAGTTTGGAATTGATTTTGATAACTGAGGGGAGATTGTCAAACTGACTGATATTAACACAGATCCTAGCAAAAACAAGTCTAGACTTGGCCACCGTCATAGGATCGACATAAATGAGTTCTCCAAAAGAGAATGCTAAACCTTTGAAAACCCCCTCATTCCAATATTCTAGGGGAAGCCTAGGAAACCTAACCCAAACAGGGGTTGCCATAAAGAAATTATCAGAATAGTTCCAGTTGGGAACCCATTTGCAAAAGGCCATAGCCGTTCTACCAAACATCCAGGGACCACCACACAACACATAGTCATGATCTTCCTTATTTGAGAAAGAAAATGATAAAAGCCTTTTGGAAGGGCCGCAATATCAACATGGCCTTTCAACGGCCATTTTTTCTTAACAAAAGATCTTACCGCCTCAAGATATTTGAGTTCTTGTTGGTTGGTAGGTTTTTTTTTATAGTTAATCAAGTGTTCATATTACTTGTAATGTATCTAGATATTGGTCTTCTCAATTACACATGAATTAATAGATCTCATTGTTAGATAGATGGTTTTTTTAGGATATTGAGAAATTTAATTACAATTGATATTAAAAATGATCATATTACATAAGCTCATGTATCTTCATTCAAACCAATATTTGAAAAAACCATGAAATAGGATTAAAAGTCCATGAATAAGATAAATAACATAACAAGTCCTGGAATAATACATGTATCATAATGTCCATCATATCAACTCATGATATATACAATCACAAAACAATGTCCTACTCTAAAAACAAGTCCAAGTACAATATATGATAACAAGTGGACTAGTATGTAATGCAAGTCCTACTTCAACAAGAAGTAAAAATAATATGACAAGAAGCCATCATAACACAAGTCCAAATAACATGATAACAAGTAGAGAGAGAGAGAGAGAGAGAGAGAGAGAGAGAGAGAGAGAGAGAGAGAGAGAGAGAGAGAGAGAGAAAGAGAGAGAGAGAGAGAAAGAGAGAGAGAGAGTTAAATAAAAATTTAATTACATGTCATAATTTAAAAATTAATATATAAGTTATTTACATTTTACAAGTTACAAAGACAATCAAGACAAATGTTCAAATATTTTTTTTTAAGAATGTACACCTACTTGGTTGAAAAAAAATTCAAAAGTTTTTGATGTTTTTAAAACTCTATGTTTCAAAAGGTTTTGATTCAAGGAACGTGTTTTAACATTTTTAGAGAGATAGAGGAGAGAGAGAGGAGAAAGAAAAGATAGATAGATAGAGAGAGAGAGAGAGAGAGAGTGCAATAGTTTTGTTTAGGTAAAAAAAAATTTCTACCTATGGTTTCTTATTTTATTTACACATGTCTAAATTTATGTTTTGGTTTTCTACTTAGGGTTTCGTAATTTAATTGTGTCTAGGTTTACATTTTTGTTTTACTACCTAGGTTTAAATTAAAAGTTTTAATAGTTTTCTACTTTGGTACGATAATTACAAAGTAAATTAAAATTAAAAAGAACTAATTGAAACATAAAATATAATTAAATTTATATAATAATTTTGAAAACAACATTAAACTACATTTTTTAATTAAAAAAAACTTGAAACTACAATTTTTTATGAGAAATATTATAAAAAAATAATAAAAAATAATAGTACGTACCTAGAACATGAAAAAAATGGCAGAGGGGGTCGACAGGAGAAGTTGAAACGGGCACCTGAGCTCTGCAAAACGTGATCCCGTTCTCGAAACAGTGAAAATGACAAAAAAAATGGTTAAAAATAAAAAATAAATAGACTTGCAAAACGGGCGCCCAATTTTTACAAATCGGGCACCCGATTTGAAAAAATTGGGTGCCTGTTTCGCTTTGGGTGTCCGATCTGAAACGGGCGCCCGATTTTTGAATATGGATCGAGCTCCCAAACCTAAACAGGCGCCCATTTCTAATTGCAAATTTGTTTGGAAGCAAACTTCCACGGAATTGGTACCCAACTTTCAACATTCACCCATCAAACCTTGGCCAAGTGCCTGTAGATTGTTCTTATTGTTAGTATCTTTAGGTTTTAAAGACTTTGGCCATAGCCTTGTAGGTTTTTTTGGGGTTTGTTGTTCCCTTGTTTTTGGCTTTGGTTAAGCGTCTGGGTCCTATCTGGTCAGTGTTTGGTTTTTCTTTTTGGTAGGAGATTTCTTTTTTGTTTGTAAGACTCAAGTTTCTGGTCCTTATAAAACTAGTTTTCCTCTAATAAAAAACCAACTCTTTTCTTGTCCATAAATGACTTTGGTAAAATAAAATGAGTTGTAGAGTCTCTCCCAACAGAAAGAAATTCATACTTGTAGAGTCTACAAGATAACATTCCCATGATCTCTACAACATTTAAAAGATGTTAAAAATAAATAAACATATTATTGTGTTTAACAATAGATAGAAGTGTTAGAATATAAGATCTATAGAGAATTATAGATAATGATATAGAGTAAGAGAAAACTCTAAGGTTGGGTGAATTCAATCCATTTCATGCTGTTGTAAGTATTTTTTTTTGGCTCCGTAGACATTAAATAGCTAGAACAAATGTGCCATAATTTGAACTACTAATAAACAGAATAAATTTTTTAGAAAGTGATTCCAAAACCTACAAAGATTGATGCGGTTGATTGAATAATAGGATAAAATATAGTCTCAAATGAAATATTTATTTTTATATCAATCACCGTGACACTTGAGCACCGTAATCACATGCAACCAATTTGTGTATACGTACCGTTAAAGGTAAAGTGCACCACAACCAAGCATCTCCCATATTATTGCTCAAATTGATCATGGAAACGACAAATCTATTCACAGAGCAACTTTTCTCCTCCTAAAAAATATATGAACACAGAACATTGGAAACCAGAAAACTGAGATCGTGGAAAGTAATTTAGATCAAGAAGAAATGACAATCATAACAGCAACTCACGATACAAACCCACTATCTGTTCGAGATTCCCAATCACTCATGCCCATGTGTCTCTGCATTCACCCAAAACACTTTATCGTCTACGTTGGTAACCCTTCAAAATATAACTATGACAGGTTAAAATGCAAATTCATGGAGCTTTTCGAATCTGTAGCCAGTGCCCCTTTTGCCAACTCCAATTATTTAATACACATCGGGAGACAAGAACCCACCTCCTCAGGCAGATCACCTGCAAATGATTCCAAAACTTTACGTACCAAGTCCAACACTTATTTTATAGAGCAGTAAGTTTTACGGAAAGCAGAAGCAACTTATTATATTTCGCTTTCGAATCCCGAATTCTCGTAATGCGGTTCGATTGGCTCTTCAGAAGAACGTAAAATTCGCTCAGCTGAATCGTAATAAAAGCCCCACGAATTCCCATACATGCAAATCCTTGCCTTGCTGTGCAATGCCCTATCCACAATCCTTCACCACATCTTCTCTATAAATACAGAAATACCCATCACATTCAATTCACACCATGAGCTGAAAAGCTGTGTGTAATATATCCATGGCGAGGGTGGAGCTTCTGAAGTGGCTCTCAATATGCGTGCTCTTCCTGAGCTCACAGTTACATGGAGCCCAAGCAGGCGCTCAATGCAGCGGAGATGATCTGAAGGCCCTGCTAAAGATCAAAGCAGGCATAAAAAAGGATCCGTCGGGTGCGCTCAAAACTTGGCAAGGTCAAGACTGCTGCAACGCCAAATGGGAGGGCGTCACCTGCGACTCCCGCACCGGAAAAGTAATTCTGATCGATCTGAAAGCCCCGGCGTCCAACAACAAGAACGCCTTCATGACCGGAACAATTGCAAAATCCGTCGGCGATCTCTCTGCTCTCTTAATCCTCCGCTTCAGTGGCTGGAAAAACATCACCGGCAAAATCCCCGACGCAATCGCCGGGCTACCGCAGCTCCGCACACTTGATTTATCCGACAACGATCTCACCGGTAAATTACCGACATGGATCCCCAAGCTGAGCAAGCTGAAAGTCCTGCGCCTCCGCGGTAACCGGCTGCAAGGACTGGTGCTGCCGGGAATAACGACGCTAAGTGAGCTGCAGATACTGGATTTGTCAGGCAACCGGCTAACTGAAACCCTACCGACCGCCATGGGAGACCTGCAAAAACTCCAGCAGGTTTATCTGAACGATAATCAGTTTTATGGGCCTCTTCCTGCCTCATTGGGATCGGTAGAGACGCTGCTCATACTGAGCGCCGCCAATAATATGCTGGTGGGCCGGATTCCTTCCTCGTACGGAAATCTTTCGGCCCTGATATTGCTGTCTTTGCACCATAATAACCTGACGTACGCCATTCCGGCATCGTTGGGGAAGTTGTCGAAACTGGTGGAGTTAAGGCTCGAGAGAAACAAGCTCACGGATTCGATTCCTGCGGGGGTATTGGGTCTGCAGAATCTGAAGCGGTTTGATGTGAGTTATAATTATTTGTGCGGACAGATTCCTCAGGGGAAGGCTGTGAAGGTGTTTCCTGTGTCTTCGTATTCCAACAATCTGTGTTCGTGTGGATTTCCGTTAGGCTCTTGCTAGGGAACTAGAATTAGGCTGCTTACTATTGCCTTCCCCATACAAAAGAGGACTTTAGGTTGTTGGTTTTGCTTGTTTTGAAACTGTAATAAATCATATAGGGGAATAACAGGAAGGCAGAAATTTGTGTAGCTTAATTAATTGTAGAAGTTTGCTAGAACATATCTTGATGTGTGTAGCTCAGTTAATTATAGAAGTTTGCTAAAATTTATATCGATGCTTAGTGCAGGTTGATATTTGAGCTTATAGATGCTACATATATCTTCATTCTCATGAAACATTTTATAAACATCTTTGACAGATTATAAGAGCATGTTTATATTAATATGATTCTCTGCAGAGATATTCCCGACTTGTACGTAATTGATAGTGACTCTCAAAGATGAGCATTAATGGCTTCTGCAGTAAGAAATAAAAAATATGCTCCTTGCTAAAGCATTTAAGCTCTAACATATCTCTAAGAACAGAAATAATATTTATAATTTATAATTTCTTATATTTTTAGTAAAATATAATCTAGGGGCCACTCTTGTATTATTATTATTACTAAATTATCAGAGCCTTGCTTTCATAAGGGAGAACATCACTCATTTTTTCTCAA
The DNA here is from genome assembly GCA_027943335.1 of Chamaecyparis obtusa. Classification (NCBI taxonomy): domain Eukaryota; kingdom Viridiplantae; phylum Streptophyta; class Pinopsida; order Cupressales; family Cupressaceae; genus Chamaecyparis; species Chamaecyparis obtusa. The sequence goes on along the minus strand of BSBK01001148.1, from coordinate 399,056 downwards.
TGTGGTTAGTGATCTGAATCTCCTAATGAACTACATTTTGTTTATAAGCTATAGGGAATAATAAATAGAGATCAAGCACTCTCACATAAGTTTATCCATCCTTAAGTATGGAAAAGTTATATTCAATCACATTGTGGTGTTACTCAAGTGTCACATTTTAAGAAGTTCATCATTAGACTAATCTTGTGCCTTTGAACCACTTCTTGACAACTATAGGAAGTTGTGATGAAGGGGTCTAAGGATCTATTACAATCCTTTTAGATATTTGCAAGGCATTATTAGAAGGACAAAACTAATCTTGGAACAATATTTACAACAAAAAATAAGGGCTGCACTACAACATAGTTCTTGTCAAAGTTGGCAGGATAATTTTGGAAGAATAATCTTAGGAAGGATAATTTGCAAAGTTTCTAGATCCTAAAAAGAGGCACTCAGATGGATTAATTGTTTGATTTTTGATGATGAAACTCCTGCCCGACTTACTTTAGACTATACATATACCTAAAAAATATGGTTCTCTCTCACCACTATCTTCAAACTAGAAGTATTAATTGAATAAGAGGTTAAAAAATAGGTGAAGAATTGAGTTTCACTTTTAAAATCCTTGAATTTCAGTAGTTTAAAGGAGTAATTGTTGTGATCTCTAACTTTGACTTTTGGAATATATGGAAGGAGAAAAATGTGACTATTTGAAAACCTTGCTCTACTTTTGAACCATATCCTACAATGCATTCAATAGGAGACTAGGAAATAGTGGTTTTAATGTCCCTATTAAGGAATTCCAATATCTCACTAAATTTTCTCTTTTAGAAAATTTGTCAAATAGTTTGCAATCAAAGGAATTCCTTCAATATTCTGAATCTTAGTATTGAGCAACTATTTTTGACTTCTAGTTTCTTAAGAAGTTTAGAAAACTCTTAGTATCCAAGGTCAATGCGGTGACATCTAATAAAAAATTTGGACATGCTAAATTATGTTTATTAATGATATTTGAATATCTATTTGATCAAATGTAAACTTCAATTATTCATGTAGATTAATGGAAATAAATTACTTCAAATATAGAAATAAAGATCAAATAGTTCTAACCTAAAAATGATATTTGAATTCATAACATTGTTGACATAGACAATTAATGAAGGGTTGTAATTTATGACTATTTGTGTACCCTCAAATTGTCCAAGGACTACTATGAGAATCTATTTAAAGTTTGAAATCACTTTGATGTATTATATAGTTGTTGTTGAAAAGCCAAGAGGTTAAAAATGTGACCAATATTGTGCTTTCATGCCATCACAAGATTCTTTCAAGTTCTACCATAAAAATCGACAAAACTTTTCCATACACAATCATGTTGAAAAACTAAACTTCCTAGTTATCAACAATATACAAATTACAAAATGCAAATATCAAATTACAGTCATGCCAAATCTAACTCAATAAATCCTTTATCTTATAAATAAAAAGCTAAGTTTGGTTGTAAAGTTGGTAAGAAATAGTTAAAAATTAAGTCTATAATAAGAAAAAAAATATACCAATCTCATGTCATATTAACTTGTTTAACATGTCCATTGTTGCGAATGTGATGCTATTCTTGTTATTTTCATTCATGGTTGTCATTGATGTCAACATACCTTGGCTGATTGGGTGAGGCTATGTTTTGATGCTTTGGTGATTTCAATTTGCACCCTCTAGATGTTAAGTGTTGTAAGAATCTATCTTTTGGCATGTTTATCCAAGTCCCATTCATATTGTAACATAATGAGATACACTCTTTTGGGCTCGGTCTAATCTAGAAATTGGTTGATGTGCTTTGGAAATAAAGCATGCATTGTAACATGCATATTATATTATTTAGCTTTGGATGTTATGGTAAACGAGTAGCATGTTATCTTGAGTGAAGAATTTTTGTATGATCCATGTTTCATTCCTTTCCACCGTGGGAGTATTTTGTGGTGACCTAATTCAAATTGTGTTTGGTCGACTTAAAAGATTATGAAGGCATGGAATGGTATGAGTAAAAGATGATTTTGTTCAATGTTTGTGTGTGGAAGTATGAATATATGATACGAAAAATCTACATATTAAGTATGCAAAAGTGTGCGACCAAACACAATTGACCATAGAGTTCTTCTGGTGTTGTAATTGCTTACAGTTATTTCAGTGGTGGATTCCCTTTCATTATTCTTCTTTTGGTAGTGAGCCTTCTTCTATTGGTTATGATAGCCGAGTAGTGAACCAACCTGCAATGAGCAATGTAGCAGCGAGTTACCATTTTTAAAAATCTCCTTAACTAGTGTTTCATAATGTAGAATTACTATACTTTGCACGGTTTTTGCCATCTTGGTTTTTCCACATATAAATATAGTGTTCATTGTGTAACCAGTTTTCCTCTGTTCTTTCATGTTCACATCTATTTTATTTATCTAATTGAATTAAGGTTGATCTAGATCAATTAAGATTAAGAAAAATATTTTATGATAACCAATTCCACCCCCTCTCAGTTATCCATTCTGTTCCACAATTGGTATTAGATCTTTGGTTCCATGAAGAAGAGCTTAACCACTTGAGGTAGAGCCAATGGTGTGCACAAACTACCAATTCCTATATTTTATGGATTTGATTACAATTTTTGGAAACTATATATGAGAGGTTACTTGATTTTTCTAAGCTACAATACTTGGAAAGTTGTTGAGACAAAATATGTTGTACCTACAAATGATCCTACTACTTCAGATAAGATTGCAGCCTATGAAGAGAATAAAAAATAAAGATATGCAATCTATAGTGTTTTATCAAAGACTAAGTTAGCAAACGTTATTTCATTAAACATTGGTTATGAAGTTGGGAAAAGTTGAAAGAAATCTATGAAGGAAATGATAGAGTCAAATTATCAAAAAAGTTGAAAGCTAAGTGTAGACATGAAAACTTGAGATTGAAAGAAGGTTAATATATAACAAGATAATTTTAGAGAGTTGACAATGAAGTTAAAAATCAAGGAAGTGGTATGATAGATGAAGATTTTATGGAGGCACTTTAGATGTCCAACTTATGGCTATGTGAAGGAAAAAATTCCAGTTATATCCAAAAGGTGAAATAAAATTGTGCACCACTCTTAAGTACTCTAGGGTGAGGATTTAGTCATCATGTGACCATAAACATTACATGCCATGGAAAAATGCCCCTTCCCTAGGATGAAAAGGGCACAAGAAGAGCTAAGAAACCAAGGCAAGTTAGAGTAACTAAGTAAGATGGATTCGATGGAGATTCAAGATCCAATGTAAGCTCTACATGACATCCCCCATGAACATAATCCATGCTCACATTGCAAGAAACTCCAGACTTCAACGAGCCTCCATACACACTGCCACACCATAAATTTGAATAGTCCATCAATCTCACACGCAAAAATACATACATGTGACTAAATGATGGATTTTTACCATCGAACTATTGAACACAGGTCCATGAAGGATTATACATCCTACATCTAAAATAATGCAACATGTGTAATGAATGCATGGCATTATCATGTGTACTAGGGTTTTCCATTACACAGTTCTTGTCAACCAAGAAAAAAATGACCAAAAAAATTTAGTGCTAATGAATGGACACACAATCTTGAAATTGTGGAAGAGGCCACCTCAAACACTTAGTTAAAAAGACTGGTAACAAAGCTCATCCACCAATAATGAGCCAAAACAAGAGTTGGTAAAGAAAACCAATCACTAGTTAAGATGATCCTCCATGTGCACTCGCTATACAAGAAGAGAGTGTCAAAAGTTGAGTTGATTTGGATATGATGCTAATCATTACATAAAACATGGGCATTATATCGTATCCACCACCGAGAAATTGAAGAAACCACTACCAAGAATCTAAAACATGTAACCATATAGTGTGGAGAGCATCACTAAATGAAAAGATACCAATGAGAGGGATTTGAAAGAAAAATGCACACTCCACACAAAAACTTAAAGTCCTTACATATATGCGCTTCCCAAGATCAACCATGGTTAACTTTACAATAGCTAACCATGATCTCTCTTTTAAGTGTGGGCCATCCTACAACTAAATAGAGAGCTTTGAGCTACTTGGGATAAAGAGTCGAAAGTAGGTACTAGTTGAGGAATAATGAGCTTCCCAATGCTTCAAGACATGATAAACACTACCCTTACTTGTGACTAAAGCATGTGGGATTAAACATTGAAATCTCTCTGCTAGTCAATGTTAAAACTAGATGGTGATTTTGAAGCACCACATGGAGACATATTTTTTGTTAGAAACGAGGATTCTAAAGCTCCACATAGGTGACTTCATTTCCTTCCAAAGAGTTCCTGATACCATGTTAGGATAGGTCATCTTATATATATAAAAACCTAGTCTCTAAATGTCCACCAAAGAGAGAGATAATCAAAAAAAGAATTGTATTGATAAGATGATTACATTTATATATAAAGGCTTTTCTTATATATGCAAGAGCGGATAGGAAGAATAGACAAGGTTCAGACAAGTGTCCCAACATGGAGGAAGTATAGTTCTAACATAACTCAACAATATCCTCTAGGATATGTTAGAGTCCAAATAAGACTCAATGATATCTATCTACCCCATTAATGAGTGTACCTAAGTAAACTTAAGTAAATAGTAAACAGGTAAAATACCATTTACATATTTAAATTTAGTGAGGAAATTGTGGCACCATTAGGCACAGGTTCTTTTAAATATATGTGACATAAAAGCATATGATACGAAGACAATAAAATATTTTCATGTGTGATTTAAATTTTTAATTAAGAATGGTTTTCTTGTGTTGGAAAACTAATTGTATATCATCCATGTATAAGGCCACATATGCGCAACTTTAATTTTCCCTCTCTATATATGTAGTTTTAGATTATATCAAATTTTAACAGAACTATTATTTTGTAAAGTTCAACTAGTTTACATGAGATCCATGTACATGAGCTCAATTATTAAAAAAATATGACTTATTTTCTGACTAAATTGATCCCTTTTCTATTAATCTTAATGTAATTCTTTTATTGATATATCTAATGCACAAAAATTAACATTTTTATTAAATATAATATATAAAAAAAACCTTGCTCATTTGATTGAAAAATTAAAGTCTATTTCAAATGACCATAAAAATGTGATGATGATATATATTAATAAAATAAATCACTTATAATATATTAAATTTTTAAAAATGCAATACAAATATTACAAGATCATCATACCCATTTTTATGCATGTAACTTCTTGAAGTAATAACTTCACATTATATATATAAATATTTAAAAAAGTTTAGAAAATGGTAAATGAAAAATGAAAACTTTATAAAGTAATAAGGTAGTTGTCAGGAAAATTTAAAAAGAATTAACAGAAATCCCTATATAATTTCCTATGGCTCTTGTCATGATAGGGGTTAATAAAGATGTTGATATGTAAAAAATATTAAAAGATCAATCTAGAAATTTTATGACTAATATTGAAAACAAGAGATAAATTAACACTTAGCCAAGATATGCATTGTAGTAGTATTAAATCCCTAAGAAAAGAGGTTCCATTTTCTAATCATTCACATTGTAGTTTATATTCATAGAAATCATCTCTTATAGCTCTATTTATCTACTTTTTAGAAATATATAATTTATTAAAATCTTAAGAAAATTTGTAGATGAATGTTTTCAACTCAATTCATATAATGCAAGCTTTGACATCTCGATTAGAGTAGATCACAATTTAGAATTGTAAATTACATGAAAGGTTTGAATGTAAGTGACAATAATATTTGAATAACTAAATCAAAATATTTTTCATTCATTTAGATATCTTTATATCATAATTATCATTTGAAATTCCATATAATAATAATAATCAATAAAACAAAAATAATTCAATGAGAATAATATCATAAAGAAATAATTTAATATATAGCATGGAGATGATTTCTTAACATAAAAATAAAACAACTTCTAAGTTTTATTAGTCAAGGTAGGAGACTAATGTTTTTGGTTGCATTTGAAGCATTAGTTTGCCCTCAAAAATTGTGCAACATGCACTAAATCTATGCTCTTAAACAATATTTCTATTAAAGCAAATTTTTCTATAACTAATTCTCATTTTTCCATTGGCTATTTAGATTTTTCCCAAAGGTATTTTCTATTTCCTTTGGAAAAAAAATGTCCTAATTTATGGCATTATGTAAATAAGGCGTCTGTTTTGATGTTTAGGCATGATTTAGGGCACATTCCTTGGAGGGTTACATATTAAAAGAAGATAAAGAGATATGATGGAATAATGTAGATAACATGCAGGTACATAGAAATAGTTTTCTTCCTTGGGTGTTACACTAGCCCCATAGATGTTGCCATTGTAATATTGTAGGATTTAGAGTTATTTTACTATTTCCAAGACATGTGTTTTGCACGTGATCGATATGTGGAAGGAAAGAATATACACAACTGTCCTTTTCAATAAATGGCCTTCAAGTGGTTTGAGTAATTCGGTAACCATTACATAGATTTTTGTATCTTCTACTTTGCATATTTTGTCCTGCATTTCAATTCATGTATGGGTATTTGGTCATTTTTATTTATCTTGATGATTGTTGGAGACTGAAAATATTGTTCCAATATTGATATTATTCAGAGTATTTTTCTATTCTTGAAGGAGTCTAGCTTAATAGGTAGGAGAAAGTTTTTTTGGAAGCTCCATCGCTTTACCATCATATGGGCTTATAGGTTTTGATTTTAAGAACCTTCTAAAGATGTGTTCTTTATATAGAGATACGGCTAATTGTAGAGATATATCATGCCTTGCAATTCAATAAAAAAAAATTAGGGTTAGTTCACTTTATTGAAAGTTGTTAATTGTTCTTTGATAAATAGAGCTTGATATTGCACAAATTACATATCTTCAACGATGTAATATGATTGATTTGTATTTTGTTCCATTTTTTCAAGTGTCTTTTGTGGGATGGTAGAAAATTCACTGCAATGTGTCAAACATATTTTTGTTAATTTATTTTTCTCTGTTATGTAACTTTTCTAATTGCTTCTACTATCAATTCAAACAATTAATTATTTTCATGTGAAGGATTTATTTTGATTCCATGTTTGATATGAGGTAAGTTTTATTTAACATATATGAAGCATTCAAAACTAAAATTTTTGATGTATTTTGTGAGACACATTTCATCATTTTTTAACATAGCTATATTGAATTTGATAGACAATAATAATTGCCTATTTGAATAATTATTTACAAACTGAAACTATTGGGTTATGATTAACAAAGAAAATTGAATTGTAAAATAAATCTTTGGATGTACTCTCATGAAATAATACATTTTTTAAATATAGATTTACATGTACCTTAGACTCAATCTATGAGAAATACATCTAGTGAAAGAAGCAATTTCATAGAAGTGAGAGGAGTAGAAGGATTTAAAATATTGCATGGATAGAAAATAATTTTTTTTGAGTTATTGGGAATGTTTGGAATTTTTGAAGAAGCCTTCAAAATAGTTTGTTGTCCAATTAAATTATTGAAGTACATCACTCTATTGTTCATTTTGCCTTTAGTTTTGATAGATCTAGTACACTATATGATAACTAATATTCTCAATTATATTTCTAGCATTAGTTTTTTTTCTTAGAAATCATTCAACATCCACTAAATATATGGTCTTAAACAATATTTCTATTAAAGTAAAAATTTTCACAATTAATTCCCATTTTGTTTGGCTATTTGGATTTTTCTCAATAGTATTTTCTATTTCCTTTGGAAAAAAATGCCATAATTTAAGGTATTATGTTCAAGGTGTCTTATTTGATGTGTAGGCATGATTTAGGGAAATTTAATTGGAGGGTTACATTTCAAATGTAGATAAAGAGATGTGGTGGAAGATTGTATAAAAAATGCAGTTACATAGAAATGATTTTTTTCATTGGGTGTTACACTGGCCCCATAGACATTGTCGTTGAAGTATTATAGGATTTAGAATTATTTTATTGTTTTCAACATAGGTGTTATGCATGTGATCAGTATATGGAAGGAAATAATATACACAACTATCCTTTTTAATAAATATCCTTCAAGTGGTTTGAGTAATTCAATACCATTCCACAAAGGTTTGTATCTTCTACTTTGCATATTATGTCCTACATTTCAATTCATGTGTGGGTATTTGGTCATTTTTGTTCATCTTGATGATTGTTAGAGACTAAAAATATTGTTCGAGGACTATATTGATATTGTTCAGAGTGGTTTGATGGGTGAACCCACAATAGTGGGTTACACTTTTTTACCTGAATGGACACTAAACTCTACATTTTGAAAAAAAACTTTCAAATGCAGATGCATATTATCGTTAAACCATTTGAAATCAGAAGATGAAGTAAATTAGAGTCTTTTAGGATTTTTTGTCTATATTCTAAATATACTTTTAAGTTTAATTTTTGAATTTATTTGAATGGTTGTTTCTTTCTCCCACAAAAAGTGGTATGTTTCTGAAAACGTCATTTTCAAACAGTCGCATTGTTTTCATAGAGCACAAATTTTTTTCTAAGATAGATATCAATGTGATTCTTTCAAAATTAGTTTTTTAACATCCATACAAAGGGCATGCAATTGGTTTGATGACATTATCATGATTATTTTATATTTTATTAATGTTTGAAGTTGACTAAATTGTAACTTTGACATACCTTGACTACATAGCATATAACTTGTCGTGTATTTGTCCAATTTCATTTTTTTTGATAGAAATAGAACTTAAATACCTAGGGCATAGATGTTTTTTAGAGTTTTTTTTTTCTCTCATTTACTATTTTTCCATCAACGTCAAACATAAAGGTAGACATACAATGAAATATCTATGTTTAGTAAAACTAAAAATACAAAGTCATAATAAAATTAATATATATTAACATATAATCATTGGAAAGATTTTTCTCAATAGTACCTTACTACATAGATAGGTTTGTCAAATGAATACATTTGATCTCCCAAAAGATAAAGTCAAAGTTATTTTTTGTCAGCATTTTAATAGGTGCGAAGGAGACTCCATTACAGGTATGAATGAGGAGTATAGATGTTATATCAATGTTTTTTTTTTAATCTAAGAGGCTTTGAGCGAACCATTTGTAATTAATTCCTTCAAATAGAACATCTTAAGGCTTAAATAATCATATTTTATTAAAATGTCTTATTTCAACAAAAATCAGCATGTCTAAAAAAGTGTAACACACTATTGTGGGGTCACCCTGATATTATTGAAGGAGTCTAGCTTAGGAGGTAGGAGAAAGTTTTTTTTGCAACTCCATCACTTTACCGTCTTCCAAGCTTATAGGTTTGGATGGTGAGTGCCTTCTGAAGATGTGTTCTTTGTAGAGAGGCAAGGCTAAGTGTAGAGATATATAATGCTTTACAATTCAATAATTTATTTAAGGATTAGTTCACTTTATTGGAAGTTGTTAATTGTTCATTGATAAATATATCCTTTTATTACATGAATTACATATCTTCTACACTCTGATATGATTGAATTTTATTTTGTTCCATTTTTCAAGTTCATTGTCTAGGATGGTATAAAAATTTCTACAATGTGTCAAACATATTTTTGTCAATTTATTTTCCTATGTTAAATAATTTTTCTAATTGCTTCTATTCTTAATTAAAAAAATTCATTATTCTCATGTGAGGGGATTTATTTTTATCCATGTTTGCTATGAGTTAAGTTTTCTTTAACATATCTGAAGCATTCAAATGTGAAATTTTTGATGTATTTTGTGGGACACATTTCATCATTTTTAAACATAGCTATATTGAATTTGATAGATAAAAACAATTGCCTATTTGAGTAATTATTTATAAATTGAAACCATCGAGTTATGATTAACAAAGAACATTGCATTGTACAATATCTCTTTGGACATACCCTCATGATAAAATACATTTTTTAAGTCTAGATTTACATGCACTTTGGATTGAGTCTATGATAAATACATCTAGCAAAAGAAGCAGTTTCACAAAAGTGATAGGAAAAGGATTTGCAATATGACATCGATGGAAAATAAATTATTTTTAGGTAATTTGGCGCATTTAGAATTATTGGAGAATCCTTCAAAATAGTTCACTGTCAAGTTAAATTATATAGCTACATCACTCTAGTATTCATTCCACCTTTATCTTTGATAGATATGGTACACTATATGATAACAAATATTAATGACATGGACTGGTATTTTTGGTTTCATTTAAAGCATTAGTTTTCCTTCATAAATCATGGAACATCCATTAAATCTATGGTCTTAAGTAATATATCTATTAAAGTAACTTTTTCTACAACTAGTTCACATTTTTCCATTGGCTATTTGGATTTTTCCCAATGGCATTTTCTATTTCCTTTGGTAAAAATTGACATAATTTATGGAATTCTATTCAAGGTGTCTACTTTTATGTTTAGGCATGATTTATGGAACATTCCTTGGAGGGTTACATGTCAAATGCAGACAAAGAGATGTGGTGGCAGATTGTAGAAAACATGCAATTACATAGAAATGGTTTTTTTCCCTTGGGTTTTACATTGGCCCCATAGATGTTTCCATTGCATTATTGTAGGATTTATAATCATTTTACTGTATCCAAGACATGTGTTCTACATGTGATCCATATGTGGAAGGAAAGAATATACAGAAATATATTTTTTAATAAATGGCTTACAAGTGGTTTGAGTAATTTGGTAGCCATTCTATAGAGTTTTGTATCTTCTACTTTGCATATTCTATCCTACATTTTAATTTGTGTGTGGGTATTTGGTCATTTTTATTCATCTTGATTATTGTTGGAGATTGAAAATATTGTTCCTATATTGATATTATTTAGAGTGGTTTGCTATTCTTGAAGGAATCTACCTTAAGAGATAGGAGAAAGTTTATTTAGAAACTTTGTTACTTTACTATCTTCTAGGCTTACAGATTTGGATGGTGACTGCCTTCTGAAAATGTGTGCTTTGTAGAGAGATAAGGCTAAGTGTAGAGATATATCATACCTTTTAATTCAAGAATTTATTTTAGGTTTAGTTTACTTTATTGAAAGCTATTAATTTTTCATTGATAAACATAGCATGTTATTGCAAGATTTACATGTCTTCTACACTGTAATATGATTGAATTTTATTTTATTCCATTTGGTCAAGTGTCTTTTGTGGGATGGTAGAAAATTTGTTGCAATGTGTCAAACGTATTTATATCAATTTATCTTTCTCTGTTATGCAATTATTTTGATTGCTTCCATTGTTAATTCAAACAATTTTTTATTAGATCATGTAAATGGATTTATTTTGATTTCATGTTTAATATGAGCTACGTTTTCTTTAACATATCTAAAGCATTTAAATGTGAAAGTTTTAATGTATTTTTTAGGACACCTTTCATCATTTTTTAACATAGCTATATTGAATTTGACAGACAAAAATTAAGTTTTATTTGAATAATTATTTATAGGCTACAACCATTGGGTATGATTAACAAAGCTCATTGCGTTGTAAAATATCTCTCTAGATGCACCATAATGATATAATATATTTTTTCAAATCTAGATTTATGTGTACTTCAGGCCGAGTCAATAATAAATACATCTATTGAAAGAATCATCAACCCAAAAGTGACAGGAGAAGGATTTTCAATACGCCATGGATAGGAAAGCAAAATTTTTTGGGTGATTGGGTGCATTTGGAATTATTGGAGAAGCCTTCAAAATTGTTCACTGTCAAGTTAAATTATTGAGGTACATTACTCTAGTGTTCATTCTTCCTTTAGCTTTGATAGGTTTTGTACACTATATGATAAAAAAGATTCTTTTCACTAATATGATTTCCTACGTGACTTCTGAAGAGAAAAATCTATCCATTATGCAATTGAAAAATATTTTATTACTATAAACTGTGTACCCATTACTCTCTTTTTTCCTGATGCCATCCATGGTGGCAGTGGTCTACACCATTTCCAATCATAAAGCCTCCTTAGCAATGGTCATGAAAGTCATGCCCGCACTATAGAAAAATATGATGATAACTTGTCTATGTTATTTTATCATTGCATTTCTTTATTTTAGTGGTTTCTTAAAATTATCAAGTAAAGAAATTGTAAAATACACAGTGGAACTTTAGTGAATATACTTGTGGGAGTAGGGGAAGCTGGAAGCTTATCCATGCTAAATGTATAAAAATTATATCAGTTGCATGTATCTTACAAGAAGCCAAGCTTTTCCACGTCACGAAAATATCTATTAAATTCTATTTATTTTTATAGATTTTTAGTCTTTTCAATATAGTTTGTGTTTACTACCAGAGCATTTGTAACTATAATAACTGACAAAAAAACCTATTTCAAAACACTCTCAATTTTATCTAATAGGAAATTTACTAGAAATATCACCTTCTTTTGTTAGTCTGGATTCTCTCAAGACTACCAGGTTGAATGATAAAAATACCTCTATTCAACTCCCAACTAACTTAGTTGTAATTGAAGTATTTAAGTATTTTAGATGTTAGTGATAATAATCTCGTCCTCCCTATTCTAAAATTTTCTAAATATGTCAATATTTTCTATGATGGTAATCATCTGACTGATAAACAATCACCTTCTCTGGAAAATCATTTTGTACCAAGTCCTTTAGGTAACTTCCCCCTTCTTTACTACCTTCAACACCCCAAATAGGTCCCACCCCTCATGTGAACTCCCCATCATCTGGTGGAATAAGAATAAATGTTGTACCAATCCAATTGGCCCTACAAAAAGAGATGAAACTAAAAAGAAAATATCTTTTGAAACCCCTGTTAGAATCATTGTTGGACCTATAGTTTCTATTGTTGTACTCTTTTTTATTGTAATTATAGCTATATTTTACTTGTACAAGAAAAAAAGACACTAACTTGTGCTTAGCATTGTCATTTTCTTTCAAAGAGAGACATCAAATAATTTAGATTTAATTATAGAAATGTCAATTGAAAATAAATCTATTGATGCATGTCAAAACAATCAAAGTAATACACAAAGTAGAACAATTAGTGGGCCTAGTGAGGTTCAGGTGATGGAAGCTAGAAATATGATTATATTAGTGCAAGTTCTGAAACATGTTACTCAGAACTTCAGCCCATAAAATGATCTTGGAAGAGGTTGGTTTGGTGTTGTACATAAGGGCTAGCTAGATGATGACACCAAAACCATAGTTAAATCAATTGATGCAACAATTGTAAATAGTAAGGGACTAAATAAATTCCAGTCTTGTACGTGTCCCTCCCGTTTATACTATAAAAATATAAACATGTTATCAATTTCTTGTTTATTTCTCCCACTTACTATCTTGCATTTTGAAGCCTTTCATTTTATAAATGCCTAAAGAAAAAAAAAATTAGACACAACTGTGTAGAGAGAGAGAGAGAATGTACTATTTTTTCTAAAATCTTTTAAAGATGCCTATTTTCTTAGTTTCAACATTACTTGTTCATTTCTTGATATAATATCATAGAAATGAATCTCAATTTCAATCTTTTGATTTGTTAATTTTTTAATTCTCATTACCTAGAAAATTTCAGTATATTTTTCATCGACTGGAGGTATATCATCAATCAAAGTCACCTAGGACTTCAAACATTTTTGTATCCAATATCATTTGTTACAATATATTGCAAATATAGATGGGTGAGAGATATCTAATTTCAACACTTAACATGTGTCTTGCATATTTTGACCTAAGATCCTGCTTTAAAAGACCTATTGATTAACTACTATTAGGATTATACCTTTTCACATTAACCTCTGTCATTTTGACTATCCTCTTTTCCCTCTATCTATGGCCCTCATAGTCTTAAAATTAACATTTTTGTAATTTTCTATTTGTTTTCATCCTAATTTCTAATCACTAAAATGGTAAACCAATTCATAGCAGTCATTTTATGCCTCAAATATGATATGCCATTTATGTATGTAGTCAGATCTATAAAGGGATACATAATATTTCAGGTCTTTTTGTGTTCTATTCTATATTAACCAATGCCTATCTCACTAATTTGCAGATCAATAGGATCTTCTAGTTTTCTAATACACATTTTGATCTTCAACTTTAGGAAATAACCTTTTCCAAAAGGCTTTCCAGGTTCTAATTTTAAAACATACAAATGGGTACAAAATCAAGAAAAATTGTGTTTGATCTTGAATGATCACTCAACTTTTTCCTATCAATAATCTAATGATCCTTTTCTAGTGCTCCATCTTTTATTTGAGGTAAACCAAAAGCTCATTTATTTGGTTTGTAGAATTTTTCATATCTATGAGTCTCATCAATGTTTAGTGTCAACAAAAGTAGCCTCTCTATGGCTAATTTATATGTCATTTAATTGTAAAGATTTATACATAATGAGAGAGTTTTTTGTTTTTTTGGATCATGACTTGAACAAGTTTTTTGGTCTTTCTCAATAATTTAAAGTGCAAAATCTTTATTACATACCAATTTTTTTAAAAGTTAATGGAATTTTTTTTACTGGTGCTTAAATCTAAATTTTTAAGTAAATGTTTTTGATAGATAAGAGCAACAAGAGGGTGTTGGCCCGTGGTAAAAGAGGACTAGAAGCACATTAATAGCATATTAATAGCACTAGTCTAGAGCATTTATCGCCAGTTTATTGAAGCAAAAAAAATAAGGTCTAATCTGCCTCTATAAAAAACAAACAAAATAGTTCTTTTCAAAAAGATCAAACCAGAGTATCTTAAGCAAGTAGTAGCAATTAAATTAACAATATCATGCCATGCAGGGCTAGACCACAAACTAGGAGGATTAACCTTAAAATAGGAAACCAACAAAGAGAAGTTAGGGCCAAGCCCAATAAAAAATAAAAACCTCATGACAACAACTACAGCCAGGATCTCCCACCCAGATGTTTGGACATCAGGGTCATGGCCCACTCTTCCTATAGGAACAAGAAGAGGTCTTTATTGTCTTCATTGGCCTCCAATTTGCCACCAACCAATTTTTCCTGCACAGTGTAGAGGGTCATAGCCGAATCATGCATGACCTTAAGAGAAAACTTGTTAGTCATCAAAATGTAGTGCTTGAGTTCCTACAAGTCCTGTTTGATGATAGCTATCTTATTGTCCAAATCAGAGAACTTCAGCTTAAATTTGTCATTGCCATCCAGAGGCATAGAGTTGTGCTCAGTAGTGGGGGACTTGGTCTTTTGATCATGAGTGGAGGCCAGGGGTGGGGTAGTGCTACGGGGAGCCTCCATGGTTTGCTGAGGGTTCAGAGGGGGAGTGGTGCTAGTCCTGTTAGAACTCAGGTGATCATCAGAAGAGCCCTTAATCGACTCAGTAGAATGGGAGTCTTTTTCCAATAGGGACTTCTCCATTGAAGTCGTTTCCTTGATTCTGGTTTTGCACTGCTCCTTAGCAATTCTATTAGACCAACAGCAACCAAAGCCACCTAAGTCCACCTCCAACCTGATCTGGCTATCCAAGATCCTCCATTTTTTGGGCTTTCTTTCAGTCTCAGGAGTACTGTTAGACTCCTTCAAATCTTTAGTATCTAAGGACTCAAAGATATGGGATTCCTCAAGCTCCTCCCCTCTTTTGAAAGGGTTCTTCACACACCTTGTGTGGCTTTTATCATCTTTAGGGACAAGATCCACCTTCTAGATTTCACGGATGGAGTGGGAGGTGGAATGAGTGGGATTGTCAATTTTTAAAGGGGAATCCTCATGGGTGACCTCTTGAATAACTAGGGGAGGTTGGGGCGGAGGGCAGATAGCCTTATGGAAGTGATAGAGATAGAGAAGGAGACCCTGATGGAGAATAGGGGTTAGTTTTTTAGGGTTTTCCCTAATATCCAAGATATTGCTTTCGATGGAATGAAGGAGGTAAAAGGGAATGGAGATGAGGTCCCTATTTATGATGTGATTGAGAAAAGATAAATGGAGATAGTAGAACACTATAAATTTACCTTCTAGGGTGAAATACTTCATCACAATGAGGCACAACTTGGGCCAAAATTCTAGAAGCTCCTCGTGGTTGAAACCCCCGACTTCTTTATAGGTTTCTCCCCTACTCTGAAGAATTGACTGAGGCTAGTAGGGTCCGGTGTCCTACTAGTTTTTTTATAATTTATTCCTTCCACAAAGAGCCCTGTCGCCTTAGCAATGACCTCCTCATTAATTTGGAAGTGAATGCCCCCAATAGAGACTTTCCTATTGTTCTAGGATGAGACGAACTGCTTAGATATTTGTTCATCATGTCCTCCCTTCATGTGCTCCATGAAACCCCATATACTGCTCTCTTTACAGTAGTGGGTCACTAGAGGGTTGGAGGTGAAAGCCTCATCAATCTTATCCAGTTCAATGCGTAAAGTATTGCCTCCCATGTCAATAGTCTCCTTATCTTGCGCCAGAATTTCCTGAGAATCAAAGGGTCGAGCTTCTTAAAGGAGAGTATTAAACCAATTATTTTGAATTAGCCATTTCAAGAAAAAATTATACTCAAAAGGCTGACCTTGGGTGGTTTTTTGGGGGCTGGGCTCCGTATGGTGATATCCATCAAATCTCCAAGTGCCATAATTAGCAGTTATGCCAAAGCTGCACTTAGTGTCCTTATTAGCCAAGAAAACCTACTGATGCGGACAACTATCTTTCCACGCATATACGCATGAAAGGCAATTATGATCCTTTATGGGGTTTTGGGCATTCTTATTCATAATCACAAAAATCATCAACTTACACCGACACATAATCAAGGTAGGGCCTTTAGTAAGGATGACAACTTGGCTCATTTTAAATTCTAGTGATACCATTTATTTCCTCTCCGATTAGTTGCTGAGTCACCTTAGGTAGTTCACTAACCACCTTCCAATTACTTAGTTTGGTTTTCCTGAGACCAATAGCAGCCATCAAATCCACCACCACATTTACCTCTTTGTATGTGTGGGATATCTTGCATTGGAGATTGTTGAGGAGCTCCTAGATTTCTAGAATAATGGAGTTAACACGCCACCCCGCATTAGCTCTTCTTTTGATTTTTTAAGTAAATGTTAAAATTGTATTATTATGTATTTTAAATGTGTGTGTGTGTGTGTGTGTGTGTGTTTACTTTTAGTATAATGCTTGTGCAAGAGCACCTCTACCCTAGCAGCATAATTTCAAAGTCCTAGGATGTCTAAGGATGTCCTAATCTCACTTTGGGTCCACATGACCAATTGCATGTATAATAATGATCCATTGTAAGACCAATTGACAAGGTAGCAAACACTATAAGCCCCTTGGTTAAAATTGGTCAATAGATCACAAAATACCCTAGGATAGGTTCTTAGGTGTTTTTAGGTCTAATGGGTTTATTTGGGACCCCTAAGAAGCATTAGATCTCATTTTGAGAATAAGTTGCAAAAAATGTTGCAAATGCAACTTTTGCAAAAAGTTGCATTTTGTAACAATTTATCAAAACTGCCCAAACGACTCCCACAATGACCTTATGATGGTTTGAAAATTAGTTGGGGTCATTTGTTGAAGGTCATCTTCAAATACTTGGAAGAAAGTCTAAGTAAAAGAGAAGTAGAAGTTGTTGACAAAAAAATTCATAGTAAATTGATAAAATACATTGTTCAATTTTCTACAAATCAATGTTTTTATGGTGTTTTTGTAGACTCGTTGAAATGGAATCAGTAAATGAATGCTATGATTTGGTATCCCTACAAATTATCTTTAAAAGAAACTTGGTTTAAAGCCCTGATCGATCCATACAAGGGAGAAAGATCAAACCCTCTCCAAGGTGCCCAAAAATTGAAGAATAGCGAGGGTTGCACAAACTAATGGCCCTAACTTGAGATTACACTATAATATCACAATGACCTTTTGGGGAATACAAGTTAGGGAAATGTATTATTATATCAAAAGAAGATACTTGGAGGAGACTAACAACTACTTTTGATGTCAAGCCCTAGGCTAAACATCCCTATGTGTTTAGCCACTATTTTGAGGAATTAGGTGTACAAAACAACCCTCAAAGTTGAGAAAATCTATAAAGTTGTGGATTATGCATAGTATGACATCTTTTTTTGTGTTTGAATCATTTGGTTTAGTCCTTGTATCTTAGTAGCTTATTAGAGGTGTTCAGTTACCAGTTTTGTTATGCTCGATAACTGCTTTGGAGTTTTTAGTGCAATGTTCCTATTTTGGTTCATCGAGTGGCCTAGACCTCTTTTTCAATGTTCTTTTATAAATTTTCCTCGGTATATCTCTCTCTCTTCATTGGTGTTCTTTCACCGAGTTGCCTCAGTAGTTGTTCTGATACCGACTAGTTGGCAACTATGTCTAGAGGGCCTAAATGTACATTTGGAACTTAGGGGATATATGGGTTGGTGAAATTCACTATTATGATTGTAACTAGGTGTTTCAAGACTATTAGTACCCTTTCCACTCCTTGATGCTAAGGGTTCAATGTTTTCACACTTCATTTGAATTATATCCAAGAGATAAAGTGCATCCTTGGAATTGTATGGTTATTGGAAAGATTGTAGTGTTCCTAACCTTTTGAATAGGAATTAAAGAAAATTAATGTCTCTAGAGAAGTGACATTTTGTGATTTTTACCTCGGTGTAAGACTTAGGGGGGAGTTGCCCTATTGTTCTACCTATTGATTATGAGTTCATTGTGTTTCAACTGCCACCTCTGCATCAAATGCTTTTATACTTCACTCTCCATGTCAAGGTTAATTGTCTTCTTAGTACAAAGATCTATCTATACCTTCCATTTCCAAAACACAAATTGTAATAGTCAAATAAGAAATTTATTTTGATCTTCTTTTTGAGAGCAATTTTGATTTGAAATTTTTTTTCAAAGGCTAAAGTTTTTAGTTTGTAGTTATTTTAGACTTCACTTATATAGCATTGACTTTATGCATTACATTAGCTCTAACTTTAAAGTATGCAACTCTGAATTTATACATTTGCTCTTATTTATATTTTTGTTACTTTTTAGTTGTAGATATTCTAACCATTATATCATCTATATCAGGATTTAAATTGAGCTTCTATTAGTGGCATCTGAGCCACTATCTTGACAATGCCAACGAAGTTGTGGTAATTGTACATGTTTTTAGACAAGTTTCTATTAAGTGAATTTTTTATTCCATGCAAAAGGCTAAATATAGTTGTAGTTTTCATGGCACAGATTCTTTGAATCTATCTTGTAGCTAACAATGTCTTGGTAATTGTACATGTTTTTAGACAAGTTTCTATTAAGTGAAGTTTTTATTCCATGCAAGAAAAAACATAATACAATGCTTATATACTTCACTCTCCATGTCAACGTCAATTGTCTACTTGGTATAAATCCACCTACCTTCCATTTTTAGAACACATATTGTAATAGTCAAATCAAAAATTTATTTTGTTGTTCTTTTTTAGAGTAATCTTATTTTGATCAATTTTTCAAAGGTTTAAGTTTGTAGTTTCTAGTTGTTTAAAGTATTGAAAATGAGTCATACAAGAGACACTATTACTTATCTCATCAAGAAACAATTTAAGATGGTGGGTGTTTTGCCCTAATTTTGGCAAGGATCAGATCTCCAAGCTATCTATGTCACACCTAACAATCTATCAAACCATGCTAAGAAGAGGAACTTCCCAAGCTTCCAAATCACATTCAAGGGGTCTAGGAAGGTCCTTGAGCATACATGCTAAATCCATCACAGAAAGAAAAGTTTGTATGCCCTCACTAAAGCCATAAAAGAAATTAAACTCAAGTGGCATCACCTTACTAATGTGTATCATTACCAAATGAGGTCTCCTCAACCTTCAACTATTGGCTAGAGTCACAATCCCCTGATAGCCTCCCTTGGCATGGCCTTATCAATATATGTTTCCAAACAAGAATTGGCTCTTACACAAGGATAACTTTTGGTCTAAACTCTAGATATCATCGAATCCCAATATTCTCCTTCTGGGCTATGGACCTACACCACCACTATACTAAATACAAGGGCACATCTCAATATTTCCTTTCTGGTGTCCCCCCCTCGGTACATACTGCCAAGGATCCTCAATAAATGGGTAGAGTCACAAACATAAGACTATCTAGCAAGTTAAAAATATTTGGAATAGTCACCAAGAATAAAGAGAAAAGTAAATCCTAATAAGATATCTATTTATTTCAATAGTAAATTCAAGAAAGTCATGAGCTCATTATAAAAATAAAGAAAGTGTTTCATAAATCAAGAAAGATAGTTTGGTGACTATTTCCAAATATAAGAAATAACCAAAATATGTTGGCCCTCACAAAATGAGGAAAATTCCTCTACAAAAGATAGATGAAATGAAAGGAATATAAATAAACCAAGGAGCCATCCACAAAACATTACTACAAAATTCAGCCATGTAAGAGGGAGGAATCACCACATGACACTGAGGACACCACTTCCAAAGAAAACCTTTGAGATCGAAACCACCACATACGGTCCTTAATAGAAGCATCACTACAATAATGATAGCCGAAATAATATCCTAATCCTAACAAACTTATCTCTCACCCTATTGCTGCAACCTCTCTAATGAGGTAAAAGGAGTTAGATGATTACTTACAACCACCCCCACAAAAGTAGAGGAGACTACTCAAAAATGAAACATGAACCTTGGACTCTAGGAAGGGGTTCTCTAAGTGCTCTAGAAAAAAGTTAGAACTCCCATGAGTTTCTTCCCAAATCTAGGGTACGCACAACTTACATCACCACACTGGAATAGATTTTTGTAATAAAACATCATTCAAGGGTGTGGTCAAAATCTCCACACAATACAATGGGAGGAAAAATTCATCTACATAAATGACATCATAGAATGAGTGGCGGGGTAAAGTATTGCTCACCCTATTCATAATTTGTTCCATAAAAGGGATAAACTCAATGAGGTTTTGCACCTCAAATCAACAATACACCCTTCCACAAAAGAACAAGACATCAGTGGACAAGCCAATACCAAAAACCATCCTAACTCTCTCACGAGTCATGACACTAAGGTCCTAACCACAACATACTCAATACAAATTCATGGTGTCATAATGATATAAACAAACAATGTACCGCATACTGCAAGGAGAAAGCTAAAAGGCTCTTATACCAAGTATGGACACCACTCTTGTTCTAACCACACATGGTCATGCTAGAAAGAGAACCGCTAAAGGCTACCAAGAGCGTCGAAGAATTATAACAACATACACCAACCACCATGCTGCGCCTAGTGACATTACTACTATTATTTCCAAGCTCGCCACACTACTGAACACAAAAGGGTTGCAAGAAGCTTGACTATACGCAGTTCTGAACATCATAGGAAGTGCTCCTTCCTAAACCACAAGGTACTTGGGTTAGTTTTCTCAAAAGCCCAAGTTGCAACACAAGCACACCCAAGCTATAGGTCGACTACAGGCTCACAACATTTAAAACATGGGATTTTACACCAAAGTGATTGTAATGGAAATGCATGGCCTTAGTCAAGTGCCTATCTCAGAGGCAGTTATGATATTTTTTTTATGGTTCGGGAGCCATTTAGAAAGGGGGAAATCTCAATTTCCTTCCAATATCCTCAAGCTCCCTACTCCACCTCCTCACGCATCGAGGAGCATATCAAAAGACCCCCCATGTTTACGCACTTGTCACGCTCAAAAGACAACCTTAAAATTCAAATACAAATGGGAAACTAATGGCTTAAGGTTCCAAGTGTTGAAACCTGGCTCTAATACCAAAATATCATGCCCAAAATTAGGGCAAAACACACACAACAATTTTTTTTTAAAGACACTAACTACAAGGTTGCATACTAAGGTGCACAGAAATAAGAGTAGCAAAACACCAACCAATACACTTAACTCGCAAGGGGTTCATGACACGCGCTGGCTTGCCGACATGCCCTATACTCTAGGTTCACTAGTTCGATGAAACTCCTAACTAGGGTTAATCATAAAGTGAATACGAGGGTAAAATCCCTAAATCAAATAGCTCAAAAATAAGATAATAATGCTTCATTAAATAATTTAATATTAAAATTCCCTTAGTTTTTTTATTTATTTATAATAAAATTAATGTTTGAAGTTCATACAGTAACCCAACTTAGTGATTTAAACATTTAAATAATGTTATAATTATTAATTTAACAACTATTATTCGGGATTAATATCTTACATGGGTCCCACCTAGGGATTATAAGATTATTAACCTCCCTAAATAATAATTAAAAAAATATTCAAGAGAAATAATAGGGCATTAAATTATAAGGATCAATAATCCATAATTAAATCAATAATTTTCATTCAATAATATTACAACATAACAGTACAAGATCCATTGTCGCAAATCTCAATTAATTAATAAAATAAAATAAATGTCCATAAATTAATACTCATAATTTATCATTTTGAAATAAAAATCTAAATAACACCATTGCCCAAAAATCATTTCAAATCCCCAATAATAGGGAGTCTTGAAAATCTAAAAGGCAGATGTAATTAGTAAAAAAAAATTCAATATCTCAAATCCTAGCAAATCAATAAAATAAAATAAAAGACCATAAATCACTCCCATGATTTAAAATTTTGCGGATAATTTTAAAATAATATTGAATAACCAAGATCATTTCAAAATCTCAATAAAAAGGGAATCTTGGGATTTCTAAAAGGCAAAGTAAATAATAAATTTAAAAAAATCAACATTCACATAAGAGAAAAAGTCAAACATTAAAAGCTAATGTTACATTTAAATTTTATCTCTCCATATTTTAACAATGCATTTTCAAAAAAATAAAACTAATAAAAGTTTTGGTTCCATAGCCCAACCAAACCCTAATTCAAAATTAGGGTTTGGGCCAAAATATAAACATGGCCCAGAACCCTAATCTCTCTTGGCTTTTCTTTTTTTGTTGTTGAGTTTGTAGGTTGGCCAAGGCTGAGGAGATGAGAAAAAAATAGGATGAGTATACACCCAAGTATGCATGGATGTATATACACACTTCAGTGTGTATATACTTTCATATATACTTCTGTATATACAACAAATAAGAGGTCTACACCAAGGTAAAAGACTAGTCTTCACAAGCAAAATCAGCAAGGTAATAAAATCTATATCATTCTTTAACATCTCTATTTTTATTTTAATACTCAGTTTGAATAGAGTATTTTGTCTTAAATAAAGTTTTAGCAGCATTCTCTGTTACACAGAGTCGCCTATAGAATGGATTCAATCAAAATAATCGCTTTGTATGCCAGTCATACAGTAGAGGGGTATTTCTTTGTTACATTATCAAATGTTTAATCTCTGTTATATTGAAGAACAAATAAATCTTTGTTGTGCAACAGAGTTTGAGCAAGTCTGTCCATTCCAGACTGTTGCATGTATATATTTTTATATTAAATCTAGCTCTTTGTTCTAAGTTAATCTACCCAGAGTAAAAGCTAAGGGTTAGATCAAATATTATTGGCATTTATACAAGTATTTAATCTATTAAATAAGCAATCCCAATATTTATATATTACATTACTAAACTATATACTAATTAAGATTAAAATTATTATTTTCTTTATTTTCTACTATGACATAATTCTTTTTTAAAGTTTTGATTTTATTTTTTAAAGACTTTCCTTTAACGTTACAGCAAAAGCTTCATAATTTATATGTACATATATTATTATATACATATAATATAATACATATATATAATAATAATATATATATATATATATATATATATATATATATATATATATGTATTATACTTAATGGTTAATTTTTATGACAATTATTCAACAAAATATTTTTAGTATATATTATTATATATATCTCATATGATATATATATAATAATATATACATTTACATGTTATATTATATATATATATATATATTTCTTTTAAAACATGAGATTATTAGATGAAAGGAATATATATATATATATATATATATATATATATATATATATATATATATATATATATATATATATATATATATATATATATATATATATATATATATATATATATATATATATATATATATATATATATATATAAAGAAATGCTATAGAACATACATTTATATTCTATATTATAATTATTCATTTTTCCTTACCTTATGCATATACATAATTTAACATGAAATTTAAGAGTTGAGAAATCACATTCATATACATAGAGGATTTGGACAATTAAAAGAGATAGGAAGTTTCTTCTACACTTAGAATATATGGACATTTTATTTCTTTTCCTTTCAATTTAAGGTAGAGATGATTTAACTAACTCTAGACACATTTTAGGCTAGCAATTAAAAGAAACAATAAATCTCTTCTTTTAAAAGCACTAGCAATTATGAATATAAACATTTATATTATTGAAAACATTACATACAATAAAAGTAAATCCCTTTTTTTTAAGGGAACGTTTAAACAAGTATATCTAAAAAAAATTTGAAAAAGAAAAGATCACAATAGGTTGATTTACATAGAATAATGATATCTTTTTTTCTTCCTTTGCAAGTAGAGAACGAAAACAACAACATAACATTTCTTTTTTTTTTGCACAAACATGGCATTTACATTTCTTTCATCCAAATTTAAAGATCATTACTAACATTTCTTTTCTACATAAAAGAAAAACATTACATCTCTCTCTTATTCATCTTAATACAAGAGATTGAAGAAAATAAATGACCAACTAACTATTACAAGCATTTCATATGCTAGGTGTTCTTACATAGCCTCTTGATTAAACAACTTTCACAAAAGGGCACAAAGCCAAACAACTAAATAACATATAGGAGATATATTCAAATTTTTCATCTAGCTCCATGAAATTCAACACGTTATGTCTTTCAAAATCTGCAAAATAAAACAAACAGACCATGGAGGCTCACCTCCCAACCTAGGCCATTTCATGGCCACCCCCAAGCTAGGGGAAACAAGGATGGATATGGGGTTACATGCACTCAACAAGCACATAAATAAATAGAAAACCAGAAACATACATGAACATCAAATTCCCTTTCCCAAGGCTAAGCACAAAATGAGTCACCTTGGACCCATAGTAGGGGTGAAGGTGGAAGCTACCCAAAAAAGAGAATGCCAAAGTACAAGAAATAATCCAGCCTTCAACAAGGCCTAAAATTTGCTCATAACACCTTCACAAGGCCAATGATACAACCAACAACCCTTCACATTCCACACAAGTTCAACTCCCTTATGTCCCCCAATAATAAAATACACAAGATGGAAACATGAATGCCCATACATCCATGCCTTATCCCCTTCCTCCTTGAGGAAGGACTCTACACTAGATGAGTAGTCCCAACTTATGCCCTTCACCCATCAAGGCTCTCTTCCCTCCCAAGGGTGAGTTTGGCCTTGCACACCCCAAGAAAACAATGCAACAAAGAAAGGAAGATACACATACATGCAAAGACAAGAAGCCATAAATTTTTACATAAAGAACTATCATTCACACAACATAGGAAAAGGTAAAAATATACACATAGCAATAAGGACAAGAGAATTCAAGATCCAACCTTGATCCAAGCTATTGGCAAGAGGGTTGAGATGAGCTTTCTCCAACTAGTCTCCTCATTTGCTATGCAACAACCAAAACCTTCCAAAAGTCCAAAACAAGATTCACAATCTCTCAGAAACTCTCTAGTCTCCAAAAATTGGAGAGTGGGCAATTACCCACCAATTTTCCCTCCATCTCCTTACAAAGAAAAACCCTAAACCTTTCAAACAAAAGAGGGAAATTTAAATTCCAAATTCAAAATGAGGAGTGGGCTAGACATGCCTCTTCCAATTTCGTCACTTTTCAAAAGAGCATCTTTTGGAAGGGTAAAAATAGTCAAAATGCATCATAATGGTCAAAATTTGACTCCCAACATATGGCACCACTATGGGGTAGCCTATTTTTAACCTCCGCTATCATAAATGGTCATTAAAAGCCACTCAAAAGACCACCTAAAGATTGAATCCGAAAATGAAAGAGATTCCCACTCATGGCCCCTAAAAATAGAGACCACTCACACACATTAAACACTTGGGCATGCCAACTCACATGACATGTGTCAATTGACACCACAAATAAATCACATTACAACACAATACACATGGCATGCCAAGTGGACTAAAAAAATAAAATAAAATAAACATAATCACTAAATACATTCATGCATCACTTTACAACAATTGCACATTACAACGAGGTTATTTTCTCTACTTGAGACCTTGGCTTAACATGATTTTAACAATTATCCATCTTTGATTTCCCCCGAAAATTACATGGTCTTACTTGCACACTTGACCAAATATCAATAGCTCATGAAAAGTCATATGTGTGTGTGTGTGTGTGTAAATAGAATACATCTAAAAATCACAATCTTAACATCATAAATTTCTAACTACATTTCATAATAATTCTCATCATTTTCAACATTGCATTTCTAAAGCATATAAAGTCAAGAATAAAATGATACATGTTAATTCACCTAACATAATAATCATGATCATTTCTCACAAATTTCCCTAACATGAATGTAATATCAAAGTATCATACATAAATCAAAGATTTACAATTACTATGCTCATGACCTAATAAATAGCATGAAAGTAAAAGTCCTATATCATCGTCACATAATCAAACTCTAGTACCTCATATAGTCCAACTGCATCCACACTTTACCACAAGAAAATCACCTACTTCCAATAATACATTTCTAAATTTCAAATCAAGCTATTTCAAGAACATAAATATATCAATTAACCTAATTTATTAACCATGATTATCTCACATAAACTCTTCTTGTACAAACATGAAATTATGGCATAATATTCTAAATTAAATAATTCATCCATACCGTAAGTCGAGACCTAATAATCCAGCGTGAAAATAAGTCCTAAATTATTTAAAAGCTACATTTCAAATGATTTGCTTTTCCTGCATTGTTATAACATCAATGCGTTCTATGTGAAATCCCCCATTCAACATCAAGATCTAATAATCACTTTTCTATTAATACATGTCTCAACATGAAATAAATTCAAATAGTCCTTTATGTACGTATTCATATCCAAATAGAAACATTTCAACATTTAGTAGTGGTACACTCACACCTTTCCTACTACATTTCTTCTAGAGATTACATACACACGGGAAACAATATTTAACTACATTAGAATATATATATATATATATATATATATATATATATATATATATTACCCTTTTATTATTTAAACTACCTTATTCCAATACAATTTCTATAAAACACACACTCAATAGTATTATCACAAAGATCGGTTCAATTTAATTAATTTTATTTTAAACACAGAGCATCCTAGGATTTTGAGTGTATAAGTAACATGAAAAGAGTACATCACAAATGGTGATGAAACCTCTATCCACCAGGACACAAATCATAATGCAACAACATAAATTTCTAATTACTAAGTCTATCATGCAGAAAGATAATGCCAAGATAGAATCTCTTAAAACACCTGACATGACTTCCAAAGATAAACTCTTGATAAACATAAGGAAAATCCGGGCAAAGAGCATCTCATGATGCCATCGATCATAATGCGGGTAACAATCACTGCATCCACATGAATGACTATCCCTACTCTAAGGGTCTCTAGAATGTGATTCAAGACCATATCCTATGTCTCCTAGTTCACGCAGAACATCGATACACGCTCCAAAATAATCCCCCTGATGGATTTTCCCTCACATGGGGCCAACATGACCTTACCCTTCGAGAATGACAGTCGAAACCACACCATAAGGATATTCATGCAAAGGGGTAAACGAGGGAGGCACTACAGTAGGCAACATGATATCTCTGTGTAATTGACAACTTTCTTGGATCCACTAAAACTAAATTTTAATTTGATCAAAACATATCAATTGTAACTAATATATGTGTAGCCTAATCAATGATTTATATGGCTACATAATGTAATCTTAGACTCTGTACACCAAACCTCTAATATACGCTGATCTCATGCCATAGAACATCTTTGCCCCTTTTTCCACCAGACAGAGACTAGCTCAGCGCAGCTCTTGTTTTTTTAAAGCTTTTTGCATGCTAAGATCTCCAAATTTGAGCACCATAGGCAAGAGTACGAGAAAAGCCATAATAACCCCAATGTGCCATGTGAAAACAGCTCACTGTTAGTTTTGTAAAAGCCTAAAAAATTGGGCTCATTCACCTCTCTATGTGTGCAACAACATTATAAAGAACATGGAGATGATTGTGCATTGGGTATTTAATCCATCTTAATCTCATGGTCTGTAAATTTGGGATGATTTCTGCAGATTAAATTGTTCAAAATTCTTATCACGCTGCTTAATATGATACTAAGTCCCAGATCTAAAAATCTGTTGGAAACAATAAAAAATGTGGTTTTGGGAGAGCAGTCCAAAATTAAATAAAAAAACACTGTACCTCATTTTTATCAAAACATTTAAAAATAAGTCTTACATGCTGCAATTTACTCGCATTGAGTGTGATTCAAGAAACCCGAGCGCTGTTTATTTTTAAATTTCATGGCTCCTCTACAAATCCGGACGAGCTAATCTTCTCCATTCAGCACAAGTTTAAACATTAGTCTTGGGAATCCATGACCACTGTGATGCAGCTCTTGACGTTGCTTTCAATATATTCTCTGTTCTTAAGTGGAATCGCAGCAGACGCGCAATGCAACGAAGCAGACAGAAAAGCGCTGCTGAAAATGAAGGCAGGCATAACACATGACCCGACGGGCGCCCTGAGCTCGTGGGGAAGAGTAGCCGACTGCTGCAACGGCAACTGGAACGGAGTGGAATGTGACGTCAACACAAGCAAAGTAACAAGGATCGATGTGCACTCTAATGAGTTAGCCAACTCCAGCGAGTACATGGGCGGCACGCTCTCCGAATCAATCGGCGATCTCACCGAGCTTTCCTACCTCTATCTTGGGTGGTGGAATAAAATTACCAGGAAAAATCCCCAATTCAATCGCCCGCCTGCAACATCTCGTCGCGCTCGATCTACAGTACAACGATTTCACCGGCAAAATGCCCTCATGGATACCCAGGCTGAGGAATTTGACAGTACTCAACCTGAGAGGGAACAGGCTACGGGGAATCATCCCGCCGGCCATTACAACGATGAGCAATTTGGAAATGCTGGACCTCGGAAGCAACCGGATAACCGGCACAATCCCCCAAGCAATGGGTAATCTGAGCCAGTTGACATCGCTGA
Organism: Chamaecyparis obtusa; assembly: GCA_027943335.1. Lineage (NCBI taxonomy): Eukaryota > Viridiplantae > Streptophyta > Pinopsida > Cupressales > Cupressaceae > Chamaecyparis > Chamaecyparis obtusa. The sequence continues at coordinate 369,748 of BSBK01001148.1, read as the reverse complement.
GCCTGGATAACAATCTCATGTACGGTCATCTAGTGCCCGAGTCCATCGGATCCATCGAAAGCCTCTCTGGGCTGTACTGTTCACATAATGCACTGGAGGGCAGTACTCCTTCGTCTTACGGAAACCTTTCGGAGCTTGTAGACCTGTATTTGAACAACAACAGGCTGAGCCACGCAATTCTTTCGTCGCTTAGTCGTCTGAGTGGACTGACGGGGCCGAATTTGGCGGATAACCAATTGACGGGGTACATTCCAGCATCCCTGGGCAACCTTTCAAGATTGAAGATTCTGGTTCTCTCCAGAAATTTTCTGCAAGCCCTTTCCCAACCTCCTTTTCTCTGTTGAGGTCTCTTGTTGTTTTCCTGGTCACCGGAAACAGGCTCACGAACCCGCTTCCCTCTCTGCCTTCACTTCCCAGGGTCTTGGACTTGTCTTACAATGAATTCAAGCTGGGTAATTCTATTCCCACCTGGATCACGAATTTCAGTTTGAAGTACATTCCATTGCCATTAATGAGAATGAGTTACGTGTTCGAGATCAGTTTGGCCGGGTGTGGGATCGACATGCGGCTCGAGGACTGGAAGCCCAGGGCCCCCCAGATTTTCAATTCGATCGATCTCTCTTTCAACAATATCAGCGGCAGTGCGGTGGAGTTTTTCGAGAGCATGACGTTCTTGACCCACGCCAATTTGTCAAACAATCGACTCAAATATGACTTTTCCAGTGGAGTCGATTTCCCCAGCTGGTTGCAGACATTTGATCTCCATTCCAATCAGCTCTATGGGAGCATTCCATCTTCTATTGGCAGGTTGAGTGATCTGAAGACTTTGTATCTGTCAAAGAATGGACTTATAGGAAAAATTGCCGGGGTGATGTTAAACCTAAGGAATCTGAGCCAGCTGAATGTGAGCTATAATCATCTGTGCGGAGAGATTCCTCAAGGAAAGCCGCTGAACGAGTTTCCCGTGTCTGCCTATTCCCATAATAAGTGTCTTTGTGGATCGCCTCTTGGGCCTTGTTAGCTGATAGGCCTTTTCTGTTTAGTATTATTTCTTTCCTCTGTCTTGGTTAGTTTTTATTGAATGTGTGTACTCATTTTATAGCATTATGTTATAAATAATTTCTAGCTAAGAGCTGTTGTTCAGCTCCTCTATATAATAATTTGCCTTTGATATAGAAGTTAGTTTAATTCTATTCTAGCTTTTCCATGTCAAATAGATAGAAAGTTTAAAACCAAACTTCAATTTAGCACAGAAAATTAAGTTTAAATTTAAATTAACTTTCACGTTTGTCAAAACCAAAATTTATCTATGTCAAAGCCAAAGTTCATTTTTCATGTCTAAACTAAATTTCATTTTAGCCTTTACAAATTTAATTTTAAATTTCTATATTAGGAAGGTGTATGAAGTTTGATTTTTTATGTTTAAAATTTCCAATTTTAACTATTCGCTAAACCAGTACACTCTAAGCATTGACAGCTTAGATGGCTGGTCTATGTGGACCCCATTTAACTCAGCCTTTCTCCATATTTTTTAACTTGAGCATTTTGCTTTTATGTTTTTGTTTTCGTCCCCTACAATCAAAATCCCACCCTATACTTTTTCGTCAATTTAAAACTCTCATAAACTCTGTTCTTGAGCAATGAGGGAAAATCATTTTGTAGAACTCTTCAGACTTCGGTGGTATTACCTGATAAAGATTCAGATTTGTTGCTATTAAATCCTGCATCGCTGCAACTGTTATGTTTGCTGCATTATATCTGTATTATAAATTTCTCTTATATTTTCTAATACATGGTCAACAAAGATGACAAAAAATTGATACCATTACACACTAATATTTTTAGGGTCAATTCAGATAGAAAAGCAAGAGACTCTAAAATTGAAGTTATGCAAATATTTATCATCATTATTATCTCCAGAATGGATAAACATTTCAATCGAAAACAAGAACTATGCAGAGTGAGAGCCCCGCCTAATGAAAAAAAAAAAAGTTTGAAAAGAAATTAGATGTAACTTAAAATTGTGATGCATACTAAAGACAATTTTTAGTATATATTTTTATCCAAGTATAGCTGAATGATTTCTATTTGATGTTTGAAGGGAAAGATCTCTAGTTGACAAACATTAGATGGGGTTGAAATATAAATTTTCTTTCATTTATATCTCACCAGAATGACAGGACTTGTGATGTTACATTGTTGACCATTGACTTTCAATTTGATAAAACTATGTCACAAGTTTATGTAAATGTTGTCCCAGTTATCTATCCTTTTTTTGAAAGGATCTTTTGAACACCATTTAGAAAAGGTGCGTAGATTGTGGTTTGCTAGGTCTTTGAAGGCATGTAACTTATATTGAAGGCATCAATTATAAATATCATTAACACTAAAACTTCAAAGTACAATCATTTTAAAAATGAAACTAAAAATGCATAGAAAGCTACTAATATGTACCTATAGAATACTTGTTCAATCTCAGTATCTACATTTACCAGACTTATTACAAATTACCAAAATATGTAACAAATTATACAAGAATCAACAATTCATATGCACAAATTTTGGAGCACTGCCAAGTACATGCACAACTATCGCTATTAGTCTACCTTATGTGAAATAAATACAGATCAAATTTTAGGAAAATAGACACATCTACCAAATAATAATATCACATGTCAAGCTATCATTGAATGATCAAAATCCCTAGACGAAATTAACTCCATGACCATCCTTTCAATCAATACTTTAGAGAAATTGGCGAACTCCAATTTACATATTCATAATATCTTCACATTTTCAACAAGGGCTGGAAGGAAGCTAAGTTCTGCCAAAATATAGAAGAAAAAATTTGATTTTATGCCTTGCCAAAATCTGAAAAATAATTTTGATCTAATTTGTTTTGGGACAAAGTGTCAAGTTTCAATTAAGAAAGCAACTGGATTGGAAAGTTGCATCATTTCATTTCAACACTGCCCAAGTCACCATTTGGTATGCCCTAGTCACCATTTGGTAGGTTCTTGCACCCTTTGATAATTTTTAGGGGCAAACAAGACCCTCTTAACCTTAATAGATCATTTAAATTTCTACATGCCAATATTAGTTACGTCCATCCTAAAAGAGAAATTAAAGGCATAATGCTCTTAGACAGTCAATGTGAATTAATCTTCAAGTTAAACTAACTTGTAAGAAATCAGTTTCAGAAATAAACAACCATCTATGGAGTACATATTTAGCTGGGGTAGATACAAAAATTGAAAAAAGACATAGCTTCAAAAGTGCAAAGAAATCAGATCGCTCAATGGAATTATTTTCCAAGAGAATATTGATGAGATAACCCATGACTTGGCAAGAGTGGATTTTTTTTTGAGAGATGTATATGAATTAAATGATCAAACAATTGAGCACTTATTCTAACTACTACAAGCTAACAATATAGAAAGGATTTAAATAATTGCAAACATCATTTTTTCTTAGAAAACTAGGTGTAAAGTCAGTATAGATCACGTGTTAAGATAAAAATGAGTTTGTGAAAATTGGAGGAAAAAACATGGAAGAAGTTACTTAAAATAAGATTGATTAATTTACTATATCTAAAGGAACAATGTGTCAAACATATTATTGTCAATTTATGGGAGAGCCATCAAATAATTTAGATTCAATCGTAAAAAAATTAATTGCAAATAACTCTAGTAATGCGTGTGGAATTAGTCAAAGTAATACACAAAGTAGAATAATTAGTAATGCATGTGGAATTAGTCAAAGTAATACACAAAGTAGAATAATTAGTGGGCCTAGTGAGGTTTAGGTGATGGAAGTTGGAAATCTGATTATATTAGTGAAAGTTATCAAACATGTTACTTAGATCTCAACCCAGAAAATGAGCTTTGAAGAGGTTGGTTTGGTGTTGTACATAAGGGCTAGCTAGATGATGGCACCAGAATCACAATCAAATGAATTTAGGCAATAGTTATAAATAGTAAGCGATTGAATAAATTCTAGTCTTGTATTTGAACCTCTCATTTATACTATTAAAAAACAAACATGTTATCAATTTCCTATTTATGTCTTCCACTTACTATCTTGCATTTTGAAGCCTTTCATTTTATAAATGCTTAAAGAAAGAAAATCAGACACAACTATATATATATATATATATATAGAGAGAGAGAGAGAGAGAGAGAGAGAGAGAGAGAGAGAGAGAGAGAGAGAGAGAGAGAGAGAGAGAGAGAGAGAGAGAGAGAGTGTACATGTACTATTTTTTCTAAAATCCTTTAAAGCTGGTTGTTTTCTTAGTTTCAACATTACTTGTTCATTTCTCGATATAATATCATAGACATGAATCTCAATTTCAATCTTTTGATTTGTTGATTTTTAAATTCTCATTGCCTAGAAACCTTTAGTATAGTTTTCATCAACCGAAGGTATATCATCAATCAAAGTCACCTAGGAATTCAAACATTTTTGTATCTAATATAAACATGGTAGGGATTGATACATCATGTGTATCTCACAAGCAAGTAACTATGACTTCATCTGTAATGCCCCTCCTATAGTTGTTTTTTAGTTTTTATCGCCAAACTCTTTTAGGCCATTTTCATGTGTGTGTTATTTATTTCAGAGATATTTGTGGTTTATGAATGTATAAAATTTTATTAAATAATCATGAATAAGATGCTTTTGAATAAATTTTCATGTTGATTAAATACAAATGATGATGTTATTTATATGTGATGGTTATTTCATTTTGATAATTCATATGTTAGAATATCATGATTACTTAGAGTTTTATTGACCCCATACTTGCATGTGTATGGTCGGTGTGTATGTTTAGCCTCTAGCATACTAAAATCTAAGAAGAATGAATTTTTAATTTTTATTGTAACAATGGGTTCAAAATAGCCAACCTCTAGCATTTTATAATTTGAGGGAACTCACATTTTAAACTGTAAACATAGGATGTGTTAAAAATAGTCCCATAGTTTTTAAATTCTTAAAATTATCAAAAAAGTGTGTTTATTTCCAATTTTCCACACATGTTTGTGAGGGTTTTTTAGAACTTGATCTTAACTATCATGATTATTAAAAGAACCATGATCTTAAATCTGGCATTTATGTTTTTCTTTTCCTATTACGTTGGGAATTTGTGATCAAATTAAAACGTTTTGTTATCCACCTCTTAAAATAGATTTAAAATATTTCTCCCTTTTAGATTTATACTAAGTGACATGTGTTTGTTTTACTGCTTTCATTTCCAGAAATGAAGTTGCACATGACCCTGCTAAATGAGAAAACAAACCAACCATTCACATACAAGGAAGAGTGGTTGAACAGTCAACAATTCCATTGATTCCAAATAGAGGGTATCTAAATAGTGACAAGGGAAGACTAAAACAATTACTAGAGTAAGACAAAGTATACCAGCCACCATTTAACAGACATAAGAAACACGAGTATCACCAAAATTGGGAGAGAAGAAGGAAAATAGGGTATGGACATTCATCAATCACAATGAAGGTGCAACTTTGACATATAAAACACATGCAAAATATTAAGGCGCAAACAACGCATATGAACTATTTGACAAATTGCACCAAAGGTATGTCATCTCATGAAATGCAGTGATTGCCAAATTTCAGAAACTAGTTTTTTTTATGCTTTAAAAAAAAGTTATTGCCTTTAGACTTGGAGTATTTTTTTGGACAGGTTCGCAGATAAAGAGATGGATCTAAGGCATGGAATGCAAAAGAACTAAAACTAAACAATGACAACGCCTTCATATACATGTGACGGGTAAATATATGCACTCATAAAACATAATTTGCTACAAAATGACATTGTAAAGCATTGAATCCGGGGAAAAGATAACTTAGATTTTGTACCTCAGTGATGGAATCAATTGAGGATGTTGAGGAGTGAACTCCTATGGCCATTATTCAAAATTTGAATCTGTTCATCAAGCTCAGTTCGATTTCTTTCTGGATCCCCCAAATGCAGGTTGAATAATTCCACCATTATAGAGTGAGAGTCAAATGTCTCAGACCCCCCCCCCCCCCATTAACTTCCTCCTACGCACAGTTTAATCTCCCGCTAATTAATCAGAAAACTTAAGAAAAGTATGTCTTCCCATATACTCAACGCCCTCCAAGAACGGTTCCTCCTTTCCCAAACTTCGCTTCCCAAGACTCTAGAGAAGGCCCAAATGAAATGCCAAATGATATTTTAAGCAATTTTGGTGTTGGCCTTTCTCCAAAACTTGAGAAATATCTTCCCTCGCCCGAGCCCGTGAAGATCAAGAAAGTGCAAGTGGCACCTTCACAGGCCTTGGAAGTCAAAATCAAAATTGCTTACACTTCCTTGTGTTGCATAGATCTTATTTTCTGGCCAGCAAAAGGCCAAAAGACTCCTATCTTCCCACCTACATGTATTTTCTCAATGATGCGAGATCCATCTTCTAACTGATGCATGAGCCTTTCATGCCTTAAAATTAGCATGCAAGAGATAGTCTACTTGAAGTTTGTCTTTAGCTTTAAAATCCCACTTGGAGTTTGAATAGATTGCGTGTCCTCATTCAACTGCTTAGACTACGGTTAGAACTCCTCCAAGGAGTGGTAATTACGCCTCAAATAGAGGTCGATGTCACACTCACCTTTGGGGATCTCTTAAGCATGCAGCAAGGTTATCTCTTAAGCATGCAGCAGGGTTAACAATTTGTTTTCTTGATTTCTTGGGTTGTGACATCTTCAAAGAAAGATTTGTCAATGCCAATAATAAGTTATAACAATATATCTGATGCATGCTTTATTTGAATAGATCTTTCATATGGATCCTCCTTGCTTGTAGATTTACAAGCACTTCACCATTAGTTTTATAAAAATTCAAGTGCATTAGTTTTGTAAAAGCTCATGTGAACTTATTAACTTTTACATGTTTGCTACTTGACTCAGACAATTGCAACGACTTCGATGAATTAAAAATAAAACAAAACAATAAAAAACCCTAAAAAAACACATGGAGATAATCGTGCATTAAAGAAACCCTAAAAAGCACATGGTGTGTTCATCATCTTAACCTCAACGTCTCTAAATTTTGCTTGACTTACTGCAGATTAGATGTTTAAAACTCTGTCATCTATGATAAATAAAATACCAGATCTTAAAACGTGGAGGAAACAATAAAAAGTGGGTTTTGAAGTGCACTTTACTGAAAATTACATTTTCCGATAATAAAATGACTAATATATCTCATTCTTATCAAAAGAACTTGACAAATATTATTACAATAGACAAAAAAATCCACCTTGCATTGAGTGTTATTCAAGAATCGTGAGCGTAATATGCACGACCCTGTGTTTATTTATAAATTTCATGGCTTCTCTATAAATGCTGACGAGCCATCTTCTTCAATCAGTGCAAGTTTTAACATTTATCTTGGGAATCCATGGCCCCTGTGAAGCATCTCTTGATGTTCCTTTCAATATATTCTCTGTATTTAAGCGGAGCCACAGCAGATGCACAATGCAACGAAGCAGACAGAAAAGCCCTCCTAAAAATGAAGGCAGGCATAACACATGACCCGTCGGGCACCCTAAGCTCGTGGGGAAGAGTAGCCGACTGCTGCAACAGCAACTGGCGCGGAGTGCGTTGTAATGTCAACACAGGCAGAGTAACAATGATAAAGATGTGGCCCACCGACTCGACCAACACCTCCATGTACATGGCCGGCACGCTCTCCAAGTCCGTCGGCAATCTCACCGAGCTTGTCTACTTGCAACTTCCAGGGTGGGGGAAACTCACTGGAAAAATTCCCAATTCAATCGCCCACCTGCAACATCTCGACACGCTAGATCTAGGGCAGAATGATTTCATCGGTGAATTTCCATCTTGGATACTCGGGCTGAGGAAGCTGAGGTTACTCATCCTGGCCGAAAACAGGCTACGGGGGATCATCCCGCCGGCCATTACAACAATGACCAATATGGAAACGCTGGACCTCGGAAGTAACCGGATAACCGGCACCATCCCCCAGGTAATGGGGAATCTGAGCCGGTTATCCTTACTCACAATCAACAACAATCTCTTATACGGTCCTCTTCCTGAGTCCATCGGCTCCATCCAAACGCTCTTTATGCTGGACGCTTCGTATAACGAGCTTGTGGCCAGCATTCCCTCATCTTACAGAAACCTTTCGTATATTAATTTCCTATTTTTTAATAGCAACAAGCTGACGGGCTATATTCCAGCATCCTTGGCCTCGCTCGGTCGTTAGAGCAAACTCTCGAAGCTAAAATTGCAGGATAACCAGATGACGGGCTACATTCCGGCATCCCTGGGGAACCTTCCATTTTTTAACCATCTGGATCTTTCCAGGAATTTTCTGGAAGGCCCTACTCCGACCTCTTTTTCTCAATTGAGCTTTCTAGGTACTTTCTACGTCTCCGAAAACTGGCTCACTAACCCGCTTCCGTCTCTTCCTTTTCTTCCTACCTACTTGGACTTGTCATTCAATGAATTCAAGACGGGTAATTCTATTCCCACCTGGATTACCAATTCAAGCGGGGGACACGAGATCAGTTTGGCTGGGTGTGGGATCGACGTGCGGCTCGAGGATCTCAAGGATTGGACGGCCTCTTACAATTCGTTCGATCTCTCTTCCAACAATATCAACGGCAGTGCAGCCGAGATTTTGGAGGCCATGACTTATGTGCGCCACGCCAATTTGTCAAACAATCAGCTCAGCTATAACTTCTCCGGCAGAGTCGGCTTGCCCCGCTGGTTGCAGACGCTTGATCTCCATTCCAATCATTTGTACGGAAGCATTCCTCCTTCGATTGGCAAGTTGACTGGTTTGACGACTTTAGATCTGTCGAAGAATGGGATTACTGGAAAAATTCCAACGGAGATGTTAAATATAACGAATCTGAACCAGCTGAACGTGAGCTATAATGAGCTGTGTGGAGAGATTCCTCAAGGGAAGGCATTGAACGGGTTTCCCGTGTCTTCATATTCCCACAACAAGTGTCTTTACGGATTGCCTCTTGGACCTTGTTAGGGGTGTGCTCCCTCTGATAATAAAGAAATGTGTGCCAAATTTCCTCTCGCCTGGATTTTCTCTGTCCGCCTTCTAGTAGTTAGCGAGCGGTAAAATAAGTGGCGATTCTCTATCTATGAAGTATTATAACTAGCACTTGCACCGAAAAGAGGTGCAAGGGTTACGTCAATAGACAATATTTATAAGTAAATATGTTAAGAGTACAATAAAATTTGTGTTATTATTGACATAAGCACATCTTATAGATGGAGATTTAATTCAAGATTCTCAATGTTTTCACTTAAAAATAAATATCAAATGACATTAGGAGAAGACAAATAGAAGATAATTTTGTAAATTGAATTGACAAAAAACCTATTTAGAAGATTAAGAAGAAAGCTGATTACTTATGACATATGACCTAAATTGTTGTAGTTTAAAGACAATTTGGTTGCAGTTGGATTAAAAATCTAGTGCTATTATTTGAATTATAAGGATATGATCATAATTTTTTAGTAGTATTAAAAATAATTTGAAACATTCCTAAAGTAAAATAAAACTAAATAAAATATTTAAGGATGTAAATTAAAATCATCATGTTAAATTGATCAGAACAATCAATAATGAGATCAACCTCAAAATGCTATTTTACAAGTGATGCTTCAACATTATACATACATGTCCACCAAAGTCTACAGACCGTGCATAGCTACATCTACAAAAATCCGCCATGGCATTATTAATGTTTGAGCAGTACAAATAACAATCTCCCCATTTTTTAATGGTAAAAATAACTTGAATAGTCAATACAACATTATCAAAAATAACCTCAAGTACATGTCTATCAAAATTTTAATAATTTTGTTGTGTCCATTTTGCTGTCCAAAAAGCAAATGGAGATGAAGCAGATTGTACAATTTGGAATAAATGCTTCTTCATTCATAATTAAAATCTATTTTTTTAAATTCCAAATCTCCTCTTTGTTCTTCCTCAATATCATCTTAGTTATCTTTTCAATGGTGACTTATATTACAAGTGGTTGGGAAAATTCAACAAGATCAGTCAAGGGCTTCAAAAGATGGTGGAAATAAAGATGGAGAAGAATTATTAGATTGACAAATTATAGAAGCTAATACAGATTATATTTACAAAGACAACATTGTTCATTAAAAAATATTTTCACCATCACTGGTTCAAAACTATTTGAGAAGTTGAATCAAAAGTGTGCACTAAGAATGGACAATTCTATCAATGCCCTTTAACAATCAACTCTACCATGCTCAAAAATGAAGAGGCTCATTAGTGGCTTGAGAAGAATCATATAAATCTTATATCATAACTCCAAAACCATTTGAAACTTCAGATATAGTTTGAACCTACAAAATAAGTTACTACAGCTCCCACAATGTTTATTTCTCACAAGCATTTTACCAAACTATATTGCTCAAAGCAATTATAGTTGGTGTCATGGAATGGCAGTTTACTATACAATTCATCATTAAATTGATTGTGTTCTGATCCAACAGTCTTGAATATCCAGAATCTCCTTTCTCTTTGTTATGCGCAGAATTATTGACAAAGATGAACTTATCAGTTTCAATATAGCAGCAAGCAAATAAGCACCCAAATGAATGATAGCATGTGCAAAGGATGGTATATCACTTTTTCTTACTCCAAAGAAGACTTTCATTGCCATGTGATGCAAGATACCACTGATTCCTTTCATCAAATTTTCTAGGGATGCTATATGTTCTTTGATATACATGCATGAAAAATTTAATTGATTGGATGAATTTCTTCCACGGGTTCTTGTAAAAGAACTTGAACTTATGTGGGAGCCAAAACATTTTTACCAATTGATGCAATCCTCTTCATTCCACATTCAATATAACAAAGAATCTGAACATACATCAAGCTCACTTTGTCAACTCATACACTTAATAGCACAAGATTATGATGCAGGACTCTCTAGATCATCATAGTCATCAACAACATCCACAAGGGAATAATGATTTTTGTAAAATACTAGATATAAACAATAGACTCAAATATGATGCATGCTAGCTTAGTGATGACTCCATTTGCAACTCACTATAAGTAGATGTGGAATCAACATCAACAACTTCAAAAACTAAAATCAAAACACGTGCTTGGAAATTTTTTGGAGCTTTAATCAAAGCCAATGAATCAAGAAAAAGAACAACCACAGAAAGACTAACCCTGGTACTCCTTGCATTCCCTATATTGAGATTAGAGATTTTATGAAAAAAGTTGTCCAACAATCTACCTTAACATATTGAAAGAAGACAATGAACAAAAATTGCCTGTAATAAGTGTTCAATATGTTTCTCACATATAGATGGAGTTTTAAATCTTGAAGACAAGCCAATGGAGTTCATCAATATAGCAGCAAGAAAATAAGCACCCAGATGAATGATGGAATGTGCAAAGGATTGTATATCACTTTTTCCTACTCTAGAGAAGGATTTCATTGTCGTGTGATGCAAGATACCACTGATTTATTTTATCAAATTATCTAGGGATGCTCTATGTTCTTTGATATACATGCATGTCAAATTCAATTGATTGGATGAATTTCTTCCATATGTTCTTGTAAAATAAATTAAATTTATGTGGGAACCAAAGCATTTATACAAGTGATCACAATCCTCTTCATTCCACATTCAATAAAACAAAAAATTGGAACATACATCAAGCTCACTGTGTAAATTCATATGCTTAATAATACAAGATTATGATGCAGGGCTCTCTAGGTCATCATAATCATCAACAACATCCATCAGGGAAGAATGATTTCTATGAATTACTAAATCTAAACAGCAGACTCAAATATGATACATGTTGGCATAGTGATGACGCCATTGAAAACTCACCATAAGTACATGTGGAGTCAACATCAACAACTTCAAAAAGTAAAAACAAAGAATGTGCTTGGAAATTTTGTTAAGCTTTAATCAAAGCAAATGAATCAAGCAAACGAGCAGCCACAGGCAGACTAACCCTAGTACTCCTTGCACTCCCTATATTGAGTTAGAGATATTATAGAAAAAGGTGTCCAGTAGTCTACCTTAATGTATGGAAAGAAAACAACAAACAAACATTGCCTCTAACAAGTGTTCAATATGTTTCTCGCACGTAGATGGAGTTTTAAATCTTGAAGACAAGCCAGTGGAGTTCATATTTTCATTCAAGAATACTTTACCCAAATTTGGATGGAGAATAAACTAATCTACAAAAATCTGGACAAATCATATAATTAAGTGTAGAATGTCAACCTACCATGCAAATGGGAAATCCAATTTCACACATCAATCCACCCTTGCATTTTACTAAGGTAAAAGTACATCTATTTATTTCCTGAACCGTTCACTATCATTTTTAAGTGACTATTTAATATTTGGAAAAGAGATTAGCATGACATTTGCCAAAAGGGAAGGAGGAGAAGAAAATATATATCTAAGAACAATTATTGTTCAAAAACAATATAGAAGAGAATGGATGTACATTTCTTATATTTGATAATAATAAAAATAGACCAAAGTGATATTGTGGTAAGACGGAGAATAGGTGAGGCATTGTGAGTTGCAAGTTACCTTTTTGAGCAAGTGTTTATCAACCAATTGAAATTAAAGTTTTGTTAAAGGCATAGTGGCAAAAAAAGTGACAAAGCATGCTCCCATTGTAATAATGGTAGCTCATTAATGTGTGTCAGGCCCCTATGTGATGAATTCTCTATCCCTGGTGATTACCAGAGTCTTACATTGCTTCTATTCAACAACAGTTCTTCCAGGTGGACCGTCGACCAATGTCATCCAAAATCACCAAGAATTGGTTGATTTCTTGACTTAATTTTCAATTGTAATTCTTTATGTGCATTTTGAACATTTGTAAAATTAGGTGCCATCCCACCAAGAATATTTTTCCATATGGTCTTTAGGATAGTTAGGATATTTGGGTTTTCTAAAAACTCAATGTATATTATTTTCTCCTTAAAGTACTCCACAAATCATGTGAAAGCTCAGGGAGATTTGTTTTGCTCTTTGGGAGTCACAAATACAGAGTTAAACTCAAAGGGCATAAATCAAAAGATTTATAAAAATACAGGGTTAAATTGAAAGGGCTTAAATCCAAGAAGTTACAAATACATAATCAAATTGAAAGGATTTAAATCCAAGGAGCTACAAATACAAGGTCAAACCGAAAAGGGCATAAATCCAAGGAGTTACACATGCAGGGTTAATCTGAATGGGCTTAATCCAAGGAGTTACAAATACAGGGGACAACAGCAAGTAGAAAACATAATTGATAGTTACTCATTGATCTACTGAAACACCCAATGCAAAACTAGCACAACTTGTAGCTAATATAGAATTCAGAAGCATAAAAAAATTATGTTTTGTAAATATTTATGCAGCTAGAATAGAATAAATTGTAAAGAGATATTTTTTACCTCTGATTTCAGCATGATTACAAAATGCTGCAGCAAATGTGGATTTTCTCGCTCCACCAGAGGCTGTAACTCCAACCAAATTCACCCCATTCTCTAGCAAAATCTTCTTCAAATTCATTATCTGGTCACCAAAACCCGCTCGGTGTTCCAGTGGGGCTATATAAATTAGGGGATTTGCAAAGTTTCTCATCCTGCCATTATCTCTCAATTTGTTCCCAAAATATGGACATGAAATTCTTTAATTCTTGTTGCACAATATCCACCATTCTTGTTGCGCAATTTCCACCAGAGTTTGCACCCCATTTTCTACCGCTCTACCCATCATTTTTGCTCATCTCCACAGCTTCACCCAAGGTCACTAATTATTTATGCACAGCTTCCACCCATTTACGTAGTTTCCATTCCTTCACTCACAAATTCCAATTGGGTGGAGAAGTGGGTACTCCATATGTCATTGCGTCTGCAGATCAAAAATTAATGAAGTATTTTTCATCATGGCAACACCAGGGAGTTGATAAAAGACATTATGGCTAACAGAGTATGTCTCTACATGGTTGCACGCAACACCCAAACCACATTCATACAGGAAAATAGGGTTATTGGTTGTTTTCGAGTGTGAGACAGGTTTGGAGGCTGTGAGACAGGTTTTTCCACGTATGGTCACAAGTGACCTCGCAGGGAAAGCCTATCAGCTAAATAATAGTATTCTTTGTCTTTGTAAGGGATAGATGAGTAATGAAAAAATAATTTATGAAGTCAATTTAAGAATATTTTAAAATAATGAATCATATAAGATACATAGTTAAATTCTTGCAAGCTGAGTGGATGAGTTTTTTTACAAGTGAAAGAGTGTAATTTTTAAGGTAGCATAATCGAAGTTGAGTTTTGTAGTTATATTTTATCAACACTCAGTTGAAGCGTAACTATTGCAATCACAAGGGTTGGACTTAGCCTATTATGTTTCCCATTTTCCATCATCATTGTCATTCCCCATCTCCATTGATGTTTCCTACGCAATTTTAATTTTCATTAAATTGTTTCTCCCGACAGTTGAAAAGGATTTACAAACTTTCAATCAAATGCAATTTGCTGGTTTGATTACTGCCAGCACTATTGCTTGTATTGTCCACTTCACTTCCTCTACATGGAAGACAACTTCTACAAATATAGATGATATATTTAATTTTTACTTTATGCTAATGGTTCGTGACTAAACATGGCTCGCCGAGCTATTTATCATCAAGTTTTTCCTCGATACCTTTTTCAACCTTAAATTAGAGATGCCTATTTTCCTTTTCTTCGCAAGAAGTCTCCCATAAGAGTCCATGGTTAAAGGTAATGAAACCAAAGACAAGATTGACATTATGTACATTGGTTTCAAAGAATTTAGAAGATCAACCCTCATCATTATGTTGAAATGGATTAGTTTTCAAGTGAGTGTCAGATATTATCTTTTGTGAGTGTCAGATATTATCTTTATATGGAGTCTAATCATATTTGGAGGTTCATTTTTCCCCACTTTTATTAGCATCTGAAATTGGGTGAACCGCGTTAAATCTTTGTGTCTTCTTGTTCTATTTTGTGTGTTTTATTTCTCTGCATTATTAATTATATTTTTATGTAACTGTTCAAACCCTAACATCTTTCATATGATTAGCTTTCATGATGTGAAGCATTAACAACTAAAGGATGCATAGCATTAACAACTTTATCTTGTATGTAGAATTGGTTAGGAACATATTAGTCTTTTAAGACTGATTCATACTATTTTTGGACTTCAGTTTTGAGTAGATTAATGGATTTGTTGTTGAAAGTTGACACTCATTCCACTTTTTTTTTCTTAGTTGAGTTGGTTTAGAGTCTTTTAATTTATTAGGGAGTCGTGAGAAGTTTACGTAGGATTGGACAAAGTTAATAGAGATAGTAATTAAGGGGGAAATAAATTTTAGGAGTTCTTGGAGAGTGAGAAGGAGGAGATATGGAGACAACAGTCTCATATTCTTTTCAACTTTGTTTAGTTATGATGATTTTTTTTTTTTGTAACAATTTTTTTGTGATGCTAGTATAATTTAACAAATAATTTTGTTGTTACATTATACTAGCATCACAAAAACATAATTTTGTTACATTATAATAGTATAATGTAACAAGTAATTTTGTTATATCATATCGATGGCGAGCGGGAGCAGAAGCTACGCGGATAGGGTTTTTGTCATTCAAGATGAAGAGAGTGATTCTGATGCCGACGATGGAGACCCACATGAAGGCTTGCAGGATCTCTCGGTGGGGGGTGGTAGATTTGGCATTGGGAGCTTGGTGGGGGGCTATTGCTCACGCAATGGGAGCTCTCTTCATTCTTTCTTGGAGCTTTTCGTGACCAAGGGCAGGGGGTTATTCACCGATGTGGGACTATGGCGGGCTCCTCTCATCTCATCTTTGGAGATGAGATGCTCTTTCTTTCTTCTGAAGACCAGAGATGGTGGGTGGCAGCAGTGGATCCTATTATGGGATTCTTTCGTGACGGCCTCTCTCTGGGACCATCTCATGTGGGCCTCTTTCCAGGTTTTTGTGTCGGAGAGAGGTGATGGATCTGTTGGTGTTGTTCAAAGTGTCGTGGGTAAAGCATATCCTTGCGTAGGAAGATGGACCAGTTTTCATTGTTATATCGATCCTCCCTTGCTTGGCCTATGTGGTATCTAGTGTTTCTTCCATGCCCTTTTTGTGGTACAGACCCCTTTTGAGGTGGGGTTTCACTCTAGGGCTCAATGGCAGCAGAAGGTTTCTCCCCTTCTCTACTCCTCCTTCCCACTTCCTATTGAGGAGGAAGCTCTTCTCGAGGTGAAGATTTCTTTCCCTCTTTACATCTCTTTCCCGCTTCCTATAGAGACAAAAGCTCCTCTTGAGGTGGAGGCTCAACCTATTGATGTGGCTTGCGACTGGATGAAAGAGGTGGGTTGAAGTATTGTTGGTGAGCTTGGCCTTTGCTAGAGGGATTCTATTTTGCTAGATATCTTCGATGGTTTATTATTTTTCTTGACAGGTTGTGGTTTGGTGGTTTGGGGAGTTATCCTCATTCCTATCTCCTTGTTGAAGGTTGGGGGAGCCTTTCAAAACCCTGAAGTCATGGTACAGCTGAAGCTTTATTTGCTTATATGTTTAAGCTGTTGTTTTTTCTCTACTTGGGTTCTGATAGGGTAGATTGATCTATCTGTCAGACTAGTTGGTTATTTTAAAGGGAATCCTCTTTATTCCCATTATGGTTTTGGGGCCCAAGTTAAAACCCAGTCTGGTTATGGGAGCCATCAAAACCCATATTTCAAGTTTAGGGAGCCTAAAAATCCTAGCTATATGATGTTGATGTAAAGCTTTGGCTTTACACATTTGGTTTGAGTAGCTTGAGCTTTAGTGAGTTTCTTTCTTTTGGCTGTTGTTTTCTTGTTGGATTTGTGTTGCTAGTAGATCTGTTGGCATTCTGTGCTGGGGGGCTCTATAAGGTTTATCTTCTTACCATAGTTGTTTCACTTAGATCTGTGCTTTTTCTTCCTATTCTTCTAAAGATTAAGCTTAGGGTTACAGTTCCCTACAAAAACTAAATGTATATGGTTTTAGGGTCCATTCAAAACCTATTTTTACCTTAATCAAAAACAAATAATTTTGTTGTTTCTAACTTCTTTTACTTTTATTCCTGTATGTGCCTTTATTATAAGGGAAACCTTTCACGACTGATCTATTTGGATCTTTCCAAAAAAATTCTCTCTAAGGCCCTATTCCATCTTCTTTTTCTCTCTTGATTTTTCTAGATACTTTCAACATCTTTAGAGATAGGCTCACAAACCCACTTCCATCTCTACCTTTTCTTCCTAGTTACTTGGACTTGTCTTTCAATGAAACCAAGATGGGTAACTCTATTCCCACTTGGATCACAAATGTGAGCTGGGGAATAAAGATTGGTTTGGATGGGTGTAGGATCAATGTGCAACTTGAGGATTTGAAGGATTGAATGGTCTCTTTCAATTTGTTTGATCTCTCTTCCAATAATATCAGCAATAGTGCAGCCAAGATTTTGCAAACCATGACTTATGTGTGCCATGCCAATTCATCAAACAATCAGCTGAGCTATAAATTCTCCAATAGAATCAGTTTGTCCCACTGGTTTCAGACACTTGATCTTCATTCCAATCATCTCTATGGAAGCATTCCTCTTTCTATTGGCAAGTTGACTGATTTGATGAATTTTTTGTGCTTTGTATTCCCACAATAAGTGTCTTTGTGGATTGCCTCTTGGACATTGTTAGTAAGTTGTGTACCTTGTCATAATAAGGAATGGTGTGCCAAATTCCATGCTTGTGGATATTCTCTTGGGGATCTATCTATTAAGTACTATGATAATGGCATTCTTAAAGAATAATTGTATTTTTTTTGTAATAAAAGATTATATATATTATTTCTTCTATAATTAATAGATGAATAATGAGAGTATAGTTCATGAAGTCCTCACAAATATAGGAAGAGTAATCTTGATTTTGTTTACAACACAAATTAAGAACAATTTTTCTTTTGTGTATAACACAAATTAGTTCTTGAAAATAGTACCTTTTATTTACCTTGTTTTGTGCAAGAAATATTCTCAATATAATTACAAATATTGAAACACGTTTATAAGTTCAAAGTTCCATTATAATAAAATCAATACAAGAATCACTAGATTCCTTGTAGAAATTTACAATCTAGAAATAGGAAAGTAAGGAAAATTTGTTAATGTAAATAGTCCATGTAAATGAATTTTTAACAATCTATGTATGAAGAGGAATTCAAGTTTTCTAGACTCTATATATGTAACTAGAGTTGGATTCTAATGTAGAGTACAAGTCCATGATATGTTCTTTACATGATTTTGCACATCTTATATAAATCCATGCCCCACTAATATTGCATGGCCATGTTTCATATTTCATAGAAAGCATATGTAAACAAAGTAAACCAATCAGAATTCCTTCCCGATAATGGTAGATGAAGTGTAGTGCATAAAATAAGTCATAAAATAAGATATTTTAAATTTGTAGTTTTCTACATGAGCAAAAAAACATAATTTATAAAATATGATAATTTCTCCCATATTGCATGGGAAGAGCTAGAGCTAAATTAAGAGTTCTAAAAATAGATTGAAATGCTAATTGTAGTTGTCCATAAGAATGCACTTATCTGTTCTATTTTTATCTGACATTCAATAAGCCAGAGAACTCTATATAAAGAGGTAGAATGTAATGAATTATTGGTCCTTGATCATTAGATCAATTGACCCTTGATCACGCGATCAAGATCTGATAGAAGAAAATGATTTATCCTCTTTTAGAGCAATTTGGGTGTTTTATTTTATGTCCTTCAATTTGGTATCACAGATTTTGTTTTTTCTAATTTTCTTCAAATATGTAATAAGCAGGATGTACATGCCATGATAAATTAACTCCATAGTAGTTTTTATGTTTGATCCATATATAGTAGTTAGAAAACTACATTAAAATCTCCTTGTCAATCTGCCAAACCACATTATGATACGTATAGAAAGATTAATGCAAATCAACTATAAATTTTATGATAACAAATTCAAAAGAACATTATAGGAAATCGTATAGTATATATACTTACATGAAGCAATAGAATGCCTTATAGAAAATTTCAAACAAATGTAGTTGGCAGATATAGGTATGGATATACATCATCATCAGATCCTCGTATAAATTTTCTACAGTCACTATCGATTCTAATTGCTAGAACTCTGATTTACCCATTTCTATTGTATTTGCAAAGTTAAAAAGAAACACTTCAGGCAACCTGCTCAACATAACAATACATCAGCACATCGTGGCTTAATCCAATCTCTTACTGCATCTACCATTGTTACTTCCTCTCTCTACTGCACAGGTTCTGGATGTCTCTCCTTTGTATCAAATACAATCATAATACGTTACATATGATTTAGAGATTCACAAGAGGGGGGTAAAAAATACTAATCTAGAGGCTCTGTCACTCACTCTTATAGAGTAATATAAATCTGACGACACCAGCAAGACTGCCTGTGAACAATTAAAGAGTGGAATTCATTGTCTCACGATGACACTCCATCTTCAGGAAGAAGCCTCCACAACATAAATATCTACATTTATCTGCCTTTATACATTCAGAGGTCTGTATCAATACTAATCCTCAGGCTCCATTCTCTACAAAAACCATGCATTCCATTCCAACTGACACCCGAATTGTTTGAAGAATGCCTCAAAAGATGTTATCTTGAGAAATGAAATGAGATGACTATAGAGCGTTCTTATACAATGTAGATGACTTTAGAACATGCGTATACATCACTTCAATCTCTGCACATTTTGACTCTTTGCGACATCTCCATCTCATTACGGTATCGGCCTTTGGAATCGCTCCACAACTAAATCAACTAGAAGAATACCTGAATCCCTAGATTATGCTAATGGTCATTCCATTTCTCACTGCTCTGAAACCAAATGTCAGAGAAGAGAATAGAACCGCAAAATGTTCGATGTTTCTATTCAAAGATCTGAGGAGAATTCATACAAGTGAGATCCAGTTAGGAGAACTGAATGACTGTTATAATTGCAATGTAATAACTATTATGCCAACACTTTTAAGATTAGTTATTATGAGATATGTTCTTTGTTGTATCCAAGGGCCGTCCTTCCATTATTTAATCATTCATTTATTAACTATTATGAGATACATATGATAGATTTTGTAAATGAACTAAAGGTCGTCCTTTCATACAACACCTCAGCATTATAAGGCTTGCTTGTGAATCCTCCCTTGCTTGTAGCTTTTCAAGGCTTTGACTGTTATTTTTGTAGAAACTCAAAAGCACTCAATTCACCTTTATTTATTTGCTGCTTGATTTAGACAATTGCAACGACTTTGATAAACTTAAAACATAAAGCCCTAAAAAGCGCATGGAGATGATCGTGCATTGGGTATTTTATCCAGTTTACCTCAAGATCTCTAAATTTAATTTGACTTTTGCAAATTAAATGTTTAAAACTCTATCATGGATGATAATTTAAAAAAACACCAGATCTTAAAATCTGGAGAAAACAATGTGAGACGGGGTTTTTGAGTGCGATTCAAGAATCCATAGCGTAATCTGCACAACCCTGTGTTTATTTTTAAATTTCATGGCTTCTCTATAAATTTCATGGCTTCTCTTTCTTAACTCGGTAGGATTTTAAATATTAATCTTGGGAATCCATGGCCACTGCGATGCAGCTCTTGGCGTTGCTTTCAGTATATTCTCTGTATTTAAGCGGAGTCGCAGCAGACGCGCAATGCAACGCAGGAGACAGAAAAGCCCTGCTGAAAATAAAGGCAGGCATAACACATGACCCAACGGGCGCCCTGAGCTCGTGGGGAAAAGTTTCTGACTGTTGCAACGGAAACTGGAGCGGAGTGCGTTGTGATGTGAAGACGGGCAGAGTAACAGAGATCCAGCTGTGGCCCTCCGATCCATCCAACACATCTCTCTACATGACCGGCACGCTTTCCAAATCCGTCGGCGATCTCACCGAGCTTTTCTACTTGCAACTCCCGAGGTGGAGAAACATCACCGGGAAAATCCCCAATTCAATCGCCCGCCTGCAAAGTCTCGACCTGTTGGATCTGGCGGATAACGATTTCATCGGGAAATTGCCGTCATGGATACCAAGACTGAGCAAGCTGAGGGTACTCAGCCTGTCCAGGAACAGGCTACGGGGGGTCATCCCGCCGGCCATTACAACGATGAGCAATCTGGCGGTAGTGGAACTCGAAGAGAACCAGATAACCGGCACAATCCCCCGCGCGATGGGGAATCTGAGCCAGTTGGATATTGTTAAGCTGAACAACAATCTCTTCTACGGGTCTCTGCCGGACTCCATGGGTTCCATCCAAACGCTCTTTATGCTCGACGTTTCGTATAACGCCCTTGTGGGCAGCATTCCTTCGTCATACGGAAACCTTTCGTATATTGGTTTGCTGTTTTTGAACAACAACAAGCTGACAGGCTATATTCCGGCATCCCTGGGCTCGCTCGGTCGTTGGAGCAAACTCTCGATGCTGAAATTGCAGGACAACCAGCTGACGGGCTACATTCCGGCATCCCTCGGCAACCTTTCACGATTGAGCTATCTGGATCTGTCAAGAAATTTTCTGGAAGGCCCTATTCCGACCTCTTTTTCTCAATTGAGCTTTCTGGGTACTTTCTACGTCTCCGGAAACTGGCTCACTAACCCGCTTCCGTCTCTGCCTTTTCTTCCTGGCTTGTTGGACTTGTCATTCAATAAATTCAAGATGGGTAATTCTATTCCCACTTGGATCACGAATTCGAGCTGGGGGCGCGAGATCGGTTTGGCTGGGTGTGGGATCGACGTGCGGCTCGAGGATCTCAAGGATTGGACGGCCTCTTACAATTCGTTCGATCTCTCTTCCAACAACATCAGCGGCAGTGCAGCCGAGATTTTGGAGGCCATGACTTACGTGCGCCACGCCAATTTGTCAAAAAATCAGCTGAGCTATAACTTCTCCGGCGGAGTCGGTTTGCCCCGCTGGTTGCAGACGCTTGATCTCCATTCCAATCATTTGTACGGAAGCATTCCTCCTTCTATTGGCAAGTTGACTGATTTGACCACTTTGGATCTGTCAGAGAATGGGCTTACTGGAAAAATTCCGACAGAGATGTTGAATCTGATGAATCTGAACCAGCTAAACGTGAGCTATAATGAGCTGTGTGGAGAGATTCCTCAAGGAAAGCCGCTGAACGGGTTTCCCGTGTCTTCGTATTCCCACAATAAATGTCTTTGTGGATTGCCCCTTGGACCATGTTCGTAAGCCGTATACCCCGTCTTAATAAGGAACCGTGTGCCGAATTTCCACGCGTGGATTTTCGCTTGGGGGCTTGCTAGTAAAGGTCGTTAATAAGCGATAAAATAAGTCCATGAAGTATTATGATAATAATAGCATTCTTAGAGAATAATGCTATTTGTTTTCTAATGGATAGATGAATAATAGTATTTGAGTTTGTTTGATAGATATTATTAATATATCAAAGTTTAATTACTTGTTGGAGGTATAGTTATGTTTCTTATTGAGGACAGATATAATCTATAAAATTGCAATAATTTTCATGTAAACAATGTTCATTTTCACATATACTTATGGCTTATATCAAAATGAAAGTTTTGACCTACAAGGCATCAAAGTTCATTAAAACACAAGGGAAGGGACTATTAGTCAGATATTATAGTTGGAAATGCTCTATTAGACATGTTTGCAAAAATGTGAAAATGTAGAAAGATGTGTGAACTATTTGACAAGATGTCTTGTTGAATGTTATGATTGCAAGATATACACAAAATGTGTTCCTTGACAAGGATCTAGAAACTTTCAATCAAATACAATTTATAGACAAGGATCCTTCACTTGCTCTACACAAAAGACAACTTCTACAAAAATATAAGATATATTTGTTTTCGCTTTATATTAATGGTTTGTGACCATCAATGACTCACCAAAAATAAACTAATGATATGTAAATTTATGATCAAGTTTGTTCGAAACACCTTTTCAAACCTTAAATTAGAGATGCCTATTTTTCTTTTCTTAGTAAGTAGTCTCACATAAGAATCTATGACCAAATTGACATTATTTGTATTGGTTTTGAAGAATTTAGAAGATCAATCCTCATCATTATCTACAAATAAATTGGTTCTCAAGAGAGTATGAGATATCATATTTCACATGATTAGAATTCCTCTATTTAATTTCATTATTAATGGCACTACAAAGTAAATAAATAAAAAAATTGTAAGATTCCATTAGAGGAAGACATGATTTGACTAAATCAAAATGTTTCTTATTTCATTATTTTATAATGAATATTCAAAATCTTTTTAAAAACACCTAAGAATTTATAGTAATTTGGAATTATGGCATATAGAAATGTGCTAGGTTAACCTATAATGGGCATATTTGTGTCAGAATATTATTCACTTTTCAAATTGGTTAATCTCTTTTCTTCTTATATTTAGACTTTTCTAATGTCAAAAGGAACACAATTTTGTAGTCTTCTTATTTCTTTAATATTGACTATTTCTAAAAATAATTTAATGCAATTTTCTTTAAACATCGTAAACAATTTTAGATTAAGCATCAATATTTTGAGGCAAATGATTTTTATTAGATGCACGGTCAAAATTAGAATTAAATCATTCATTTGGTGTTGAATTCTATTTTTGTCCATCTCTACTATGGGAAGAAATAACTTCGTTACATCAATTAACTAATAAAGAATAAATAAATATAATATTTACTATCCTCTACCATATAATTTGTATATACAACTAAAAATAGAAGTATGAATGATTACATATTTATCTTAATTTATTTGATTTTTATGTTTTTGTTTTATAAGTTATAATTTGCATTTTACTTTCATAATTATTTTGATTGAGTTAAGTTGTAGAAGAAAATGCTAAACAAACAATGGCCACACCTGATTATGCCTAAAAGGGATTTTATAAAACAAAAATCAAAGAGATTTAATGCTAAATGGTGGTCTCTCCTAGCGACTAGAAGATTGAAACTAAATTTTGACAGGACCTCGTGTGACAATTCCAACCAATGTAGTATTGGATTTATTGTCAAAAACAATCTTGGTGAAGTGGTTGGTGTAGATGCTATCAAATTACCAAATGGTACTGATAATGAAGCAAGATTCACCGCATTTCATGCCTAAATCAAATGGTACTAAAAAATAATATTAAGCATATTCTAGTTGAAGGAGACTCTCTTATGGTTATAAATTCTATGGCTAATGGGGATATAACGAACTAGAAACTTGGTTTGTGGATTGATAAAATCATAATGTACACTAATCAAATAAATATCTCATTCACACATATTTTTTTTAGTCAAACTATGTTTCATGCCTCATTTCAAATTGCACTATTGATCAGGAGATGACAAAAGTATATATCATGTTCTCCTATAATATGTCAAGGGTTGCAACAAATTATATGCAAAGATGTCAATCTTATAGTGTCTTGATCCTTCATGTTGATGCTAATTTTGGACTCAAAGTTAGATCTTGGTGTACACTCTCTGTGACAAGCTTTATGTAATTTATGTTTTTAGTTTATGAAAGGAAACAAACCCCTAAGGCCGTAATTTAATTTTAAAAAGTTATTTTTATTGAGTCAAATGGGTAATAAGGTCTCCTTCCAATATAAATAATACGATTCAAGTAGAATTGGGTTCTTTAAGATATAGAACCTATATAGCTAAAAAAATAGTACAAGAAAAAATGAAAGACGCAAAGTACTTGTCAACCTACACAGTACTAAGGTCCTTAAGACTTCTAATAGCCTTCAACTCATTCTAATTGATTTCATCTTCTCTAAAACAAGGTAGAGTCAAGTTTTTCTTTGTAATAGTGGTAGGGAAAAAAATCCTATTTGTTTCTTATTTTTGAAATGCTTGGGTGGAAAAATGTGTTACTAAAATATTTTCTCGTGAGCTACTTGCTAAGAAATATAATAGAATATAGGGAGGTGAAAATTATATCCTAGTTGCTAATAATAATTTTCTAGTTCATTTCTATATATTTTATTTTGTAGACAAATGAGTAGGTATAATATAATATTTGTGTATAAAAAATTATTTTATTAATTTTTATTTTTTACAAATATATTGTAGTAATCAATCTTTTTTAAATATTAATTGTGTATATTGTATCTGTCAACAAATCATATTTAAACTAATTATTTATTTATTATAGTTTTAACATATGTAATGAAGAAAATTCAACTCTATGAAAGAAAAAATATCTTTTCAAGAGTGACTTTGAATCATTACATTAGGATTAACTAAATTAAGGTTTTTATTTAAATCTACTATTATAAATTATTTACTCTATAATTTTTTTTAAGTGTTTCATTTTTCTATAAAATTATGTTTACAAAATTGAACTAAAACACCTCAAAAAAAATATTAATTGTGAAAAAATAAGAAATAAAAATTATATTTTAAATAGAGAGTACAACATGTAGAATAAGGACCCTAGAATCAAAAGAGAGAGATCTATAATATGGACACAAGCTCTTTGTGCTAACTATAACATGATGTACCATCCTCCTATATGGATAAAAAAGGAAAATGTGATTCTATCTAGAAATTTTTCAAGTACACATATAACATAGAAAAAATTAGGGGATGGCCCAACAACACAATGGCTGATTGCAAAGCCTCTCATATGAGAGGCCTTAAGTTCAAATCTGCATCATACAATAGAAAAAATATAGAAAAAAATAATAATTATTTAGCTAATAAATTAATTATGAAATAAAATATTATAATACAAGGAATTTATGAAATGAAGACACGTCAAAAAAAATAGTTTTGTTTATTGATTAGAAATTTATCATAGTTCAATTCATGTATCATTCTTTTGAACTCGACAACTTAATTTTGATAGTATTTTCAAATATAAAATGAAAAATACTATACTGATTGAAATATAACATAACAATGATAGCAATATTATGAAAATAATCTAATATACTATATTTTTTAATCTAAAAGAAAATTATAAAAAATACAAAGGAAATCAATCTCGAATGAAATTATTTATCAATTTCCAAATAAAATAAATCACTTTATGCATTAACCATTACTTTAAAAGCGAATTAATAAGAAGAGTTCTAAAATAGAATTAAAAAATAGATAAATGATATACAATTTTCAATATTTTAAAATTGTCTTCTATACAACTCTCTCACACACCTATAGATATAAACTCATATTATAAACATAGGATAATGGCCTCTAATTCGAGAAAAGATCCATTTGAAATAATGGTATTAAAGTTTAAAGAATAGGTTTGTCAACGCCAATAAGTTCTCACTTCGTTAAGATAGGTCTAACATGTGATTACATGTTTTGAGCGAACCTTATCCTCCCTTTTTGTACCTCTACTTATATGCTACTCAATTTGGACAATTGCGATGACTTTCAATATCCATTACCTAGTTGATCTTATTTCAAGCCGAAAATCTGCTCTTTTTGTCGACTTCCTGCCAAAAAATAATGTTTCAAACTCTATCATGCAGCTTATCCTGATAAAATATATGAAGTCAGAATCCTTCGGAGTCGAGGAAACGATGGAAAGCCGGCTAGTGAATCTACGTATCCACACCATTTCTTAATTTTTAAATTTCATGGCTTTTCTATAAATGTATAGTCCATCCAATCTTCTTCATTCAGTACAAGTTTTAATCCTAATCTTTTGAATCCATGGGCCCTGTAATGCGGCTCATAGTGTTGCTTTCAATATACGCTCTGTGCTTAACCCGAGTCTCAGTGGACGCGCAATGCAACGAAGCAGACAGAAAAGCCCTGCTGAGTATCAAAGCAGGCATTAAAGAAGACCCAACGGGCGTCCTGAGCTCGTGGGGAGGAAAGGCCGAGTGTTGCAACTGGAATGGAGTGAGCTGTGATGTCAACACAGGCAAAGTAACAATGATCCAGCTGGCCCCCTCCGATCCATCCAACACCACCATTTACATGGCCGGAACTCTCTCCAAATCCATCGGCGACCTCACGGAGCTTAACTACTTGCAACTTCCCAGGTGGAGAAACATCACCGGAAAAATCCCCAATTCAATCGCCCGCCTGCAAAATCTCGACCTGCTGGATCTGGCGGATAACGATTTCACCGGCAAATTGCCGTCGTGGATACCGCGGCTGAGCAAGCTGAGGGTACTCAGCCTGTCCAGGAACAGGCTACGGGGGGTCATCCCGCCGGGCATCACAACGATGAGCAATCTGGCAGTGCTGGAAATCGAAGAGAACCGGATAACCGGCACAATCCCCCGCGCAATGGGGAATCTGACCCGGTTGGATATTGTCAGACTGAACAACAATCTCTTATACGGCTCTCTTCCTGACTCCATCGGTTCCATCCCAACGCTCTTTCTGCTGGACGCTTCGCATAACGCCCTTCTGGGCAGCATTCCTTCATCTTATGGAAACCTTTCAGGGCTTGGTATGCTCTCCTTGAACAACAACAAGCTGAGCCACGCAATTCCCTCCACGCTTGGTCTTTTGAGCAGACTTTTTTGGCTGCATTTGGAGGATAACCGGCTGACGGGCTACATTCCGGCATCCCTCGGCAACCTTTCACGAATGAACAATCTGGATCTTTCCAGAAACGTTCTGGAAGGCCCTATGCCGAGCTCTTTTTCTCTGTTGAGTTTTCTGGATACTTTCAAGGTCTCCGGGAACAGGCTCACGAATCCTCTTCCTTCTCTGCCTTTTCTTCCTAGCTTCTTGGATTTGTCTTTCAATGAATTCAAGCTGGGTAATTCTATTCCCACCTGGATCACGAATTCGAGCTTCGGGGTCGAGATCAGTTTGGCCGGGTGTGGGATCGACATGCGGCTCGAGGACTGGAAGCCGAGTCTCAAGGACTGGGAGGCCGCCCAGACTTTCACTTCCGTCGATCTCTCTTCCAACAATATCAGCGGCAGTGCGGTCGAGTTTTTCGAGGCAATGACGTTCGTGCGCCACGCCAATTTGTCAAACAATCAGCTCAGCTATGACTTCTCAACCGGAGTCAGTTTTTCCCAGTGGTTGCAGACACTTGATCTCCATTCCAATCATTTGTATGGAAGCATTTCTGCTTCTATGGGCAACTTGACTGATTTGAAGACTTTGGATCTGTCAAAGAATGGGCTTACTGGAAAAATTCCCACGGATATGTTAAATCTGAGGAATCTGACCCAGCTGAACGTGAGCTATAATGAGTTGTGTGGAGAGATTCCTCAGGGGAAGCCGCTGAACGAGTTTCCCGTCTCTTCATATTCCCACAATAAATGTCTTTGTGGATTGCCACTTGGACCTTGTTAGGAATCTGTGTACCCTGTCTTAATAAGGAGACCTGTGTGGAGAGGTTTCTGATCTGCATAATAAAAGGAATGCGAAGGAAGTGTACTCGGCGATATGGTAGTACATGCAATAAATGCGAAGAAATATTTCAGATATCTTTTCTACAGGTAGCTTTTAAGATATGTGTTGTAATTAATATAACGACGTGAATATATAGTTAGCTTAACAGTACTTTAATATCAAAGATTCAAAATGACATAGAGTTAGATTCTAGCAAGTTGACTATGAGAATTTTACAAGGCAAGTGAAGATTGTAATGGTTAAGGCCGAGCATTTGATTCCTACTAAATGCAAATATGATTAGCATACATGAATTTTGAATTTCAATTTAAGGATAGATATTTGTTAAATATTGATAAAGCAAGTGATTTTTGATTAGTTGATTTTAGTTTTGTTAGCTAGATTACTATTAATATATTTGAAGTTAACTTTTCTTTTTGAATAAATATTTGTCAAATATATGATGATGAAGTTAATTCGTAATAGAGCAACTTTGTAGTTTAGTTGGTTGATTTTCAAATGATTAAGTATAGTCAATAATAACTAGTCAAGACACTAGAAAATATAAATTATTATGGTTTTCTAAAATAGAGTTGGTGAGAGAAACATAATGAATCATGTAAATCATATAAGCATTGCAACTATTGTAACAAATTTTGAGTCATTCCAATTATCGACAAAGTAGCTAGTAATTGGGATCCTAAAGTTTGAAGTTACTCAAGATCCAATTAGGCAAGCAACTAGCTTGTGTTGTAAAGTTCAAAAGATTGACAAAAGGAGGAGCACAGATAACAAGGAATTCATGGGTAGCTTCTTCAAGAGAAAGAAAAAAAAAAGATAAAAGGACATTAGAATGACTACAACAGATTTAAGTTCCCTCCTCCTTGGGACCAAGTGAGCTTCTATGTCATGAAATATTTTACTTTAGAAAGGAGGTTTTCTACAGTTCACAAATATATTTCCCCCTACTTAACCACATTCATAATGGACAACTCATTACCTTCCCTTCCACTTTGCTTTCGTCTATCCAATTGTCTATTATGCCCCAACCTTTCCCCTTTGGTTCAAACTCAGTCACTCTAGACCATAGTTTTAATAAACAAAACAACCAAGGAAAAGAGAAATTTATTGACCCTATTGTAGGGATGAATCCCCAAGGATTATTGAATATTCCTCCTTTTTACATTTAACTTCTCAATGTTACCCCCTAACAAGCGAAAAAACTCAATTATGTAATGAAAATTCAAGGTGAAATGAGATGTGCTATAGAGTTGAGAATCCACATATCGTTAAATAGAAAAGATCAATTATGATGTATGATAACTTTTTATTTTTCTATTTTATTATACTCAATCTAGCATTTATAATTGAATTAAAAATAAGATTTTAAATTTATGTCTGCTAATTATTATTATATATTTTCAAATCTTAATTACATACACTATATTCTTAGATTCATGTCATTTTATCAATATGATTCATTATATGTAGTCTTTAACTTCTTATGCCAATTCATTGCAGTATATTATTATCTTTATAGTAAATACTTATGAGATATGTACAAGTTGAAAAATTATATCCAATTAGATATCTTTTCTATTTACCAAATCACTTTTATCTCATCTATTTTAGTCAATTAAAAACCACTATGATATCAATGGTAAAATTAAGAATACTATAAAAAAAACCTCTCCTTTTGCAACCATATAAATACTCAAATTCATACCATGATTTTTGTAAAAGACTTTTTAAAAGATCATGACATCATCTAATGGCAATCCTACTAAAGTGTCCATTATACTTCAACTTATTTACCTAATTTTTAATAATATTTAATTGATACTAGTGAGTAATCTACTCTCTAGTTTTCTTAAGAACACCAACCACATGCTAAAGTTTAGGGCCCCTTCCCTTTAGTTGTCTATGTGGTGCTTTGCCTTGGTTCTCCAAGTCATTTCTTTTGCTACTATTTTTTGGGTTTAGTTAGTCACTAGGTTTTTTGTTGGTTGATCTTACTACTTGTGAGTCCCTATTTTTTCATCATTTTGACTTGATGTAAAGTTTCAAGCTCCATCTTAATTTATCCAATTATAAAAAAAATTATAACAAATAGCTAATTAAATACTTAATTATAATGAAATTTTATCCTACATAATAAATTATCAATATAACACCATGTATTATATAAAATAAATTCAAAAAATATGTATAAGAAATTATGTAAAAATAAAGTACTGGATCATCCTTTATTAAAGAATAACAAAGATATTCGAAATAGGAACAAAACATCTTGGAATGTAATCTTAGGTTTTTATTTTGTATTATTCAAACAAAATCACATGTATAGTTTTAGTGAGGATTTAAGAGATAAAAATATTTGGTAAGATTTCACACAAAAATAAAGCATTTACTTTACTTTTAGTTTTTAACTAATTTCTAGAAATTTTGTTTTGGAGTTAAATATCATACTTTTTATAAAAATATTATTTTATTGATATTAGTTATTAAATAATATATTATAGTAATCATTAATTTATAAATATTTATTATGATTAATTAGATAATATTTTTAATTTATATTTAATTTATTAAAGATATTTTATTAATTAATCTTTTTAAATTATTTCATTTTTAGTAAAAATATGTTTATGAAATTAAATTAAAATAATTTTAAAAATATTATTTGCCAAAAACATTAGAAATGAAAATAATATTTTAAATAGAGAAATATAGAGTGTAGAGTGGGGAATCTAGAACTAAAATCTAGAGTTCTATACCATGGACACAAGTCCTTTGTGCAAACTATAACATGATTATCATCTTATATGGATGGAAAATTGAAAGTTCTATTTAGAAATTTTTGTTTCTACATATATAGCATGGAAATTTTTGATAATATGATTAAAATAATAATGATTTGCATGATAAATTAGGTATTAAACATAATATTATAAAGTAAAGAATTCACAAAATGAAATGCAATTAAGAGAAAAGAATATCACAAAAACAAAATCTACATTTAATGCTTCTTCTTTGATGCAATAATGTCACACATCAAAGAAAAATAAATTTGTTTTTTTTTTAATTTCTCATAGATAAATCCATGTATTATTATTTTGAACTCAATGGCCTAGTTTCAATAATATTTTTAGAAATGAAATAACAAATGTTATGCTAATTCAAATGCAACATAACAACGACAATAACATTACAAAAATAATCTAAGATACTATATTTGCTAACACCTAGAAAGAAATAATTGTTGAAACAAAGAAAATAGAAGAGATAAGAGAAGGCATGTAAAAGAATAAAATTACCTCTAACATACAAATTAGTGAAGATGATCTAATATTAATCTATAGAAAGTATAGGTCCAAACCTCCTCAAATGACAAGAGCTTTCATATGTAGAATTAATTTATTAATAATAACTTCAAGAGTCAACAATGGAGATAGTTGTTTGCTAATAAAGCTTGAGAGAGCTTTTCCTAGGGATTATTTGTGAGACTTAAGAGAATTGTTTTAAATTTAAGTTTTTTTAAAATAAAGGATTAAGGAAAGGATAACCATTTCAATTTTTTTAAGATGGTTATATTCTGCAAGTTGAACAAGGTAGAGGGGAATGAAACACTAAAAATGATAACTATAGGCATAAATTATTACAAGACATTACCACAATGGATTGGCATAATTGCATAATCCTAGGATTTAGATAAATCAAACCAAACAAATGCTTCATAGGCTAGAAATAATCTAACGATTACAAAAAATACATTGAGATAGTGCTAACATATTAGCATTTGGATAATATAAACTAACACACGAAATAAAGTATAGAATATAGAGTTAAATTACAAGGGTATGCAATTTTTGAAATTGTATTCTTCCCTATTTTAACAAGTGTGTGATCTAAATTGTCATTTCTTATACACAATCACTAAAGTACAAGTACACATTGATGATTATGTCCATATAATATAATGATTAGAATTTTCCCCTTTATATATAACCTTATCATGTAAATCTAATGTTTTCACTCTTAACTCATAATTACAATTTTGAAGGAAATACTTGTTCTTATAAATCAAATTCTTAAAATTAAAATTCAAGTTCATTTTTAAAAATCATGTAACTAACTTTTATCAATTACTCAAATTATAGATTTTACTTATCCATAAAATAAGATTGTACTTAGAGATTAGAAATAAAAACAAATGAAATCAATCTCAAATTAAACTATTTTAATCAAAATAAATCATTTTACACAATAATCATTACTTCAAAAATAAATTAGTCAATATAATTACGCCAAAGGCGTTTCCATATGAAAGAGGTCGGGCTAAAATTTCCAATCTATAGTGGAGTCTTGCTCAAAGCCTTTGGTCGACCATTAAACTGATCGTCACTGCTGGTTTTATTTTGCCCTTTTTCACCTGTCACTTTATTGATCATTCCCCATCACAGTCAGATTCTACTCTTACGCCAACAAACGAAATTTTGACTCACTTCATTGGCCGTTTGTTTCCCACCTTTCTTGTCCTGACTGTTTCCCGCTTTCCATTTTTAATCGACCATAATTCCTCAGGGACTATGATAGCAACTTGCTCATTATGCGTGTGTCCCTGCTATTAAATTACCATTTCATATTTGTTCTATTTAATGTTTTGAATGACCAGTGACGTATAGCTAGTTTATCTCTGGGTGTGAGATGTCTAGTCAGGAAGTGGATCAAGTTGTGAATATCGGACATTGAAGCGACATTTTCTGGAACACATCGGGCCTGTAACGGACTGTAAATCCTAGAAGCAAATAGAGACGGTTGTGATGAAATATAGTAGATGACCAAAGATATTTTTGACAGACTAAGATAGAATGGAATGCCTGAGAAAACAACTCTTTCTGGTAAAAACCCTTTGGCTTCAAACAGTGTTTCATCTATTGCCGACGCTAGTCAGGTAGAATGTGGAGGTCAAGAAAATGAGGGCAGCTTCCATAAACAGATGGATTTAAGATCAAAATCCCAATAGAGAGATTGCAAGTCCAGTTCAATACTCAATAATGGGAACCCTATTGATGGTGAGGCTATGGAGAAATAAAATGTTGCTGACTGTGCTGATCCAAATATTCTAACGACACTTGGAGGGAGCATATTATACATATGTCAATCCCTCTACTTTCACAGTTATAAACCCGTGTTCTTGTGCATTTTTGTAGAATTACAAAATCAATGATTGTTTGAAGGTTAACAAGGTATGAGTTTACAACTGTAATTTACATATTCAGGATCCCTTCTACAATATGTCGTAGATGTGATTTGCATAATTTTTCTATTGTTAATTGTTAATTATAAATAATATTAACGAATGAAGGAGTTTGATGGATTGTACTTTGTAGTAGTGTAGACATTCAAGATTTCCCTTCCACTCGGTACGATGTGACTTTCTCAAAATTATCCGAGTCTTGTGAAGTTGCGTGAATGAGTAACATAGTTAGGAAACTTCTATATAATAAAATTCCTAAAATGCATCTCTGAACACGTTTAAATTAATAAATTAAAAATTAAAATTTTATTATATTTTAATTTTGAATAATTGAATATTGCATATAAAATGGTTTATTAACAAGCATGGGTACTACAGTTATAGTCACATTTGCATCTAGATAAATTACCAATTTTTACACTTGCAATTCTATTATTTTAGCAAATTATTGCTATCATAGAGTTTTTCTTTTTTCTTGTTCCTTTTTTAAATGTAATTGTAGTGGTTTTATATTTGTGTGATCTTTATTTAATCTTATATTTTATCTAATAAAATATTTTAAATTTATTAATTTATTGATAACTATTATAGTTTAATATTGTATTTGATTTATGGTTTGATTTGTATTAATATAGTCAAAAGTTTAATGAAGATTTAGATTAAAAGAATTGTATCTAATTATAGACACATTGACCAAGTTTTTGTCCCACCTTTCTTCAATAGTTTATTTTTTATTTCACATTTTATGTTCCTCTTCCACATATCTTCGACCTAACCATTGCATACTAAGATACAATTGCTAGTACTAACTCTTATATAATGTAGACTAGACAACTCTCTCTCACACGTACATTATAAGAGTGGGATAATGGCCTCTAATTCGAGAAATAGTCTATTCAAAATAATGGTGTGGAGGTTTGAGATAGGTTTGTCAACGCTAGCAAGTTTGTTTCTCACTTCATTCAGATAGATATAATATGTGATCACCTTTTTATCTGTGAAACGTATCCTCCCTTGCTTTATCCTCAACTAACCACAGTATTTTACAGGGAGTCAAACAAGTGGGCCATTCAGCTCTACTTGTAATATCCTAAAGCACTTGGAGATAATTCGATCTTATTTCATGCCGAGGGTCTGCTTTGCGGTTGACATCCTGTATAGATTAAATGTTTCAAACTCTGTCACGCTCCTTATCATGATAAAATATGTATAACGAGAATCCTGAAAATTCAAGGAAACTCTGTCGTGCTTCATACAGATGGCTCACGCTTACGCAATCTCCATCTCTAAATTTTTAAATTTCATGGCTTCTCCATAAATGTATAGAGCAGCCAATCTTCTTCATTCAGTACAAGTTTTAACATTAATTTTGTGAATCCATGGGCACTGTAATGCAGCTCTTAGCATTGCTTTCAATATATGCTCTGTGTTTAACTCGAGTCGCAGCAGATGCGCAATGCAACGAAGCAGACAGAGAAGCCCTGCTGAAAATAAAGGAGGGCATAAAAGAAGACCCAACGGGCGTCCTGAGCTCGTGGGGGGGAGTAGCCGACTGCTGCCACGGCAACTGGAACGGAGTGGGATGTGATCTCAACACAGGCAAAGTAATAATGATCGATCTGCGCTCGTTCGATCCATCCAACACCACCTTCTACATGGCCGGCACGCTCTCCAAATCCATCGGCGATCTCACGGAGCTTCTCTACATCCGTCTTCCGGCGTGGAAAAATCTCACCGGCAAAATCCCCAATTCAATCGCCCGCCTGCAACATCTCGACACGCTCGATCTATCGCAGAACGATTTCATCGGAAAAATGCCATCGTGGATACCCAGGCTGAGCAAGCTAACGATACTCAGAATGGGCGGGAACAGGCTGCGCGGGATCATTCCGCAGGGCATTACAACCCTAAGCAATCTGGACACGCTGGAACTCGAAGGAAACCGGATAACCGGCACAATCCCCGGAGCAATGGGTAATCTGAGCCAGTTGGTGAGTCTGAAACTGAACAACAATCTCTTCTACGGTTCTCTGCCCAACTCCATCGGCTCCATCCCAATGCTCTTTCTACTGGACGCCTCGCATAATGCACTGGTGGGCAGCATTCCTTCGTCTTACGGAAACCTTTCGGAGCTCGCTTTCATGTCTTTGAACAACAACAAGCTGGCCTACGCAATTCCTTCCTCGCTCGGTCGTCTGAGCAAACTGGCGGCGCTGCACTTGGAGGACAACCAGCTGACGGGCTACATTCCGGCATCTCTGGGCAACATTTCAGGATTGGGCGATCTAGATCTTTCTAGAAACTTTCTAGAAGGCCCTATCCCGACTTCTTTTTCTCTTTTCACCCAACTGGGTACTTTCAAGGTCTCCGGAAATAGGCTCACGAACCCGCTTCCGTCTCTGCCTTTTCTTCCTAGCTTCTTGGATTTGTCTTTCAATGAATTCAAGCTTGGCAATTCTATTCCCACCTGGATCACGAACTCGAGTTTCGGGTTCGAGATGAGTTTGGCCGGGTGTGGGATCGACATGCGGCTGCAGGACTGGAAGCCCAGGGCCGCCCAGTTTTTCACTTCGGTCGATCTCTCTTCCAACAATATCAGCGGCAGTGCGGTGGAGTTTTTCGAGACCATGACATTCTTGAGCCACGCCAATCTGTCAAACAATCGGCTCAGTTATGACTTCTCAAGCGGAGTCAATTTCTCCAGTCTGTTGCAGACGCTTGATCTCCATTCCAATCAGCTCTATGGAAGCATCCCGTCTTCTATTGGCAAGTTGACTGATTTGGAGTCTTTGGATCTGTCGAAGAATGAGCTTACTGGAAAAATTCCCACTGAGATGTTAAGCCTTACGAATCTGAGCCAGCTGAACGTGAGTTATAATCGTTTGTGTGGAGAGATTCCTCAAGGGAAACCGCTTAACGAGTTTCCTGTGTCTTCTTATACCCAGAACAAGTGTCTTTGTGGATTGCCTCTTGGGCCTTGTTAGTAATCTGTGTACCTTCTCATAATAAAGAACCATGTGCCAAATTCACATGTATGTCGAACCTTGGAAGGAAGGGCAGCGCACACGAATAAATAAAATTGGAGTTTGCAGCAAAAAGAAGGTGCAAGGATATATCGATAGTAATATATGATGAAGGAGATAGAATTCAAATACGAATGAATGCAGATTTCTTTAGCGATGTTGAGTATACAAAATAGTTTTACAATGTTAAAATCGATTAGCTTAAACACATTTGTTGTCGTTCTTTTGAAGATAACTTTCTATGATATACATATTGATTAATTTTGAGTTATCAAAGATGGGTTCTGCCTACAAGAATGTAAACCTATAAAACATTAATGTCATCTTCTTGTAGTTTAGTATTGTTTGTAAAATGTGTAAAAATAGATTACATGCAATGTGGTTAGTTGTAGAAAGTGTGAAAGAGATTGGGCTTAGAATTATGTATCTTATTTTATTTTTAGATAGAGTTGTTGTAATCAAACTTCCTCTTTTTGTCTTATTATTGTGTATATATCCTTTTCTATTTTAGAGTACCTCTTGAAGGAGAATGCAAATTCAATGCAGAGCTAGCCTGGTGATTTGGCTCAAGAAGTAGCATTAATTATCAATCCTTATCTTTCTGATTTTTCAATATCGATTGTTTCTCTGTGCAGTGTTAAATCTTAGGATTTGTGTATTGTAGTAGCTCATGCTATTGTGAGTGGTAGTTTCCTATAGTTAACTAGCAATACATGTATTATTAGTATGGACTTTGGGCCATCAAGTGATTTCATGGTGGACTGCTATGAGTATCAATTTATGTCATTATGCATGTTAGAACATAATGGATCAATAGCCATCATTACTGTAATTGAATCCTATGTCTTAATGCCACAACCACTCTATACTCTATATTTGATTATGTTTGAAATGTCATCAACTAAATTAGAAGCACCCAAAACAAAAGTAGAACAAACTTTTGGCTACCCAAAACTACACCATAATATTTATTTAAATGGTCTCTAATATCCTGCCAAACCATAGAAAGACAAATAGAGAAGACTAAAAAGAATTTTATGATTAGACTATAGTACAAAAGAAGGCTTCAAAAAGAACTTAAAGCAACATGTTCTATGAATGGCAACTATTCCCTACAACACAAATGACAATATAAGAAGTTTAATGAAACAAATCAATTAGTTTAAGTGTATGGTAAAGGGCATATGAGAGTGTAAAATGCAATTCAAAATCCCAAAATATTGAGCTATGGGACTTGAACTACCATGAAATTAAAGGAGAAAAATCAAACCACCAAAACATGCAAATGGAGATGATTTGTAGAGCAAGCCAACATATTATGGAATTAAATCTAATATCATATGGACACATTTAATAACTTTATCATTTCAATTGACCTTACATGGTTTGACTTTAGGTCAGAATAATTTAGGAGTTTCAAAGATTGGGGATAGATAGCTATGTCAATAATTTTAAAATTAGAATTTAAATATATTTAAATTATTTCATCAAAATATTATAATAATAAAATATAAAATGATAATAGAAATTGCAAATTAATTTATTAATAAATCATTAGTAGGGGATAAGTGTTATTAAATGTTAAAATTTTCAAATACATGTAAATTATTAAAAGAAAAAGTGTAAGGAAAAATACAATAAATCATTTAATCTATAAAGTTGTAAGATATTTTATAATATCAAACATAACCATGACAAAAGAAAATTGTCAAGATATGGTAGGTAGTAAAATAGATTATCTAAATGTCAATTAATGGGTAGTGCAGGGTTAATCTTTTTTTATCAAGGGGTCATGGGTAAGGAATGGATTGCACTAGATAAAGGATGGATCAAAATAAAATTTGATGGAGCCTCTAAAGACAATCTAGGGTCATCTAGGGAAGGGTATGCAACTAGAGATTATCAAGGCAATTTGATAATGTTAGGAGCTAAACATCTTGGGGATGGCACTAACAATGAAGCATATGTTCAAGCATCTCTTTGTGTAGTTAAAGTAGCTAAAAAAATGAATGTGGAAAAGCTCCACTTAGGAGGTGACTCACAAATTATGGTGATTGTCATTAGCAAAGGTAAAACTAGAATGTGTCACCTTAAAAGGTATGTAAAGAGAATCAACTCCTTATTAGCTTCCTTTGCAAACTTTAAGACTACACATGTGAAGCAAAAAGTGAATGAGATTGCAGATAAAATGTCCAAATTGATTGTATCACTAAACAATGTGTTGGGAGACGACTAGATGGAGGATTTTTGGAATGTGGATAGTAAATATCTAACACTAGATGCATGAATATGTGACCTTTAGGTTGAAGGGTGGAATGTCAATTCTTGTAATGAGCCTTGTATATAGCATTGAAGGGGATTATAAACTGGTGAAATTTCAATAAATTATATTAGTAATGAAAAAGAGAGTGTTTGAAGGTGTGGAATCTTGGCTTGTATAATGTTGAGAAATAATTAATAGCTCAAGGAAGGATGGGATTACAAGTGATTGTATTATTGCAAAGATATGAAAGGAGATATTTTTTAATGAGTAAACTAGATGATTAGATGGCCTCCATGATGGGGGTGAAATGTGTCTTAGTTTTTCCCTTTATTTATCTTTAATCCCTATTCCATATTGTTCTTATAGTGTCTTATGCTGGTTCCTGTCAATTTTCATTAATGAACTACCTAGATATTTCATGAAATGCGAGGAAAGATATAAACTTGTGAATTTACCAAATTTCATTTTATCACTATGAATTATTTTTCTATTACTTTGTTACCAATGAGTATCTAGATGAATAACACATGGATACAAGGACAATGGTGGAGGATTGACAAAGCTTCTCAAGAATTATTTTATTGCTTTTCATGTATTAGTGATAAGTGAAAATTGATCTATTTGGAATTTTTATAATATTATAGATAGTATCCAAAACCTTTGAACTACTTTTAGCTATTTTTGAGGTTGTTGATCCTAGGTCAAAATAACCAAAACATTCGTATATTTTTATCTTACGAGCTATTATAAGTTGAAAATGGTGTATAATGTATATAAGTATGGAAGGCCATACATGATCGATAAGCATGTTAAACTGGTATTAATATTTTAATACATGCTATTATATTTGTAATATAAAATATTATGATGCAAATCTGAATGAAGGATTGATTAGCATGGATGAAATTGTAATCTATGAGTTTCATCACCTATAACTAAGGAAGCTTAGTCCACTGCTCATGTTATAAGGCGATTTCTTTCTTTGTTGGTGTGTTGAGTTTTACATATCATGTGTTCCTTGTGTATTTCAAAAATTAATATAGTTTACTCTATGGTCTGATTAGTTGTAATATGATTGAATGCAACTTACTTTATGATATATTTGTGTACTTTCATATTTGAGATAATGTAATCTATTTTGTTTTTTCAATTATTTAATTGGCTTGTAAATATTCTCTAAATTCTATGGTAATCAATAGAAACACTTATTCTAAAGATTCTGTAACCATTCTAGGTTATTCTCTCATTAATTTGTAATACATATA
Source organism: Chamaecyparis obtusa (assembly GCA_027943335.1). Classification (NCBI taxonomy): domain Eukaryota; kingdom Viridiplantae; phylum Streptophyta; class Pinopsida; order Cupressales; family Cupressaceae; genus Chamaecyparis; species Chamaecyparis obtusa. The sequence continues at coordinate 329,445 of BSBK01001148.1, read as the reverse complement.
CACTATTACAGGTCTTGTCACTACCATGATAGGAGATAGAATCTTTAGTTTAATGTTTTTAATTAAACAAGTGTGAATTTGTTTAGAAGAATGTATTGTAGGATAGTTATTTGAATTCAAGTCTGGTCTCACTAGATGTATTTTATCTTACTTAATTTTCTATCTTCAACCCTTTGGTAAACTGCCTTGATACCTTTCATTAGTTTGTGACCCTGGATTGATAGATTTAGGTATAAACTAAGGTGATCTACATTTAAGTCCAAACTAAGTTAAAATAAGAAGTTCATCTAAGTCACAGTTTTATCCAATCACTCTTCATACAAGGCATATGTGTATGCCACATGGAGTATTTTGGTACTTAATATTCAAATAAGCATCTGGAGGAAACTATGGTGGACACATGGTAAGTTAGCATAATTTCCATTAAAAACTATGGCAATGTCTTGGTTGGTCCTCATTTGATTTCTCTTATTTGATGCCAAGGTGAGTTATAGAGAAGCATAGAAGAAAATTTCACCTTGAGAACAACAAGCAAAAAATATTGCTTCCTTGGGGAGATTACCAGGAAGCACCTAAAGAGAATTATCCTAATTGATGATCCCTAGTTCTGACATATTGTTGATCTTCTTTTGGGTGAGGAATATTTGAGTTCAGAGTAGAGTTATAAATCAAATATTAAAATTTCCTCCATGATGTTTATGTGGGCTTTAGAGTTGGGATCAAAGGAGGAGGTTGTATGGGTTTTGAGAGCTTGTGTGAAGCTAGAATGGTTGGGGAACACATCTCCATTGTCTCCATTGCTAAACTAGGGAAAGGATTTTGTGTCATTGAGGGAGATTGGTGTGTGGTCATTGAATGGGTGCAAGATTAATAGCCTTTCCTAGTTTGGAGTACAAATAAAAATATGGAGCACCGTCAAGACAAGGCCCATGCTATTGAAGGGTCACATTCAAGCATGGAAATTGGATAAGTGGAAGAGAGAAAGGGATCTGCTGAGAGAAATTAGGGTCAAGAATAAGGAAAAGTGTGTGGCTACGATTCCAAAAGAGAATTTTAAGGGGTCGGTGGTGTGGAAGAAGGTCGAGTAAGTCATGGCCTCTATGTTGGTTTAGTTTTTTGTCTTTCAATTTGAAATTGGAAACTATGTCTAGTCCTAGGTATGCCTTTTTTGGATATAAAGGGCTTTGTGTAAAGGATGTATCCTATTTTGATAATGAAGGGCTTTGATATCAATGGTATGCTTTGGGGTAGTATGTTAAGTATATTACAATTTTGATAGTATGTAATGGTTGCATGTGTTAGATTAAATAGTTGTTACTGATTAAACGATTAGATACATTTATATACTATTAAGTTTTCTTAGGTCAATACATTTATTAGGTGGATGGATATCTTTGAGTCCTATTTGGACTCTAACTCATCTAAAGAGGATATTGTAGAGTTCTATCAGAACTCTACTTCCTCTAGGTTGAGACACTTGTCTCAACCTTGTCCACTCTACCTATTTTCTTTTGCCTATTTAAGTAGAGCCTCTATACCTTTGTAAACACCTCAACACCTCAATACCTCATATGAATATAATCTAGTATTGATATCATCTCTGTTCTAGTGGATGTCTGTAGACTAGGTCTTGGGTATAGGATAGTTTATCCTAACATGGTATCGTGCTATTTGTATTTGGAGGACCAGTTTAAAGGATCAGTTGCTCCAGCCTGCAAGTTCTTGCATCACTTCCAATGTTGGCTTGTGGTGGGATCCTAGTGGAGACCTTCATATGTTTCTTGGATTATCCTTGGCCTATGTGGACCTACACAGGGGGTGCGAAACAGGGATCCCAAAGGGTATCCCGTGGAGGTGGAACAAACCCATAGGATGCGGCATCCACACAAGGGTTGAAGCCCGCTCACACCAATTTGGAGGAGACGTTATTAGCAATCAAATATTTGGTAAGTTGAAACTGCTATTCAGATAGTCTCAGTGACTCTATAATTGTCGGCAATAACATTGATTATAGCAATGGAGGGACCATCCAATGAATTGTCTCATTGATTAAGGGCCCACGTAATCAATAATGTGAATTGGCTTGACTCTTCAAGAAGTTTGCGATGTATCCAATTATTGGTGCACTTAATAGAAAGTGGCCCACACATGGATGAATAGATCAACATCCATTATTAGTTGGGTGATGTTCACTCCTTGATCATCATCTCTTTGCTAGTTTCATGCCAGCCTTGGCACCTCTGTGCCTTCGAAGACCCTGTCGACCATTTTTTTTTAAAGGGGCGTTCACACTAACTTTATGGAGGTTCACTTTTTAGAGAGTGGTCGGCATCTTTGAGAGTGTGGAGATTGGTCACACCCACACTGCAGCTTCTAGTGACCAATGTTTTTTTATGTTGGAACTCTTGCGAGGCGTGCTTCAAAATCACTAGTGATCGGCACAAGGCCTCACCAAATTATGTATTTTGTTCTGCATTGAGCTTGGCGTCTGCATCATGCTCTTCTCTGAGTAATTCCATTCTTTGGTCTATGTGTGATATCTCATTTGCGTGCATTATGACTGTGCCATGTTAGATCTGTTGATGCTCGTGGTCACACAAAGCAACTGAGATCTTTGCTTGTGAGAGGAAAGTGCCTCAAATGGCCCTACATTTGCCTCATTGTGCCCATATTGTTTGGCACACTATTCAACAACCCATCACATTCTTGATGCCCTCATCCTTGCCAATAGTTGCAAAACTATCTGGCCTATTTTTAATCCCTATTGTCCATTTCATTAGTTAATGACTATAATTTCTTGGTGGTTACGGGGGTTGGCATGCAGAGCCACCATCAAATCCAACCACCTACTCAGCTCTTTTTGGGCCCTCTCCATTTGGGAGGGGCACCCTTTTTTGACACGATGAGTTGATGGTCCCATAGAGGACCACACCTATACCCCTAGGTAATTAAGAGGGGTGGGCCATTTTTTTCACCTTTCAGCCCTAATAGGTGAGCATTGTCACAAAGGTGATTTTATGCACTTCCTTAGTGCAAATTCTTTTCAAGTTTAATCTTGATGTTTTGTCCTTTGGATCAGTTGAGCATCCTATGTAAGTACTATTGTAGATACATTAGATCCAGTGTCCATCCATGACTTTTGGGGATTTTGTACACATGATGTACCATAAAAATATTTGTACTCGCACTGAATTATAAAGTGCCATGGGGGGTTGTGTAGAGCCATTGTTAACCAATCACAACTTTGTCAAAGTGAGAGTTCCTCCATGACAATAGAAAAATCATTGATATTCTTGCCTCATGCGAGTGTGTAGTTTAACCACACACACCCTTTTTTCAGTTACAGATACTTTTGGTCCCTTCTACATAGCATGGTGATACATCATTCTCGTGGATCTATCAAGGCTCGACACCCAAGTCAGCATTATGGGGGGGTATCCTATTGTTCATGTTCATGCTAATTCTTCCTTCATTTCTCTTGAAGTGTTCTAAGACACTCTTGCATTCCTTTTTAGTGGAAGTTCCTTGGTTTCACTTGAAGTGTGCTGAAACACTCTTGGATTCCTTTAAGACTATAGCACCTTCATTTTCAACAAAGTTGAGAAGTGATAATGGTATCACTCAAACAACATCATTGGTTGTGTAGTGAAGATCACTCATGTAGATTCATGTGTTGTCTATATCTTCGATCAACAGATGCTATTTCCATTATTGACATCTGATCAATGTTTGAGAAGTGCCAATTGGAGCACTCATACATATTTTTGTCTTCCTGATCATCATCTTCTTCAAAGAAGATCATCAGATATAGCATTAGATCACTCATCAATAGTTGTCTATAGATTCTTTATGCTTCAGCGATGTTCATGTTCATGATTTCAGGACATATCTTTTTTAAGGCTTCTTAGACCTTCATGTTCTCTCTTTTGGAGAGGAGTTTTCTCCCAATGGATTTTCTCCTTTTCTCTAGTTATCAGAGATTGCATTGTAGTTGTACATGGGTACCTAACATGGCCTAGTTGCCGGGACCCATAAATATTTTCTACTACATTGTTGTACTTCCTAAGTTACACTTAAGGGGGGGTGTTAGAGTAAATAATTGTTATTGATTACTCTTTAATTAAGTTTACTTAGGTCAATACATTTATTAGGTAGATGGATATCATTGAGTCCTATTTGAACTCTAACTCATCTAAAGAGGATATTGTAGAGTTCTATTAGAACTCTACTTCCTCTAGGTTGAGACACTTGTCTCAACCTTGTCTACTTCTACTTCTACTTCTTTGGGAGCTAGATCCAGTCGACTTTTATATTGATTTATAGTTTATCATGTTAATGGGATAGTGTTAGGAAATTTAGGGAAGAATGAAAAATGGTTACAGGGATAATCCTTAATTTTGTATTTCAAATTGTTACTTTTAATATCAATAAAATATCATATTATCGATCAAAAAAATAGATTATCTAAAGAAGATTGAGATATATTCAATGAGTTATGGTTTCCTTAATTTAGTAAATTATACTACCATCATATTTAAAATCTATATATGAAATGTAGAAGTCTCCACAATCATTGATTAAGACTAATTAAATGTAAAAGATTGCTACATAAATCTTTAGTCATATTTAAGTGTTTTGTATATTTCTAATAAAGTTATTTAAATTTATAATTGGTGTGATGTTTATATAAGGCATAAGGGATTTCTCGAATGTGAATGATAATATTCAAATATTTATAATAATAATGTAAATAGAATACTTATGAATTATATTATATATTAATATTATTTAATTAGAATACTTAAAGGTTCATGTATTGATAGGGTGTGATGGTTAAGTTGTGGTGTTTTTTTTCAACAAGATTCAAGCCTTGTACTTTATTAAGTTTTATGTCCATAATATATTGATAATATTTACATACTTAAATATATTGATAAGACTTATAATATAATCTAGTAAAACATTAATAATAATTAATATTTATTATTATATTAATATTAACATAAAATAAAATCACCCTTGTATTGGTTTTGAATGGTTAATCCTAAGTATGGTGGCAGGGATAGAGTGAAATGGGAGAAGCCAAAAAGAGGGTGGATTAAAACCAATTCCAATGGTGCATCTAAAGGGATCCTGAGGCCATCGAGCACAAGGTATGTGGCAAGAGATGTGGAGAGGTCATAATATCTTGGTGTTGGCCACTAGTAAGCTAGAGGATGTGACTAACAATGATGTTGAAGCAAGGGAAGCTTTACTAGTGCTAAGTTGGCTTAGAGGATTAATGTGGAGCAATTATATTTGGAAGGGGACTCTCAGGTTATCATATATAATGCCATTTTGAAAGGAAAAATTCATGTTTGGAATATTGAAAAGATTGTGTGCACATCATTAGGTAGATATTGGGGCACTTCAAAAACTTTAAAAGTACACACATTCTCCAAGAAGTTAATCAAATTGTTGATACTTTTTCAAAATGGGTGGTTTCCATTCAAAATATGGGGGGCTATATTGATGATTTAAGAGGACTCATTTTCTAGCATTCTAAATCTCACCATCTTACTCTTTCAATTTTGAATTTCAATTTTTAAATTTAGAATATAAAATGCCACCAAATAGTTGTTTGGGCTATCATTATACAAGAAATTGGTTATATGGTGCCATCCATATGTTGGATATGCCAACTTAGGGATAATCAAGACTTAAATGTGAGTTTCACTCGATTATATGATGGAGATTCATGAGGAAAATGTGGAAATTGTGGTATCACCTTGGTACTCATATGGTGATATGGGTTTCATGATTTCATGGGTAAGCATGTGGCATTTCTTGTGCGGTGAATGTTTTTTATTAAGTCGGTAGGGAGAGGAACCTAATCCCATTACAGAAAATTAGACACTAAGAAATAATTTTGTAACCCCTTCTCAAGGCCATTATAGCTAAGAGAAAGCTAAAAAATCCCCAACAACAAAATTAATCAAAAATAGCAACAATCAACTTTAAAGAGAAACCTATCACCACTACTACCAGCATAATAGTATCATCATTTAACATCATAGTACACCTAAAAGATTTTATGTTTATTAGACTACTAATAAAACTAATAGATTTCCTACTCGTGAAGTTCCAATAGTTCAAAAAACAAAAACTATGATGTGAAAGCCAGAATAATGAGTCAAAGTCTAAAAATATCACAAAACAAAATGGAGAATTAGCAAGGAAATTACTAAAACTAACAAACTTAGCTATCATTGGAATTAGCAATCATATCTCAGTCCTTAGAAAGACTATTGAGCATGATCTTCCAGTCTTCAGTATCATCTTTTTTTGTTCTTCATCACTTTTCTACTTCTATCTCCTTCTCTTTGTCACTTTCCTAATTCTACTATTTTGGTGACCACACAAAATAGATCATTTTTCATCAGCCCATCAATCATCCTACAGAGAGAAGATATGGCATTGCTAAAATTATATTTGGTATTGACAGACATGGTAGAATCACCCTCCAAAGTTGTGAGTCTCTTATGCAAGTCATCAATTTGATTTTATAGGTTAGGGGTATCAATTTTCTCATTTAGAATAGGGGAAGGAGATGTTTTATCCAGAGAAGCATTATCAACAAGAGCAAGGGAGTTACACCTAATGTTCATAGTATCCTCCAGATTATTGAGATTCACTATGATCTCCATAGAATTTTCTTTCTCTTCCTCCTCAAGATCTTCACCTTCCTCAACATGATCCTCATCCTTGGTGTTCTCTTTGGATTCTTCCTCTTATTCTAGCTCATACTCAAAATCCATCGCAGGGACCACTTCCTCTATAATTTTCTTATCCTTCTTCTCCTTAAATGAGTAAATGGGCTGACCTCTCACCTGAACTACCATCATGTTTTATCTCCTCAATATGTTCAATTCTCTCATCAACTTCTTCCTCCTTATCAATGTCAATGAAAGGACTTATCTTTTTATCCTTTTATTGGGTTTTCTAGCTTTTGAAGGACTAGGTTTGCTAGCAGGGGCCTTTCTTTTCTAAGGGGTGGTGTCAAGTAGGTCCTCCTCAAAGAGGATGTCTTCCTCAATGGATTTAGGGTTCTTGATCTTTTTCTTCTTGTCAGGGTTGGATTTTTTCCTAGTAGGGTTAGGTTCTTCATGAAGAGGGTTGCTTTCAATTAGCTCATTTTTTATAAATCTTTTAGTCGGCTTCACGTTTTTGTTTTTTTCATGTTGGGGATACAAGAGAAGACAGTTGCAAAATGGGGATTTATCAAACTCGTGTTGGTAAATGGCATAGATTAGGCCCTGGTGAAGCAGAGGCAACACACCCTTAGAAATTCTACCTATCAAGCAAGAGAAGAGGAAAAAAGGGACATTTTTCTTATGGTTGTTCCTTATATGGTTCAAGATAGGAAAGTGGTACCCATGGAAGGTGGTATACTAACCTTCCAAGGTGAAGCACTTCATCACATAAAAATAAAAAGATAGCATATGGAGGGGGTAAGGTAAATCTATCATACCCTTGTGGTGAAACAGAAATCTTGACCCATCTTGGGATTTTGAAAACAAGGGGGTAACTAAATCTTTGCTTGGTGTGTTTGGGTGAAGTTTTTGAGACAGGGGAGTATGCTCTTCACCCTTGTGGTGAACCAAAAACCTTGAACCTCAAGAATTGATCCACTTTTTGTTTAGATTTAGAATCCTTTAGCAAGCCTGCTCTTGAGCAATCAAGAGGAATGACCCAAGTGGGGACAAGCCTTTTGTCGGCTATTCCAACTCACTATAATCTCAAGGCTATCAAAGACACAAAACCTTGGTAGACATAACACTTGTCTTCGGTTGATGTGAGTAGCTCATGGGATTGCGACCATGGGGAAAGCATTGAGCAAGAATGCTTAAGGTACTCTTGAGGCCGCGAGGTCCTAGTCCTTTATGAGGAGAAAGAGGGGTGTTATGAATGGAAGCCCTTACTAAGAACCATAGGTTAGAAGCCACCTTTATTTAGCTACTTATCTTCTTAGTGCAAGGATTGATCCAAGTGGACTAACCCAGATCACCCCAAGATACTCACCATATGTGTCCCTTTGGTTGTGTTGTTTGACACTTCCATGACAAAGCCAATATCTCTTGTGGGAAACCACTTGGTGTGAGGCAAGGGGGCATCAAGTTGTGGGCTAAGTTGGTAAGTATTGAGCCTTGTCTTGTAGGTAGATATTGCTTGAAGTGTCTTCGATTGTGTGATACCAGTGTAAACGTTCTCAACATACAAACAATCGGTAGCATTCATAGGGTGCAATTTTATTTTTAATATCATAAGTGTTTGTCTTGGCAAGGTTGCTTTTGCCCTTGTTTCAAGTGTTTGAATACATGTTTGATACTCTACTATTTGCAAACCTATCCAATTGCTATTGAATTTGTGATTGAAATCAGACATTTTCACCCTCACATTCGGAAACTTGAAATTAGACCTTAAAAACTCAAAATTTTGCACAAATTGGTCAAGATCAACATCAGTATCACATTAGCCAAAGAGAAATATCACATTAGAAGGTTGTTCTTGGTGAGAAAGTTTATCTCTAGAATTGTGAGCTACATTCTTGAGAAATTCTTGTACTCTTATTGTCCAAATAATTTTCATTTAATCTCAATTTTAATTATATTTCGGCCTAGTCCAACCTCCTGGCTCAAAAGTGCAAGGGTAGTCACCCTTTGATTTGAAGCACCTCTTTGACAGTGTTGGTAAAGCCCCTTCTTCTATCTTTTCATTTCTCTTTGGACAATAGAGAACTTTGATTATCCTAGTTTGGTGTTGACATTTTGTGAGGTCATCCTATTACCAAGGGTCTTCTATTTTCAGTCTTCCTTGGTCAGTCCAGATCTTAGATCCTAGGTGTTGTCATGTTGCTCAACATCTCAATGAATTTTATGGTATCAATTTCACAAGATGGCTCTTAGTCTTCTTCTTTCTTCTCCATTTCCCATGTTCTTCTAAAGTCTTCTATTCCCATGGGAAATTCTTTTTCTTCTTCTTGATTCTTTTTCTCCTACTATCTAGTTTGCATTTGTCTATTTTTCTATCATTCCTATGCTTGATTTCTCCTCTTTTGGAACCATGAATCTTGACTATCTAGCTTTGGAACCTTTATTAAGAATAGATGATCTTGACCTCATTGACATATTCGAAAAGTGGTGTTCCTCCAAAATTCTCATGAGTGATGAATTTATAGCAAAAATAAAAGAAAAGATGATTAAATCAGATGTCTTTGCTAGAATCATAAACATGATCATATCATGATCTTCTTCTTCCAAACATTCTTCATCATCTAAATCTTCTCATTCTTCTTCACCTTCCAAGTCTTATCATGACTCTTCCAGACATCATTCACATTCTTCATCTTCCAAATCTTATCATGACTCTTCTAAACATCATTTGAATTCCTCATTATCCAAGTATTCTTCTTCCACTAGGTCTTCATTTTCCTCTTCTTCAAGATCTTGTTCCTCTTCTACTTCTCCCAAGAGTCTTACTTCTCTTCAGAAGACATACCATAAAGAGAAACGTGATAGTCCTTGTGATGTCTCTTCCACAAAGAGTGACACACCTACCTTTAATGACTATGATGACTATGATGATGGACAATGTAGCAATACTTATGGCACCTCTGTTCCTAAGAGTCCTCCTTGTCGTGTGCTTAGGCTTACTAAAGGGTCATCCTATTGGATAGATTGTGATGGTGATCCCTATGATTCTGATTTTGAGAGAAATTATGATATTTTTTGTGAACAATATGATACATCTACTTCTATTGAGGAAGAGAAAGCTTTTTGTGCTGATTATAAATGTAGATACTATGTGCATCTCTCCTCTAAGAACACTCATGCTGAAAATAAAGGTTGCACTCTCAAGAAAGATCATGTTAATGTTGAACCTTTGTCTTGTGATGATTCCCCTCCATCCTCTACTTCATCCAATACCCACACATTTCCTAAAGCTTTCGAGTCTTCCAAATCTTTCACAAATACTTCATCCAATTCAAATCCTAATGCTTTTCATCTAGTTCCCTATAGTTATTCTCAAGGGCCACCTCTTAAAGATACTCAAGATAACCTTCACTTGGATGTGAATACTTTCAATAATGCTAAACCTAAAGAGCCTAAGCCTTTATGCGCTATAATGCCTACTTCAGCTAGTCCTTCGCCATCTCTTCCAAAGTCTTCCATACAATTCCAACTTGCTTCCTTGTCCTTAGAAGTGGCTCCATGTCAAGAGGACTCTAAAAATGATAAAGAAAAGAACATAAAGAAAGATCAAGATCAAGAACCCTCCATGTCATCCAATTCTTTTCATGATGTCTCTTATCTATTTTATGGTTCTTTTGATCCTCTACGCTCTTCCGCATTCATTCCACCATCTCCTAAGCAAGATCAAGCTACTACTTACACCATTGAGCTTATTGACAATCAAAATAACCTTACTAAACTTGCGCTTTCCAAAGATGATACTTCCATTAATGTTATTAAAAATGGTGTTATTACTTCCAATGTTAAGCCTATTAAAAATCCAAAGCAAAATGATACACTTATGCTATCCAAAGATCCTTGTCAAGATCAAAGTCTTCCATCTTCTTGTTCTATCACTCCATGTTCACTTCCACTTTCTACTCTTCCTAAGTCTTTGCAAGCTTTGAATGAGCCTATCAAATAAACTGCTCCTATTCAAGATGTCCAAGATCCTGTTGAAAATTCTAATGTTCACTCTAAAGATGCTGATATCCTTGGTTGTGATATAGATGTTGATGAACTTATTGATTATCCTTTTGCGTCTTCCACTTCCATCCTTGGACTTCCTCCACCAATACTAAGGGCTTCATGTCTTCCTTCCATGTTGGGCCCTTATGTCCCTTCACTTTCCCCTCCTAACTCTCCTAATTCATCATCCATCTTGGCTCCTTACATCCCTCCATCTCCTATCTTTCCTCAAGATCAACATAGATGCATACCCTTGAATCATTTTCATCCACCCACCCATCTAAACTAGTCATATTTTCTTTCTTCTTCCACAAGTCCCAAGTATTTTGGAAGTAACTTGAATGTTCAAAACAAGAAAAAGAAGCAATACAAGAATCCATCAAAAAAAGAAGATCACCATGTCTTCTCTAATCGACATGGAGGCATAAAGTCAAAAGAGATATCTAAGAAGAAAACTACAAGACAAGTATGGGTTCCAAAATCCATCATTGAAGATATTCTCTTTAGATCATCAAAAGGAAATAAAAATCCTAAAGCTATATGTATTCCAAAGTCTCTCTTAAAAGAGTCTAATATTGAGCAAAAAGTGAAGTTGACATTCAAGCTTCCAAAGGCTTCCACTTCATCTTCTTCCAAAAATATTCTTCCATTCCATGTGCCTGAATTGCAACCTCTGCTAAACATTTGTCATATTCCTCCATTCACATTTGAGAATTATAACAAGTACACTAATCTTCTCTTCGAGGAGTCAGATAGCAATAATGAACCAGAATATGGTTCGCATTTGGACTAGAATATGGTTTACATTTCCTCCATTTTTTTTCCACCACCCTTCAAGGTGTGTATTGACGTTGATCTTACCTTTCTTTCCATCTACCTTTTCACAATCCTTCCATTCATTATCCTTCTATCTTCTATCATTTTTCCTCATTTTCCTATTTCTCCTATCTTCCAACCTCACTTGCTTTACATAAAACTTTATCCTCCATTTTTCTCTTCCATCTTCCTTTCCCTATTAGCATCTATGAGCATATCATTTTGAATCTTTGGCATATCATGGTTTATCCTTTCAAGGAGCATTATCTAAAAAGCTTTCCTTCTTCCAAAAAATTCAAAAAAAATAGAAAAATGAAAAAAAAAAAATGAAAAAAATGAAAAAAATGAAAAAAATGAAAAAAATTGAAAATGTGCCATGGTGAAAACCTGGAAACAGGCACCTTGGTAGCAAAAGTAAAGAGAAATAAATTCATCCTATGGTGAAAACCACTCCCTTGTGGCACCTTGGATAAGTACCATGATGAAAACCTGGCAATCAGGCATCATGCATAGTTCTTCTACATATGTCATCCATTATGTCCTCTCTCTTTGATCTAGGCAATGTTGACCTATACACGAACATTTGGCTATCTTGTAAGCTATCTTACGATGATCTTGCTTTCATTCCATTCATGTTTAGCCTTCATATTTATTTTCCTCTGTTCATTCTAGCCTTTCGCTATCCTTTTCCCCCTTGGTCTTGATCTAATAAAAAGAGTAAAATATGATGCTACGAAGTCTCTTGACATGTCTACTCCTTTGGACTGCATCCTCCCCTTCTTTTGCATTACGTTTATCCTATGTTGAACTCTCATTGCTTGTCCAAATGTGCTTTACATGACAATTTTTCCCTAGCTTGGGTACTCTTGAGGATTTTGCCTTTGAGGATTTCTTCCCTTCATTCTCCTTCATTCTCTTATCTTCCATCTCATTCACCAGCTTGCTAATCCCTCTTGTTCTCCACCTTCCTTGACATTGGGACTGCACGATGTGATCTTGCTTAAAGAGTTTGATGTCTGTTCTATTTGGGGGCATCCTTTGTACATATTTTATTGATCCTGAAAAAATACCAAAAAAATTCATATATGATGCTAAAAAAATCCTAAAAAGCATATACAGTCCTGAAAAAATACAAAAAAATTTTAAAATGCAAAAAATTCAAAAAAAATAGCAAAAGTGCCTTGGTGAAAACCTAGAAACAGGTGCCTTGGTAGCAAAAATACAAAAAAAGAGAAAAAATGAAAAAATGAAAAAATGAAAAAAGATTCCAAGTGGTGAAAACCTGGAAACAGGCGCTACTTGTGGCCTTTGCACTCCTATTTGTTAGCATGTGTCCTCGACACTTAGCCACTTTCCATCATGTCTTAACCTTATTTGGCTTAGTCTGGAATTGGTCTTTACCTTTGTCTAGGGGGCATACCTATTAGCATAGGTCCTTTAGGGGCGTTTGTCTCTTGGGGCATTTCACAAACAGGTGTTTTTCAACACCACCCCAAACAGTGTTTTTCAACACTACCCTTGTGTCGAGTGTTTCTTAACACTTATCAGATGTCTTACCCAACAGTCTAGTATGATGTGACATCGCTCATTAGCAGATGTGATACTCAAAGTTTGACTCTATGACCAACACACACGCACACAAACAATCAACTCGCTTGAGATATGTTGACTTTATTTTTCTTTGCGTGTTGTCTATGAGGATTTATTTGATGACTGGTCTCTCCCTGAGAAGTTTTTGATGATGCATAGCTAGAAGACTGAGGGAATGAGAACATTTTTTATTTCTTTATCTGCTTGTGGGTATATTTTGTTGGTCCTACCTGTCATGAGCATTTATGCTAGTCTCACTTGACACTATGGATTGACAAGGTATTATCCTTGACTGTTTTGCGAGTGCATGCTTCTAGTTATCCTGACTTTCATGTGTCTTGATACAAGCATAATCTCACCATATCAAACTTAGGTAATCTCACTGCATTAGTCATCTTGACCTCCATGTCTTTGATGCCTAGGTGGGATTTCCACATTTCTATCTGATAAAGATCATATTCAGATTCACATAGTCATACTAGTGTGTATTGTATGATCTTGCGATGCTACCAATAAAGCTCGATGATGATTATTAGATGTCTATAGGCATTGTGACCTTGCAAGTCAACCACTTTCATAGTAGCTTGCATTCTTAGGTTCATGATTAGTTTAGTTTTTGCATCTTGCATATGGAGAGAGCTCTTCTTTTTATCATCTATGGACTAGTTGGTCAACTGTGCTCATTTTTTTATTCTTCTTGATCATATCTTTCATTTCTGGTCTTTCATATCACATCATTTTCTATCCATTTTTGGACTCAAAATCAAAATTTGAGTCACGTTTCCAAGCTTTCTCATTCTTCTATGTAGTTGACTGACCTTTTGAGGCATAATTCTTTGATCTTTGGTGGAATTTCTTCCTTCCATGTCTCTCAAATTTTCTAGTCTTTCATTCACTTTATTTCTAGTCTTCTATTTCTATTCTTCTACTTCCTCACTGGGGTATGTTTCATCGCCTAATGGTCAATCTATTGACCTTTACCTTTGATTATGATTTCCTTATGATTTGATCAAATCTTTTATCAATCCATTGTTCCTCTCTACCTGATTTCACTTTCGATTCTGAGGGGGCAATACCTATGAGATTCTCATCCCTGATTCCTTGATTTTCCTGATTCAGACATCTTTTGTGAGCTTTCACTCAAATTTGAGATTCTTATCTCTTACTTTGAATGTGATCCTGAATCGACCTCATATTCAAAAGCTTTTGTTTATGTTTTTCCAGGTGTGATCCTGAATCGACCTCACATCTGAGTTGTTTTGTGATCCCAGATCGATCTCACATTTCAACTTCATTCTTTGACTACATGTGTTCCCAAATTGATCACACACTAGTCAAAGAGGGGCAAATGTATGCACCCAAAAATGGTCGCCTAGACTTTGGGCCCCATTTATTTGATTTATCAATCCTGAATCAGTTCTATCAATAATCAATATTTTCAACATTATCAATTTCTTGATCAAATCTTAGTTTCGATCATATATTGGATTTTTATCCTTGGATTAACCATTTTATCCTAAGCTTTTATTTATTTAAAAGGAATGTTTCCTCTCCTTTTATTAAATAAAAAGCCCCACCTTTTCTTCTTATCCTAAGTTGCACAAATAAAGTATTATTCCTATTTTATAAAAAGGAGAAAAGCACTTTTTGTCTCATATGGACATAAAGTCAACTCCTATTTTCCTATTGGAGGATACTTGTGCACATGGATTGCTCCTCTTTCAAGCTCCACTGCTGATTAAGACTTTTGCCTCTTAATCTCCATGGTCCATTCCTTTGCATTTCTTATAAAAGGAGAGCTCTCTCCTTCATTTGCATATCCATCTCTTTCATGCTATTGTTATGTTGCAAGTTTTCTAGGTGCATTTGGAGCTTTTGGAGATCATTGCTACATCAAGATTTTCTTGGATTTCCTCATTGCTTCATAGTTTAGACTTCATTTCTTGCATTATCATAGCATCCATAGCTTCATTTCATAGCTTAGTTTCTTTTATGCAATAGATAACTTCACATAGCTTAATTAGGAAGGTTGTAATCCTTTGTATTTCCTTTCAATAGCTTAATTTGTACTTTCATTTCCATAGAATAGTTTGCATTCTCATTTAGATTTGCATTGCATTGCATACTTTGATTTCATTGAAGATATTGGCACTCTTGCCCTTGTCTTCATTGTGAATCTCTCATTGTATGGTTGACCAGCAAGGTCACTAGTTTCATAGCTCTAGCTGAGAGCAAATCTATCAAGTTCCTTGCAACTCCATGCATAAAGAGCTATGAGTCACTTTGTGAGGCCTAATTGTTGAGCAACCTTTCATGTAATGATTCATAGAAATGTGGTCACTTTTGATCCATACACATCTCTTTCATGTGTTTTATGTCCTACCAAGAAACAATCACTTGAGCCCTATTTTTAGATCCAATTCCCAAGTATTTGCATAAACCTTCAATAAGAATTCCCTTCTAATTTCTAATAACTCCACTAGTAGTAGAGTACCCAAGATTTCCTTTAGCACACCCATCCACATTGCATTTGATCTAACCATCTTGCGAGGGTATCTATCTTATAAGTTTTCTCCTCATAATAGTGTCCCAATTAATATTTAAGGGGTCATGGTGTATTCCTCGTTTATATTTAACCCTAATCTCCTATAGAGTAGGGATGATTTTTCCTTTACCAATGGTAGTTGCATTAATGTTTTCCTTTATCTATTGCTTAATTATTTGGAATAAGATAGTGTTATTTCTTGATTTATCCCTAAATATTCTATTATTCTTCTCCTAAATGTTCAAAATTAGAAAGGTGGGAATATGAGCCCAGAGGTTTTTAATAATATGGTGATTGAAAGGATGAAAACTCCATTGGTCAATAAAAAATCTCATAGAATCTTGCATAACCCACCCCACATTAATCAAGGAAAACATGCATTCCCACACCTTTCTAACATAGGGGCAAAGTAAAAAAATGATGATCAATAATTTCACAGTTAGAGTAGAAAAGAACACACCTATTCACCAAGGAGAAGCCTCTCCTATTTAGGCTATCAATTGTTAGATATTTTTCCATGGAAGTGATCCACCAACAATAGTTAAACCTTAGGAATAAGGTTAGGGATCTAAATTTGATTCCAAAATTGGTTGTTATCCTCATCAGTTTACATAGTTTTGTAAGCTAATATGACAGAGAAGTGGCCACAAGAGCTATGTTTCCAGATCCATTTATCTCCATTCAATTGGGAAAAGAGAGAACAATCAAAAAGGATGGGTTGTGTGGAGTTTAATTCTTCCATCAAACTTCTTCTAATCTATGGAGGAATACTTCACTTTCCCATGATAGATTTTTTAATTCTTTCCATAGAGCCTTTCCATTCTTCCAATCAATGTATTTGTTGACCCAATTACTATATTTTCTTACAAGCCATCCTTGAATTTGGTTAAAGTTGTAATAGGACCCCCAAGAGGTTTATTTTGATACCAAATGTCCTCCCAAAAGCTGGTGTTGTTACTATTCCCAATAATTTTCTTGCTTCCTTTCCTTAGCACTTGTTTAGTTTTGAGAATGATATTCCATAGGGAGGAGCCCAAGGTGGAAATAGGTTCATAAAGGAAGGAGTCCAAATACCTATTTTGGAGTATTTAGCCCTGATAAGGTTAACCCAGTATTTATTATTCTCCATAAGAAAACACCCCATTTTGGCAATGAGGGCTCTGTTAAAGGATCTAATTTTCTTGATACCAAGACCACTAGCTTTCTTTTAAGTGCACACTTTGTCCCATTTGACCAGCACAATTCTAGTTTTTTCTTCAATTCCAATCCATAAGAATCTCTTTTGTAACTTCTCAATACTATCACCCACGGCACCAAGGATTTTAAAGAGAGATAGAAATTACACAAGGATATTTTGGGGGCAAGATTTAAGAATTTGGACTTTCCCTTCCTAACTTAGTAGTTTACCTCTCTAGCCTGCAAGCTTCTTTTGGAATCTTTTAATGAGGCTATTCCAATAATTAGAGGAAGGGAATTTTGTAGTAAGAGGAAAACCAAGGTAAGAGTCAAGTAAGGAAGTCTGTGCTCTTATACCAATTGTTCGAAATAGGAAATACTAAGAGGGGGGATGAATCAATATTTCACAAACTTTTTCTTTTTCCCAAGTATGGATATATTTAATTAACTTGTAACTTGCATAAGAAACTAAACCGAATAAATTGAATAGACAATGCAACCATAAAAATAAAGAACTCATAACACCATGTTTTTTTCTCGAGGAAACCCTGTCCAAGGGAAAACCTCAGTGGGGATGGTACCCACAAATGATCCACTAATCAAAAGTATCTTGTTAAAGATATTGACCCTGTTAGGACTCTATTACATCCATATAGTGTCTTGGTCCTTGTTAGAGGACTTAGGCCTTGTTAGAAGACTCAACCCTATTAGGAGTTGGTATTACAAAATATGACTGTATGCAAGATGATCCCACTTCCCAAACATGCAATATACAATGATAATCTTCAATACAAAAGATAGAATACAAAAACCTTTTACTTTTGCTAAATATCTTCAATATTCTGATCTAGCTTTTAGGCTCTTCACAAAACTTGCTATCAATTTGCGTTGTTCTAATCATACATCATATTTTGCATAATAAAACATTATACATGAATACCATATCATTCTATAACTTTACATTATAACTTACTTTCCTTTATACAAGCTATCACAAATATAGCTTTCCAGTAGGCTTGCATGTTTCCAAAACATAATATTAATTCTTGTTGCCTTAGGTTTAACATCTAGGATGTCATCCCTAATTAGTTAAGTCATTATTTTGATAAACAAAATAATCTCTTAACTCAAAACATTCATTTACTGGTCCTTTCCATGTCCTGGTCGGCTCAACATTGTTTTTGTAAAACATTAATAACTATGTATGTACATATCGTACAGTGTTGTGCTCTTAATTGTTGCTTCATCATATTTAATATAATCTTTTCTCAAGTTTTCTTGTGCTGGAAATACTTCTATGAACTTTGTTGATCAAAATAGTCTCTGTGCCGCTAGATAAACATTGTTATACTTAGACATTTTCCTTAAGTTCTCATCCAGAACTTTATCCTTAGATAATGTTGTCTTAATACTGAATATATGTTGCCATAATGACAACATCATGATTTCCTACTTATCCAAATTTCCAACAGCTTCACTGTGGACCAACTCACCTAGGAATAACTAGAGATAGTGTGGCATGTGATCGTACTCACCTACCCTACTATAACTACTAACTAGCTAACTATTAAGGGGTGGGGGGAGTTGTGAATGATGTGGAGTGCCCCTTGGTTTCTTTAGGCATCCCCAACTCCCAAAGGGCCCTTCCTATCCCCAACCTTTCCTCCCACCCAACCCCCAAGAAAATACGTCACATGTAGTCATCAGTCTACTAACGTGGGCAATCTTACCCCCGGATATAGAGCTATTCCTCCCACCCCCCCTAGCCCATAGAATTTGAGGGGCCCTCCCACCCACCCCTATGGATTCAAGAGATCATGCATTGTCACAATTGGTAAATGAACTTCCTCCAAGAGCACCCCCCCCCCCCCTCCAAATGTACAATTGTAGCATGGGGAACGTCAGGGTAGCCTAATCCATGCCTTCCTCTCTAAATCATGGGAATCCATGACGATCCATGCGCAAACAAGGGGATCGTGGGAACTTGAGTTCTCTTTCACTAGGGAAGTATGGTGCAAGAGCCCCAACATCATGGAGGAATCTTCTACATGTCTTGAACTACTAGGACTTCTTAAGTTGAATAATGATCCCATTGTAAGACCTAGTGCCAAGATTTGGTCTTTATGAACCACTTGGTCAACTATGGTCATGAATCCTTAAATTTTGATATTTTGTGTTCTTTTTAGTTTTTTAGGTGTTTCTTAGGATTTTTTTTCCATTTATGATCCCTGGGCATGTGAGAAAACAAGAATTGTTCACCTAGAGCAAGAAATGCAAAAAATGAAACTTTTGCATAAAAAGTTGCATAGCAACTTCTTGTCGGCTTGACAAGTTTTTTAAAATAAGTTGTAAAACCTCCTCCCAATGGATCCATGGTCAAAATGGAGTTGTAAATGTTGGATAAATTCCTCATATAGCCCTTACAAGTGGGTGGAGGACATGTGCTGTAAATTTTTGAAGTAAATCAATAAAAATAGACCATTTTTCCTGCAAACAATATATTGTTTGGTTCTGTATAATCTTGTAAGGACTCCTTAAGGTGTGATACCAATGGATTATTGAAGTAGGATGAATTACCTTTCATTTTCATCTATTTGAGCCTTTTATTCATTGGATAACCAAAGTTGTGGTATTTTTAGTGAAATATGTTTGAAAACCCTAGTGACCTAGGGTTTCCCTAAATAAATGTATTTTCCTCCTCATTCCGCCATTGGAAAAATATGAGAATTGGTGAAATGAGGGGAATATATATGTATTTTAAGAATCCTAAACCATTTTTCATTTTGGCGGTCGAAGATCAAAGTTTCAATTGATTCTTGGTTGGCATCTCTATGTGGCAACCAGTGAACAGAATCAACATTCAGAGATAGAGGCATAATAGGGTTGAATCAGGCACTCAATTTTAATATTTGGAGTACATTTGACATGGAGATCATCGCTAATCCCATGGATAATCTCTTCATTCTATTCTGAGGATACTTCCTTTGTTAACCAGTCCTATTAGGGGCAATTAGGCCTCTTGAACCAGTAAATGTTTGGACACTGAATGGTGGAGTCACAACCTTTGAATTAGGGTGGAGTTATAACTCAATAAAGGGTGTATGAAACTATCCTTTTTTTCCATGGTCTTTTGGAGAGTTAGGTAGTTGTGACCAAAAAGTCATTTGTAAAGGGCTACCTAGAATTTAGGTACCTAAAGAAGGAAGTATCATGACCAGAAGTTTAGAGGGATCCCAAATGGTGGATTTGTGTCTCATTGACCCTAATTAAGGTCTAGGAAAGTTGATCCAACCAAATTCCCTTAGTTTCATATTGCCTCTTGTGTTAACCGCAATCGCTAGTGTAACCAAATACATGATCACTAGGGTGATTGCTCAACTCAATTCAAGAAGAACTTGACTTAGTTAGAGAAATATAATGGTGAGAAAGTTGTTTGTAAGGTGTGGAGCCTATGGTTCATGACCTTTTCAAATAATTAAGGTGATCAAACCCCTTTGGGAGAAGACATGCCATAAGCTCTACATCACATTGAACAACCTAAAGGATTTGCAAATACAAAAGATAAGAACATGGTGTGAAAATTACAAAAATATTTATATGGATTAAAGAATCAACCTAGATAATTGTATGAGATATTGGACTCATATCTGATTCAGATTGGTTTCTTAAGAACAAGTGCCAACAATAATGTATATTTGAAATTTGAGAAAGAAGATATATTGTTGATTGCAGAAATATTTGTAGATGACATCATTTTTGGTGGAAATGAAGAGATGAGAAAAAATTTTACAAGAAGATGAGGAAAGAATTTGATATTTCTATGATTGGTGAGATCAAATTCTTTATTGGATTGCAGGTTCAACAGCTGAAACATTTTATTTACGTTTGTCAATTCACGTATGTGAGGGAAATATTGAAAACATTTGGGTTAGAAAACTCAAAACCGATTGGTACCCCTATGGTAATTGGTTGTAAGTTGTCAAAAGATGATTCTAAGGAGGTGGATGAGACTCTTTACAGATCTATGATCAGTAAGTTACAATATGTGGTGCATAGTAGATCAGATATAGCTCAAGCAGTTAGATTAGTAGCCAGATTTTTGTCTAATCCTAAGGAATCACATTTGATTACGATAAAAAGGATATTTAGATATCTTAAGGGAACTAAAAACTATGGTCTTTGGTATGGTCATAAAAGTGATTTTAGTTTAAGTATGTTTACTGATGCAAATTGGGCAGGAAATGTTGATGATAGGAAAAGCATAGGTGGAGATGCATTCTTTCTCGGTGATAGGCTTGTATCCTTGACAAGTAAAAAGTAGAACTATATTGAACACAATCTACAACTAAAGTTGAATATGTTGCTACTGCAATTAATTGTACAGAGGTGGTGTAGATTAAGTAGATTTTGGAAGGAATTCAAGAAAAGATAACCGAATCGGTGGTTATCTATTGAGACAACACAAGTTCTATTAATATATCAAAGAACCCAGTGATGCACTCTAAGACTAAGCATATAGCTATCAAGTATCATTTTCTTAGATAATAGGTACAAGAAAAGGATGTAAGATTGGAATATGTACCAACTAAAGAGAAAATTGCAGATATTTTTACAAAGTCATTACCTAATGATGCTTTTGAGTATCTAAGAGGTAAGTTAGGGGTCATTCCCCTACCTGAGTTGAACTAAAATAGATGATGATTTCATCAATACATTGTTTTCATTGAAAATTTTATGTTTGGATTGATGTTCTGGAGCTACTCCTTAGGATGAGGAGTTTATGTTGAAATAAGGTATGGTTAGTCAAGAACAACAAAGCAGATATCAAATGTGTTTTTCTCCTTTGGAATTGTTGTCAAAGGGGGAGACTAACTAAGGTAGTGCATAGAGTTCATAATTTCCGAATAGAGAATTTAAGTGAAAGGGGAAATAATGTGGGGATTTGGTTAAATGACAAATGTGGGAACATTTTTCTATTCCTAGTGTTGTAGAAGAGTGTTTCCATTTGAAGAGTGTTTCCATCAATGCCAAAGGGGGAGATTGTTGGCATAACTGATGCAATGATGGTGTGTAAGATCACATGTTGTAATGATATATATTTTATTGCACGATGATTAGTTATTAAGTTCTAATTGATGTCAAGTAGTGACTTAGTGTTTCTAGAGCAATTGCCAAATATAAGTTTAATAATCAAGGTGTTGTGGTAAGTTTCAGTTGTAGTGATTCTTTTGGAAGACTTAGAGGTGCTTCTAAATTTCATATGCATGACCACTACTATTAATCTTGACCAGTAAGGTGGTTATGATTGGATGAAGTTTGAACAGTGCAATGTCTAAAATAGTCAGTGACAAGCGATAGGTAATTTGATTTATTTGTCAAATTATTTATGCATTATGAGATGTGATCGGAGGTGAAGGATGATTACAATATTTAATAGCTATGTTTTCAATCACAACTCATTTGGATGACTAGAGCAAAGGATATGTGATCAGTAAATAGAGTTAGAGTTATTATTTGGAAGAAGTGTTTGTGTTCTTGAGCGACAAATCATGAATCTTTTATTGGTGATCGGTGTAGAGGCTATGGTGAATTTGATTGAGTTAGTCATGATTTGGTGATGGGTCTTCGTGAGTGGAGGTGATGATTTGGAATCATATTGCTTGATGATATTGTGTGGAGAATATTCTTGATGAACCTATTGTTGGTCAAAATGTGCTTGACCCCATGTCACAAAATTCTATGTAAATCTATGTATAGGACAACATGGTCTTGAAAAAAATTGTACATCAGATTTTGTTTTGTGGCACGTTTGGTGTCAATGGGATTGTTGGAAATTAAATATATTTCAAATTTAGGGCTTGATTAAGGTGGTGGACTTATTATTTCATTATATATTGGATGAAGTTGAAAGTTCTATGTGTTGATCATGTGTTGGAAAAGTGTGGTGCAAAAGAGAAGGTTGCATTCAAGCCAAAACAAAGATAAGTTTGGTAAGAAGGAATAGTGTGCTTCAGTGGATCTGATCAAGAAAAGGTTGTGCTATTTTACATATTATTCTTTTTATTGTTTCCTAATAGTTACAACATTAAAATTCCTTAATAGGGTGGATCCTAGAAGGTCCCTATTGTAAAATCCTCTAACAATGTGACAAATTAGCTTGTGTTTGAAGTCCTCTAGAAAGGATACTCTTAACAGGGTAAAGGTCCTAACATGCTTGAGGTAAATACTTAACTGGGTAGCACCTGATACTTTTGTTGTAAACTCCTAACAGGGTTAAGCTCTTCATAGGGTGTACTTCAGAAGAGTGCATCATTTGGGTACTAATTCCCACCGTGGTTTTTTCCCAACTTGGGTTTCCACAAGATAAAATATTTGTGTCAAATTTTGTGGATGTTCTTAAGTGTATAAAAGCTTTTATTTGATGCTAGTAAGTTATTTTTGAGAATGTTTGGTTTAATTTTATGAAACTAGTTTAATTGGTAGATTATTGATTCACCCCTCCCCTCTCAGTAATCTAGTTTGGGATCTAACATATAAGTTATATGTTCATGTTTGAAAATAGATTTACCAGTACTTAAGTTCCTTGATAGATAAAGACAAAGCATGTAAAGAACATTTCATTAACCTTTCAAGTAAGTGGTTCTCTAATCTGCTACATGGTAGTGTGAGTACTTTTGAGGAAAGTTCCTCCTCTAGAAAAAGAAAATTGGAGATGGTAGTTTTTGGTTTTCCTCTGGAATCGAAGAAGCTAAAGAAAATTGATGAACATGAAGAAATAATTGAGGTTGATGATCTAGATTTGATTGATGATGATAAGAAAAATAAAAACTCATAAGAATCTAAGGAGAAAGATGTCTTATTAATATCAATGGTGAAAAGATGTGGTAGATCACATAATTTATTATAGATAATTGTAAAGGAGATGAGAAGATGTGTTGAAGGTGTGGCCAGTATATACAAGTATTTCCTTTGCTAGCCTACTCCTATGAAGAATTAAAGATCTAAGGATGACTCTATTGAGTTTTGATTAAATAAATTTTGGAATATATATGATATTTTCGCTTACAAAGATGGTTCACAGAGAAAAAGGATAGAACCTTTGTAGACAAAATTGGTTGATAATCAGATACAAAGTGAGGATTTGATAAATAACTTTTGAAAATATGGATCAGTGCCTAATTTAGGCTACACAGTCAAATACCAAATCATAAGAAAACTTTATTAGTATTCAAAGCAATATTTGGTGGGTTCTTAGTATGCTACTCCCTAAAAATAACATATCTCATCTTATCACTTGGCATAAAATTCTACTTAGATATCCATGTCATGTACTTTAATCACTATTGTTTATGAAAAGAAAATTTTAACTCCATCCTTGAAGGAGAGCCATTACATAAACAATACATACTGCAATTATAAATTGCATAGATGAACATAAACAAACCCTCGATTTATCAAATTCAAAGTACACTTCAAATGGAGACAATCACATGCTAATTTTAACATTCACCACAAAATGAAATTCCTATTCTTATGAATAAAATATATTTGCATATCTTATTCCCCTATTTGAGAACTTGGGATTTTCCTTCTATGTACATGTCATTTTTGTCCCACATTTTAGTACCCTTATGTTCAACCTTGAATCCCTTTTATAGAAATCAAGGATGCTACAAGCTAAAGGCCGACAACCTCAAAAGCATATTTAGCCTCTATCGGTTATTCAAAGAGGAGTGTTTCCCATCTAGAATGATTGTCCACTAGTATTGTCTTCTAGTGAAGTTTTTGTGTTGGCTCATTAGTGGTCCCCAAGTTAAGGAAACTTAGTGAACCGTAAAACCTATGAGCCATGCCAATATCACACCTAGAAGGTTAGTGTTCCAAGGGAGTTGCAAATACAATATTGGTAGTCTTATGCCTTCAAGGGAAGACCATGGATGGTTTCTTCTCATGTTTTTCCTTTACATAGAGAAGGGTCATAGATGAGTCTCAGAGGGTGTAGAATATCTATGAGCCCCCATCTCTGGGTCTCACACCCAAACCTTCCCAAGTAATCTTCCATGACAAATAGGTTAAGTAGTGACAAACAAAAATAGTTGCTACTTGCAAACTGTGGGATTATCTCATGCACTTGAGGATCTCAACATCTCTATAGCTACAATAAAGAATCCCAATATATTTTTAGGCATAAAATAATTTATCCTTGTGCTCATGGATATGGTCTTTGTAAATCTCTTACAATAGCACTAACAACACCCACACATCACCCTCTATAAACAACCTCATACTGGCAATGCAACTCAATAATTTTTGCATTATGAGAAACACTCCTTGAATTTCAATTCATAACCATAATGGGGTATTTATCTTTTCTTCCTCAAGCTTTATCCTTCGGGTCTTTGAATTATAAAGCATGGTATCAAGTGAGCTATCAACTCTAATGTTACATGTACTAAGAAAATCCTGCAAGAAGATTTCAAACTATAATGGAGAAAATGGTGATCACTGATAGATCACCAAATTCTACATACATTGGAATAAAGATACTCCAACAAAGTGAATCTTATTAGCATAACCAAAAATTAGGAGTGTCAATTTGTGAACTACACAATATAGGGTTTTGGATTCCTTATGAGATAAATGTTAATGATATGTAAAACTAAGATGTAAATGTGATAAATGATTAAATAAAAGTAAATATGATCTATGAAAGTATGTCAAGAGGAAAATAAGAGGAAATGAACTAACCTTGAAGAAAGAACAGGCCAATAGGCCTTCAAATCTAATTTTGATTATTGCAAATATATCAGAATCAAGTTAAACTCTAGATCTGGGCTTCTGATACCTGTAACTACTTTCTATGAAAATAGCAGCGTCAAAGGATGAAGTGGACCTGGATGACCTAGTCCAATATGAGGGTGTAAAATTTGACCTTGTCCTTTTAACTCCAAATCTAATGAAAATTGCATAGGTCCTGTAACTAGTTCTAATATTCTTGAATCCAGATCTGGAACTCTAGAACTTGCTCTTGTAGACAAAAAAGAAGTAGAAGAAGATTGAGGGGATGGGTTTGCCTCAGTAAAACCCTATGTATAAATTAACCTTGAAATGAAATAAATGTAATTGAAAGAAATTTCATGTACCAAATGTTGTAATTCACCACAAAATTGGATTGAGGAAGAAGAAGACTTGATGGATGAATGTAGATATCCTTCCTTGATGTAAAACTCATTTGATTTTCCTCCAATGGGGGAAAGAAGTTAGATATGTGGAAGTAAATTCCTTGAATACATGACGGACTAAATACTTGAAACTCTTGATGGCTTCCTTGTACTAGAATGCTTATTTGGCTTGAATGCTTGATAATGGATGCTTTCTCACACTTGGATCTCTTGAATGCACAATGAATGATAACTTGCATTTTTGTGCATGTAAATTATGGATGTGAAAATGAGAGGAATATTTCATCTTTTATAAATCTTTTAGGGCTCTAATTTCACAGGTTGACCCAAATTAAAGACCCAGAAGAAAAACCCTCACATCAGGCCCAGAGCCAAGAAAAGCACAAGGCTCTAGGACAAGGTTGACCTAGATGACCTTGTCTAGGACAAGGCTGACTTAGACAGCCTTTTCCAAGAAAATCAAAATTTTCTCAAAACTTGGGGGAGTGTTCCTAGAAGGGGTGGTGAAAGCTACAATCCACTGTAATACCCTAAAAATGGGCTATAAGTTCATTAATCTCCTACATCTTCAATTCGAACAAAATCGACATCAAAGTCCTAACCTAAGGCACATCTAAACATCATCGAATCATAATTGATTATCTTAAATTTTGCATCGGGGAATATTCCTAGTAATATTCCTAATTATCTTAATTATCTTTAATTTTATAATTATTTGGCAATAAATCACATTTATCCTAAAGTTTGATTAATTGAATATTTTCATATTTAATTAATTAGATTTAATATTTGCCACTTAATTGTGTAATTAAATTTAATTATATCTATTATTAATTGTATTATTTAATTTTGACAATAAATCTAATATCATATGAATAATTGATTAAATTCTTATTTAATTAATTAAAGCAAGTTGTCATTATTTAATAATATAGTTTTTAATAAAATTTTGATTAAATAATTGATTAACCCATAAATCAATTGTTTTATTTTTAAAAGCAGTTAAGTTGGAAATAAATCACTTTATTATTAAATTAATTCATAAATAAAACATGCACAATCATAAAAGCAAACAACTATCAATTATCAATTAAAGCTAAACTCTATTTTGAGTTAAAACTTAGCTTTTGCATGTTTTTGTGAGTTAATTATCTTTTATTTAAAAATAACTCAAAAATCAAGTTGAGTTATTTGAGTGATTTATAGCTTTTTCCCATGCACCTCCAAAGCCCTGGATTTCTATAAATTAAAGGCTCAGCTCTTCACAAATCATCTCATATTTTGCACAATCACGCTGGAGAATTAGAATTAAAGAATCAAAGCTCTTGCGAATCGACATCTTTGTGAGATCAATCTTATTTTTGCATTCATATTACATATCATTGTTAGATTCATAGCATATCAGTTTTCAATAGCATTCATATCATATCAGTTTTTATCATTCTTATTGCATAGAAAATATCAAAAATATAGATTAATTGCATTTATTCCATATCTAGAATTGCATTCAAATCTTTCATTTAGGTGTCGTCTAGGTCACTGATCTCGATTACAATCTGAGAACATTAATCTCGCACCTATTAGAAGGCAGTAAATCGCTTGGTTAGATAGCTTTCAATTTTGCATGATTTTGATTATCACTAACCTCTAATGTTTTACTGAGTGTTGTGTTTACAGATCAGGTATAATTTTTACACACACATTTTTGGCGCCCACCGTGGGGCAACCCACCTTTGCATGCTGGTTTTGATTTTTTTGGGGAGCTAAAACCCCAAAGTTTCAAAGATTTAATTTTATCTCCCAAACGGCTTGGAATTTTGGTCTGAAATTTTTTTTGCAAGTTGGTGACATGTCATGGAAGCTACAGTAAAAAATTTAGAATTTTCTGAGATGTTTTGAATTTTTAATAATTTTTTTCTTGAAATTTTGGAAAAAATTAATATCTGACGCAAATCAGCATATTTTTCAAAAAAATTTATATTTTCGAAAAGATCTTTAAATTCTATAGGGGGTCCATCTTTGTGTTTTAAATTTAGACATGATATCATAGCTCAAATAGTCAATTTACAAAAACTGGTCTGTTTTGATAAAATGGGTCTCTAGGGCACAAATGAAGAGATTTTTCTAAAATTTTTGCATTTTTGGAAAGCTCTCTATTTTTTAGTAGGGGTCTCTATTTTGAATTTCTATTTTTGTGGCCAAAATCATATCAAAAAAATTAGATCTTGTTGACTAGGTCAAATGCAAAAAAAAAAAAAAAAAGTTTTGTGATGGGTATGCACTTATTTTTTTTACATGGTTCAATGAATGATATGAGTTGTCATTTGGGTTGATTGCTGGTTATTATTACTGATAATAATTGATTTTTAGAGCTAACCCTATGGTTTTCATAAGTTGAATATATTTTGCATATCTTGTTTGCTTGTTTGCTTGTTGGAGAGTTCGTCACTTGCTTGCATGGAAAAGCTCAACAAAAATTGCTAAAAATCAAGTAAAATCTACTAAGCGCGTTGCAAGGATCCCAGGTATTCTCCTTCATCTAATAATATTTTGATTTGGGACTTAAAATAAATCTCTTATGTGTCAAGCTTGTGTGCATCTTTTCATGCTTTTGATCTATTTCTACACACTTGCATAATTGATACTAGGTTGTGAACCCTTAAGGATTCATTAAGTAGTCTTAGAATATTTGTGATTGATCTTGATTGCTATCTTGGGTTATTGGACTCGCTAATCCGCCGGCCCCTCATTTCTGCCCGGTGGTTGCAATCTCAGCGCCATAAAGGGGAGGGGTCAACAGGACAGAAGCGTTAAATGTTCCACTTGGCAACCCTTTTGTGCTTTTAGGAACTCCCTTGTTTTCTAAGTTGTGGACTCATTTTTAGCTTGTGTGAGGTGTTAAGTGTTCCACCTTGTGGACTCATCTCATATTCACTTTAAACATTAAGTGTTCCTCTTTCTACTTTTTGGATGCTTTTGGTAGATTTGCTTTCGGAACATACATCTGTGCTCACATAGTAATTAGGCCCTATGAACACTATTTGTGATTCTTGAGAGATTGAATTCCTAGCGAAATCCTTCTTGACGATAGAATCCTTGTAGGTAGGGAGGATACTTAGTGCGTTTCACATTCAACTTAGTTAGTGAGTCTTCTCTTATTGATCGACACATTCTCTCTCCGGAGAGGTTGATAGATCACGTGGGGTTGATATCACGAGCTTTGGTGAATCAAAATTGGTTAGTGCGTCTTCTCTTATTGATTGATACATTCTCTCTCCGGAGAGGTTGATAGATCACGTGGAGTTGATATCACAGACCTTGGTGGAACAAAACTTTGTCTTAGCGTGTCGGATTAATCTGCTTGCTTTGTTTGGGTTAAAAGTGAAGAGGTGTCAAAACCTTGAATCTGGAGCCAAGTCCCCTTGTGGTATACTATTGTGAGTCATCTTTAGAGAGGGTTAACCGTAGCGGACAATCCCTTCACAGGGCAAACTGCATTGACGGAACCTCAAGCGGTAATAGCCATTTTCGCCATGGTAGTGACAACCGCTATATAAATGTCCTTGTGGAAGAAATCTCCACGGGTATGGTTCATTGTTGGGTTGTCAAATCTCCCTAGCAGCTCTTGAAGATTAAGTTCTCGGACTGTGTCAAAACCCTGGTGCGTCGGGATTGGAGTTCACCCCTTTGAATCATAAAAGTTGCAGAGTCAAACCATTACTAAAAACCCTAGAGAGGCCAATTTTTCACTTTCAGGTATATGTGCGTTATTGCAAAACTTTTTCAGAACATACACAATTAGTACTCTCAGGGATTAGCACAATTTGGTCACTTGATTGTTCATGCGCAAGGTTGCTTTTGCCCTTGTTCATTATTTTCAGACGTGCTTGGAATCACTTGCTTGCTATTCTGCGTGCTTATTTATCTACTTGGCTATTAAAAATGATCAAATCTAGTATAACCTTCAAAATCTGGACAATACAATTTGCAAACAATCCAAAACTGAAAACCTTAAATTTTGCAAAAATTGACGTAAAGTTCTTTCTGGAGTCAAAAGTCGTTTCAAGAAGTCAAAAGTCGTACGAGTTTTGTCAAGTGTCATTTCAGTATTACCCAACTATTTTATGAGTTTAGCAAATGTCATTTCATAGACTACCCAGTGTCGTACGAGTCTGCAGAGTGTCGTTTGGAAAAATTTGAGAGAGTTGTCAGAAATTGTCAAATTGCAAGATATCCAATGTTTCCAGCCTAGTTCCAGAATCTGTCAAAAATATCATTGTGTCAGGAATAGAGCAATAGCTATTGAGAATCAGTACACATGTCTCAAAGAAATAGTAAACAAGAGGAAGAAGCTCTGATCGCTGCTATAATGAAACAGATACATGCTATGCAAGTCCAACTTGACAAACTTGGGAAAGAAAAGGAACCTCTATACTCTTTTCCATTTGATAAAGACTTGTACATGTCACCATGCCCCCGGAAAAAAATTGAGCAATATGATACCTCTTCCACGGAGAGTGACACATCTAGCTTTGGAGACTATGATGACTATGACGACAGACAATGTAATGATACCTATGACACCTCTATTCCTAAGAGTCCTCCTCATCGTTCATTCCTGCTTACTACAAATGGGCCGGCACATTGGATAGATCATGATGGTGATCCATATGATTCTGATTTTGAAAGAGATTTTGATGGCTTTTGTGGAGAATACCTTGATGATGATCCATCTACTACTGCTAAGGACTATAAAATACATCGTGCTAGCTTGAAACGTCAATATTATAAGGATCTCTCCTCTAAGAACTCTCAGACTGAAAATAAAGATTACACTCTTAAGCAAGATCATGTTAATGTTGGACCTTTGTCTTGTGATGGTTCCCTTCCATCCCCTACTTCCTCCAATACCCATACATTTCCTAAAGCTTCCGAGTCTTTCAAATCTTTCACAGAACCTTCATCTGACACAAGCTCTGATACTTTTCATGTGGTTCCCTATAGTTATCCTCCAAGGCTACCTCTTAAAGAAACTCAAGCTAACCTTCACTTGGCTGCAAATACTTTCAATAATGATAAACCTAAAGAGCCTAAGCCTTTATGCGCTACAATGCCTACTTCAGCTAGTTCTCCACCATCTCTTCCGAAACCATCCATACAATCCCAACATGCTTCCTTGTCCTTAGAAGTGGCTCCATGTCAAGAGAACTCTAAAAATGATGAAGAAAAGAACATAAAGAAAGATCAAGATCAAGAACCCTCCATGTCATCCACTCCTTTTCACGATGTCTCTTATCCACCTCAGGGTTCTTTTGATCCAGTACCCCCTTTTTCATGCATTCCACCATGTCTTAAGTCTTCTCCTAAGCAAGATCAAGCTACTACTTACATTGTTGAGCTTATTGACAATCAAAATGACCTTACTACACTTGCGCTTTCCAAAGATGATACTTCCATTAAGGTTGGTAAAAATGGTGTTCCTTCCAATGTTAAGCCTATTGAAAAACAAGAGAAAAATTATGCGCTTGTGCTATCCAAAGATCCTTGTCAAGATCAAAGTCTTCCATCTTCTTATTCTACCACTCCATGTTCACTTCCACTTTCTACTCTTCCTAAGTCTTTGCAAGCTTTGAACAATCCTATCAAAGAAGGTGCTCATATTCAAGATGTCCATGATTCTATTGAAGATCCTAATGCTCACTCTAAAGATGCTGATATCCTTGGTTGTCATATAGATGATGATGAACTTATTGATTATCCTTTTGCATCTTCCACTTCCATCCTTGGACCTCTTCCACCACTACTAAGGGCTTCATGTCTTCCTTCCATCTTGGGTCCTTATGTCCCTTCACTTTCCCCTCCTAACTCTCCTAATTCGCCATCCATCTTTGGTCTTTACATACCTCCATCTCCCATCTTTCCTCAAGATCAACATAGATGCATACCCTTGAATCCTTTTCATCCACCCACCCATCTAAACCAGTCATATCCTCCCTCTTCCACAAATCTCAAGTCTTTTGGAAGTAACTTGAATGTTCAATACAAGAAAAAGAAGCAATACAAGAATCCATCAAAAAAAGATCACCATGTCTCCTCTAATAGACATGGAAACATAAAGTCAAAAGAGATATCTAAGAAAAAAATTACAAGACAAGTATGGGTTCCAAAATCCATCATTGAAGATATTATCTCTAAATCATCAAAAGGAAATAAAAAGCCTACGGCTATATGGATTCCAAAGTCTCTCTTGAAAGAGTCTAGTGTAGAACAAAAAGTGAAGTTGACATTCAAGCTTCCAAAGGCTTCCACTTCATTTCCCTCCAAAAATATCCTTCCATTTCATGCGCCCAAACCACAACCTTTACTATCCATTCACCATATTCCTTCACGTATTCCTTCATTCACATTTCCTCCACCCTCTCGCCACCCTTCAAGGTGTGTGTTTACGTTGATCTTGCCTTCCTTTCCACCTACCCTTTTACAATCCTTCCATGCATTATTCTTCTACCTTCTATCATTTTTCCTCATTTGCCTATTCCTCCTATCTTCCAACCTCACTCGTTTTACATAAAACCCTATCCTCCATTTTTGTCTTCCATATTCCTTTCCCTATCAGCATCTTTGAGCATATCATTTTGAATCCTTGGCATATCATGGTTTATCCTTTCAAGGAGCATTATCTAAAAAGCTTGCCTTCTTCTAAAAAAGAAATAAAAAATAAAATAAATTGAAAATGTGCCTTGGTGAAAACCTGGAAACAGGTGCCTTGGTAGCAAAAGTAAAGAGAAATAAATTCATCCTATGGTGAAAACCACTCCCTTGTGGCACCTTGGATAAGTACCATGATGAAAACCTGGCAATCAGGCATCATGTGTAGTTCTTCTACATATTTCATCCATTCCATCTTCTCTCTTTGATCTTGACAATGTTGATCTATACACGAATATTTGGCTATTTTGTGAGCTATCTTACGGTGATCTTGCTTTCATTCCTTCCATGTTTAGCCTTCATATCCATCTTCTTCCATTCATTTTTGCCTATAGCTATCCTTTTCCCCTTTGGTCTTGATCTAATAAAAAAAGAAAGAAAGAATAAAACACAGTGCTATGAAGCCTCTTGACATGTCTACTCTTTTGGATTACATCCGTTCCTGCTCTTGCATTATGATTTTGTGACTTATCCTATGCTAGCCTTTCATTGCTTATCCAAATGTGCTTGGGTATTCTTGAGGAGTTTGCTCTTGAGGATTTCTTCCCTTCATTTTCCTTCATTCTCTTATCTTCCATCTCTTCCACCAGCTTGCTAATCCCTCTTGTTCTCCACCTTGCTAGACATTGGGACTGCATGATATGATCTTGCTTGGGAGTTTGAAAATGGAAAAATATGCTATCAGGTATACCAATTATTAGAACAAGTATCAAAACTAGTATCAAAACAAGCATCAGAACCAGTATCAGAACAATTATCAAAATCATTATCAGAATCAGTATCAGAATCAGTATCAGAACAAGTATCAAAACCAGTATCAAAACAAGTAACAGAACAAGTATTAGAACACCTGTTGGGGCTACACCATTCACTTTAGTTTATGGGTCTAAAGCAGTACTGCCTATTGAGGTTGAAATCCCATCACTCAGAATCAGAATGCATGGACTTGTCACTAATGAAGACTACAGAGTGTCGAGGTTACAAGAACTTGAACTACTAGATGAGTGCAGACAAGCAGCGTATGATCATCTCAGAGTGTATCAGAAAATAATGTCTAGAGGCTACAACAAGAAAGTTCGACACAGAGAATTTCAGGTTGGTGATCTAGTGTTGAGAGAAAATCCTAAAAATCAATCACATCGAGAACGCAAGGGGAAGTTCAAACCCAACTGGCTGGGTCCCTTTGTCATCACTGCTACTTTTGGCTCTGGTGCCTATCAACTCTCAACAATTGAAGGAGAACAGCTCTGAGAACCAATCAACGTTCTCCATCTGAAGAAATTCTATGCCTAAGGCATTCAGTGCTTGGTAAATGTCCTAAAAAAATCTTAAAAATCGGAAAAAGTCCTGAAAAAATGAACATCTTGGTGAAAACCTAGCAATAGGCGCCTTGATGATTCACAAAAAAATTGAAAAAATGAAAAGTACAAAAAAATTGAAAAAAAATGAAAATACAAAAAAATGAAAAAAGAAAGAAAAAGTGCCTTGGTGAAAACCTGGAAACAGGCACCTCGGTAGCAAAAATAGAATATCTACCAAGATGGTGAAAACTCGGCAAACGGGCACCACTTGTTCCAAAATGCTCCATCTATCAGCACAATCTTGGTCTTTCCCAGCTTTCAGTCTTGCTTTAGTTTGTACATATCTCCCGGTTTGTTCCTGCATTTCCAGTTTTCAATAAGTCGGCCTGTACACCAACCAGCTCAAGCGTTTGCATCCTATCAATGTTCACACTTGGGGGCAATCAAGGTCATATCCTATGGTCTCCCATGTATCTTAGACGTGTCATATCCACTCAGATTCCTTTGAAGCTTCAAGTTGAGTCAGTCTGTCTGTCTCGTCTCCAGAAAGGATTTTGCATCAACAACAATCAAACATCAAAACTCAACTGAAAACAATCTGTGCTTTTCATGCTTTTATCTCCTTGTAGGCTTACTGATTCACATTGAGATTTTTGCATATTGTGTCCCTTCGAGCTCTTCGATGATGTCTTTTATAGGATTTAGAGAGTGATGACTGGGGGCATAATCTTTTCTTTGTCTTCTGCTTGTATGTGAAAATCTAACATCTTTGGAACTTCTGGATTGAAATGGTGTTCGATTGTAAGAGCCTCTATCTCGAATTGGATGGCCATGCGTACCTCGACCATTGATACCCAGACAATTCAAGGAAGTTTGATCTAACTATTATCTTTTTGAGTAAGTTCTTTCTCCTACTGTGGAACACAATCTTGCCTAAGGATGTGAACGATAAAGGGTCACTACGGGTAATTCACATTGGATTTAGAATGATCTCTTAGCTGTTTGATGTGTTTTTAATGCAAGGTGTACTCAGGTCATCACAACATTTATGTTTTGATGCTTGTACAAATTGCTATATCAAAATGGACATGATATTCAGGTCATCCTAGCGTTTGTGCCTTGGTGCTTATATCTAATCCAACATTCCGAAAACAAATCAATATTCATATGTCCATGGTTGTATAACCAGTGGGTGTTGTATTGATTCTTGCACATACAAATCAATATTCATATGTCTATGGTTTCATGGCTAGTGGGCATTGTATTGATTTATCCGGTTACCTAAAAGTTCAATGATGATAACAAATCGACACATGATCAGTGACTAGGTCCTAGGTCTTAGGTTGCATTTCATTTTGCATGTCTCATTGCATTTTGCATGTTTACATGATCTCACAATGATTAAATGAACTTCAATGCTTAAATGATTCTTCAAATCGCATCTTCAAGTCTAACAAGAGCTGAATCTCACACGAAGGTTCCTCCAATGAAATAGCAAGTAGAATCCTTTTTCGGGATCAAAATTCAAATCTGAGATCATTCATATTATTAACTACTTGCATATTCGACCTTCAATCATCACAGAAATCTAGTATTCAACTTAACTGATTATCTTACATCAAACTATCAAAATTTCAACTTGGTCAACCATGGTCAACTCATGGTCAAACCTAGTCAAACTTGGTCTTTTGGGACCTTCCAACGATGCAGAATGCGTTCTCGGATGTAAATAACCACTTCTCAGATCAATTAACATGCTTCTAAACTATCAACGCTGACTTTTCTTGTCAGATTTCAATTTTAATCCCGAAGGGGGCATGGTATTGCACATCATCCAAAGTCTGTAAATCAAAATTCTATTGATCAAATCTATCAATATCTTTCATCAGTGATCAAGATAACAATCACGTCTAGTCACTGATTCATCAAAAGTCCTCATCGCTCGGGGCAAATCTATCATCACTTGGGGCATATTAGATTCATCAAGATCCATATCAATTTGATATTCTCCTAATCTTGTAAATTGTATCAGTTTTTGCAACCATCAGATCATAGTGTTCTTTCCTTGGTTCTTCGACAACTGAAGGGTTTGGATGTGATACTTGCTAGTTCTGCTAAGACAATCGAGTCTAGAACGGGTCACTCACTTCTTATCAATCCTAAGGTTCAGAATCAGGCATTTTGACACTTTTTCGCAATAATAGGTTCATTTGCTTCTACAGTGAACATTATCTTTGGTCATTCAAGACCTATTATCTCCATATCAATTCAATATCAATCAACTCCTATCTCAATATCTTTCAATCGGTTTCTATCTTGAGATCGATTTATCTTTTGAATCAGTTTCATATCTTTATCAAACACAGACTATCTTTGAACCACTGCGCTTCGCACAGTAATTCAAAGAGGGGCAAAATGTAATACCCTAAAAATGGGCTATAAGTTCATTAATCTCCTACATCTTCAATTCGAACAAAATCGACATCAAAGTCCTAACCTAAGGCACATCTAAACATCATCGAATCATAATTGATTATCTTAAATTTTGCATCGGGGAATATTCCTAGTAATATTCCTAATTATCTTAATTATCTTTAATTTTATAATTATTTGGCAATAAATCACATTTATCCTAAAGTTTGATTAATTGAATATTTTCATATTTAATTAATTAGATTTAATATTTGCCACTTAATTGTGTAATTAAATTTAATTATATCTATTATTAATTGTATTATTTAATTTTGACAATAAATCTAATATCATATGAATAATTGATTAAATTCTTATTTAATTAATTAAAGCAAGTTGTCATTATTTAATAATATAGTTTTTAATAAAATTTTGATTAAATAATTGATTAACCCATAAATCAATTGTTTTATTTTTAAAAGCAGTTAAGTTGGAAATAAATCACTTTATTATTAAATTAATTCATAAATAAAACATGCACAATCATAAAAGCAAACAACTATCAATTATCAATTAAAGCTAAACTCTATTTTGAGTTAAAACTTAGCTTTTGCATGTTTTTGTGAGTTAATTATCTTTTATTTAAAAATAACTCAAAAATCAAGTTGAGTTATTTGAGTGATTTATAGCTTTTTCCCATGCACCTCCAAAGCCCTGGATTTCTATAAATTAAAGGCTCAGCTCTTCACAAATCATCTCATATTTTGCACAATCACGCTGGAGAATTGGAATTGAAGAATCAAAGCTCTTGCGAATCGACATCTTTGTGAGATCAATCTTATTTTTGCATTCATATTACATATCATTGTTAGATTCATAGCATATCAGTTTTCAATAGCATTCATATCATATCAGTTTTTATCATTCTTATTGCATAGAAAATATCAAAAATATAGATTAATTGCATTTATTCCATATCTAGAATTGCATTCAAATCTTTCATTTAGGTGTCGTCTAGGTCACTGATCTCAATTACAATTTGAGAACATTAATCTCGCACCTATTAGAAGGCAGTAAATCACTTGGTTAGATAGCTTTCAATTTTGCAC
The DNA here is from genome assembly GCA_027943335.1 of Chamaecyparis obtusa. Classification (NCBI taxonomy): domain Eukaryota; kingdom Viridiplantae; phylum Streptophyta; class Pinopsida; order Cupressales; family Cupressaceae; genus Chamaecyparis; species Chamaecyparis obtusa. The sequence goes on along the minus strand of BSBK01001148.1, from coordinate 291,867 downwards.
GATTTTGATTATCACTAACCTCTAATGTTTTACTGAGTGTTGTGTTTACAGATTAGGTATAATTTTCACACACACATCCACCAGGAAATCAAGGCAAATCCCAAAATTTGAAAGTGAATGCATAGGACCTAGGTAGAAAATGAAGTATATGAAAAGATGGGAAATCATGCTTAGAAGTGAGCCAACCTTGATTTTGAAGAAAGGGGGGGGGGGGGGGGGCTATATTTAAATTAAGTATGCATTTAAGTGCAATGTGAGGTCCTACCATGATAAACACACTAAAGTAGGCTCAGAATGGTCCCAAAATGAGCACAAATTAAGTTCTTACATTTTAGGATGGTACATTTAGCCCTTCACTTTAGTGGGAGTATGAGAGAAGATCATGCTCATGGTAAAGGAAGAGATATAATAAATAATGAAAGAGAGATGATGATAGCCAAATTGAAAAGAGGTAAGACAACACTAAGTTTAAGGACGTAAGCCCCAAAACTAAGGATCTTAACTCCACATCCATGCACAAGGGCACAAATACAAAGAAAAAAATAAAATAAAAAGGAAGGATAAAAGACACAAAATGGGTCAGTATTAAAACACAACTCAAAATCAACTAGTGATAGAGACCTTAGCCAAAAATGTCATATCCACTAATATCACGTCTAGAAAGCTAATGCAAGAGCACAAGTGATCACATAGAAAGAAAAAGAGCATCACCAAAGATGATAAAAACTCCATGGCCTAACCTACTAGAAAATCCATGAGAGCATAGAGAGAGAGAGAGAGATGGAGAGAGAACATGAATTCCATAGACTTACCAAATTATGTTATGTTAGGTGATCTATGGGGAGAGAAGAGAAAGGAAGGAGAATTGATGGTCTAGCAAATTATGTTATGCTAATCAACTCTACCTTGAGAAATTTGTACCTATTGGAAGCTTAAAAATATCTTTGCATATAGGATGGCTTAAAAATGTTTTTTGCATGAGGTGGTTTAAAAAAAATTGTGCATAGGGTGGCTTAAAAATATTTTGTGCAAGCAGCAACTTAATAATGCTTTGCACACAGGTTATCTTAAAAAAAATTACACATGGGGTGAGTTAAAATTATTTTTTTATAATGTAAAAGGGAGACCATATGTATGGACCCTACTTATGATGGCACCATAGGAGATATCATAAGGAAGAGAATCAAGGATACCTACTTTTGACAACAATAAGATATCCTTAAAACAATAATGTGTTCCATAAATGCAGCCAAGAGTGTTGACTCTTATGAGCTAAGAAAATATATAATTGTGAAAGAATATTTTTCTTATGGGAAGAGACCCTTGAAAGGAAGAGATATTGGATATAATATATCTACCTTCAAGAGGATTTCTTGAAAAAAGATAACATCTTCAAGACAAAGAGGGGGAGGAGAATAAGAATGTGCCCATTTATCCCCCTATCGCTAGGTGAAATATGGATTATTGATGAAGGATGACAGACTTTGAAACCCAAAGTAAGGGAAGTTGGTTATAATGAACATAGTTTTTAAAATAAGGAAGAGGTTTTGATCATGGATGAACACCTCTTGTATAAGAGAGAATCCCCAATCAAAATGAATAATTCTTTATAGAAAAAGAATGTCACATGATAAACAAATGCCACTGTACTAAGGAAAGTAGATCCTTAGAAAAGAGAGATATAAAAACAATATACATGAAACCTTTCCCCCCAAATGTGAAGGCAAAACAAAATATATGATACATCCCTAATGATAGTTAATTCATAATAGATATACAATTCCAAGACAAATAAGTTACAAACCAAAGAGAACTCCTAATGTAAAACAAACATATTAACGCTAGAAAATACATTATATATAAAGTAAGAAAGTCATCAAGGAAAGATATGAAATGATTATATGGATGATTATTAGATGAGAGACACATCCTTTGAGGAATGAAAATGATGTGTTAATCCAATATGTTAGGATATTGCGTGAAACAAATTATCTCATGCCAAAAAGGATGTAACATCATAAAATAATACAAATCCATATTGATGAAAAAGAAAGAGAAGAAGGATGCCACCTTATGTCTACTTAGTGGTCAATCCAATTACAAAAGATATGTACTTCCAAAAAATAAATAAATTCTAAAGATGATACTAATCTTATTAAGGAGAAATATCCTAAACAAAAATTTCATACATGGGAGGACATCATAGTATAAAAGGGATGAACAACAATGAGATAATGGATCCTATGAAAGGATGAGATAGAAATAGAGAATAACCCAATACCTATCCTAAGTGTTAGATCTTTCATAATAGATAAACACTTTTAATAATAAGCTTGAAACTTATGTGAAGTCAACAAATTAATGCTAGAGAGGATATCATACTATAAAAAATGCAAACCCATAAGGTATGTTAGATGCGAAGAAAAAGAGAAATGCATTAAGCTCCCTAAGTGGTTTTTCATGTATTGAAGATATGTGCTCTCAAGAAAGCATAAGGGTACAACTTAGGACATCAATATACTTATTTAAATCAACAAATACATGTTGGAAAGGATTTCATTTTATAAAAGAAGCATATCAACAAAAGGAGAAAATGGATCCATGAAAGAAGGAAGAAAATATGACCTCTTGCACCCTAGTTTAGAGAGCAAGAGAGTTTGATTCTTGTTATGATGCCCTTAGTGCACATTATGAAAAATAATATTGCATAATGGAGAGAAACATAATAGGAAAATAATGGCTAAGGTATTTCTCTAATATGAAGAAAATGTATAATATCTAGTGTTAAAATATTAAGACATCTATCAATTATGTCTTGAACAAATTATCTAAATTTAACATAACCACTAAGAGAATTTTTATTAGAGTAATGAAATCACCATAATAATTCACCATTGATGTGATTGTGTGAGTTGGGATGGAATCTATAAGGAAATATTATCCTAGAATTATACTTGATATTAAGATAGATTTGTTTAGCCAAGGCTTCACGATAATGATAAGGTGAAGGATCATGAGATTATGTTTGTAAGGTAGGAGGTTGTAGTGGATAATAATGATTAACATGAGGAACATGATATTCCTTATGAAGATCAAGAGGATTTTTAAGGATCAATCCTAGATCTTTTTTCTCTTCATGTGAGGATGATTCAACTTGATGTGTGAGTACAAGAAGTAGGATTATCCAATATTCTCAAAGTGAAATCATCTAGGAAATTTATAACAGTCAGATTATGAATATGATTTTTATGTGAATCAAAGGAATTAGAAACCTCCTTGATAATATGCATGAAAGGAGGTTGAGGAAGAGGAGAAATAGTTCTTGGTATCCGAGGATCATTAGGGGTTTGGTCTTGGGGAGGATTGGTGGAAAATTGAGAAGTAGGATTAGGAGGATTAACATTATCATTAGAATAATTCACAAAGGCATTTATGCTATCTATATAATCATTTTATTTTGTTAAAACTTGAAGAAGAGACCCACATGATATATTGATAAAGGTATTGGAATATTTTTTTATAAGAAATGGATATATTTTTTAACCTCATAATGTTGTAGATGAGAATTACATGAAGGAATACAAACATCATCACATTCAATAAAGTATGATTCACTTCATGAGATTGATAAATGGGGGTAAGAAGGAATCTAAGGACATAACTTATAGCACACCAATCCAAGTAATAAATTTCCATGATAAACACAAACTAGATCAATAATGACAACAATAAGATCTATCCACAAAATTAAAGAGATCTAGATGGATAAATGAACCTATATCTAAATGTATACAAGGTATCCAAAATTTAAATAGTAACTAACACAGCACATACAAAGTAGATCTAGATAGAAAGAGTATCTAACACCAAAATCAGAATGGAAATGTTATAAGTTATATTCACAAAAATATAATGGAGAAAATGATGATCAATGGTAAATCAATAAATTCTACATACATTACAATAAAAATCCTCCAAAAAAGTGAATCCGATTAGCACAACCAAAGAGAAGGGGTGCCAATTTGTGATCTACACAGTGTAGGGTTATGGATTCTTTACGAAAGGAAATGTTAATGATATGTAAAACTGAGATGTAAATGTCATAAATGTTTAAAGAAAAGTAAAATTGATCTATGAAAGTATGTGAAAGAGGAAAATAAGAGGAAATGAACTAACCTTGAAGAAAGGAGAGGCAAATGGACCTTTAAACTTGATTTTAACTATCACAAAGATGTCAAAATTAGGCTAAACTCTAGATTAGGGCTTCTGGTACTTGTAACTATTTTCTGTGAAAATATCATCCTCAAAGGATGAGGTTGACTTGGATGACCTAGCACAGTATGAGGGTTGAAATTTTGACCTTGTCCTTTTAAATCTAAATCTAATGAGAATTATAAAGGTCCTGTAACTGATACTAATATTCTTGAATCCAGATTTGGAACTCTGCAACCTTCTCTTGCACATAGAAAAGAAGGGGAATAAGGTTGAGGGGAGGGGTTTTCCTCAGTCGAACCACCATTTATTAATCAATCTTGAAATGATATAAATGTAATTGAAAGAAAGATCATGTACTAGATGTTTTAATCTGCCATAATGTTGGAAAGAGGAAGAAGAAGACTTGATGGATGAATGTAGATCTCCTTCCTTTGTGTCAAACTCCTTTTCTTGGCCTTCAAAATGGAAAGAAGATATATATATATATATGGAAGAAAAATCCTTAAATTAATGATGGAAATGATGGAATGAAGACTTGAAAAACTTGATGGCTTCCTTGCACTTGAATTCTTAATGGACTTGAATGCTTAATAATGGATTTTCCTTTGCACTTGGATATCTTGAATGCACAATGAATAATAGCTCCCATGTGTGTGTATGTAAATTATGGATGTGAAAATGAGAGGAAGAGTTATCCTTTTATACATATTTTGGGGCTCCATTTCACAAGTTGGCCCCAATTAAATACTCAGGAAAAAAACCCCCACATCGGGCCCAGAGCCAAGTAAATCACAAGGCTCTAGGATAATGTCAACCTAGATAGCCTTGTCCTAGACAAGGCCAACCTAGATGAACTTGTCATAGAAAATCAAATTTTACTTAGGGCTTAGGGGAGTGTTCCAAGGGGGTGGTGAAAGCCACAGTCTACTAGCAAATCAAGGCAAATCCCAAATTTTAAAATTGAATGCATAGGACCTAGGTGGAAAATGAATTATGTGAATGGATGGGAATTCATGAATAGAAGTTAGAGACAACCTCTAGTTTGAAGAAGCATGAGCAGCTATATTTGAATTAAGTATACATTTAAGTGCAATATGAGGTCCTACCATGAGAAACACACTAAAGTAGGCTGACAATGGTCCCAAAATGAGTAAAAATTAAATGCTTACTTTTTAGGACAGTACGCAAAAAAAGAAAAATTTGATATTCAGACCTCTAGATGGAAAAACACATTAATCCTTGTCCTAACTAGTTGGAAAGCTTCTACAGTTTGATCTAAAAGTGTCATTTCATCCTTGGGATTCTTAGTCTCTAAAAATACTCTAATCAAATTTATCTTGACCTCGACCATTTTGGGAAATCTTACTTATGTGATGTCACATATCATCATTGGATAGGTTTGATCGAGCATAGACTATTAATAAAATGCACAATTATATACCTCGTTGGTCCGCTAGAAAACCCACCATCTTTGATTAACCCTCACAAAAATATGGGGTCTCAAATATATTTATTTGTAATACATACCCCACATTTATTCTATTCAATTGGTCAAATGCATATTCCTCTTGTAGAATGCTAGGGTGATTATCATCTTTCACATCTGTGTTATATGATAACATTAGGCTTCTGGGCCTCTTTTTCTGCATCTTCCCAGGATATTGAGCAGAAAAGTTGGGTCTATCTTGTATCATAGGCTTTCCACATGCCTCCCCACACGTCTGCAACATTTTGTATTAAATCACCCTACGCTCAACAAAAACCTAGGGCACCTCTTCTTTTGCATCATCAGGTTCATTTGACATTCTACCCCACACCTTCGCAACACTTTTTCCCAACTAACCTTGCACCTTGTCAAAACATGGGGTACTCATTTCCATGCCTTGGCAAGCTCGCATTGCATATCACCCTACCTCTATGTGCTAATATTGAGTTCCTTCAAACAATCATAGTGGAAACCTGGGGCACCTCTTCTTTCTTGTTCTCATTGTGCCTCATCATACCCTACACTTTTGTGACCTACTTCCACTACTTGGAATCATTCCAATGGAAACACAAGAACAAACAATATCCATAGAGCATATAGCTCTTCTTCTCCATGATGTTTTTTACAACATTTTCAGTGACCCTACAGGAACAAGGGATATTCCTTACTTGCCAAAAGAAATATAACTACTTGCAGACATGGAAGATTTAGAAAACTTGACCAAGAAATGGGGGGGATTAACCTTGACATATTTAAGTTTAAAATTTCTATCTTTTAGAAAGTAGCTAAGGAAACTAATTTCACCCTCAACACATTTTTCACTAAGGCACTTAAAACTTTCTTATCTAAAATTGAGGTCTTGAATTTATATGTCCTAAAAATGGATCTATTTGAGGATGGATGATTTCTAAATTAGCTCAAGGATCTAGAAAAATCTTAGGATTAGACCACACAACTAAAGGAAACACAACTTATTTACATAATGTACATGCAATAAAAGAAAACCACCACCTCTAGACTAGTGGCACTGGGATACCAAACAAGTAGAACCAATACTTTCCAACCCCATACCCTTTATTATCATTGAGCTTTACCATATCCAAGTTGTCACCAAGATAAACATTTTCAACATCATAGTCTATGTGTTCTCTGTGCCCCTACATTGTATAGCTTGGCCCTTTACAAACACTACTTTTACTACATTGTATTGATTTGATGATAGCATTAAACCACACATATTTATATTCAGTAGAATATTTCTATTTATTCATATAATCCTTTGACCTACATAACTATTTTTCTAACTAAGAAAATATGGAACATTCATAATCAACTATAATAATATCTTCATTTTTATCCCCATGATATTCTTGTAAATGGTCCATATAAACAACCCTAAAGTATTGTTGCCAACCAGGATCAACATTTGTGAGAAATGGCAAAACCTCATATTCAAGCTGATACTACATATCATTTTGGCTACAAGAACATCATATAGAAGTCTTATAACATGGGATTTTACCATGTGCCTCAATATTTGTCCTAAGCCCACTCCCCGTGTTATTCACATTCATGTCATATATGAATTTGTCCACTTATGGTTTCTATAGATGAGTGTCCCCTCCTTTTTCATTATAAAACATTTCCTAGAAAAAGAACTAGGCACTAACATGCCAAATGTTAACACCTCGTATTGTTCTTGAGAATATATCACCCCAACCCTAGGCTCAAATATATGATCAAACATGTCCTTGCAAGAATCTTTTGTCAAATCTGCACCATGTTTGACATGAATGCTAGAGGCGTTATCAATACTTACTGGATTGTTCTTATTGCAACTCCCTCCACAATTTTAAAAAGAAATGCATTCTCATATTCAACTTCATGATTCTCATAAGTATTGGAATAACTATATCCAAAACTATCTATCAACATTTCCATGGGTTGTTGCTTATTCAAACTTTGAGATTCACTATCAGAGAAACCTTCTAGATCATTGAAATAATTTTTTGAAATGGAGATTTCCCCTTGGTCATCATTGCATAAATACTTGATATCTCAATATTGGTACCACCTTCATTCATATCAAATGATTCCATTTCTACTTCATATAAGATACTTGAGATAACAGGAGAACAATTTGCAACACTCATTTTAGCACTTGGAGTGACCTACAAGAATTCAAAACTATAATAATCCACACCATAAGAAAAACTTAGATTATCCAGATTATTGTCATATCCATATGTGGCATACACTTCTGATCTTGAATCACAAGAACATTCATAGTCACCATTATAAAGAACCTAGTGCATTTCCACACCCAACTATGTGTTAGTGTTTTCTACCTTATCAGGATCATTTTAAATCAAGAGCCTCCTTGTTTAACATAAGTAATCATTTCCTTCAAATGAATTCCCATAATTAGATGCACACACTTCCTCTTTTACATTAGAGACCAGACATTCCATAATTGCATTGTTAGCATTGTATGATGGCCTAAAGTTTTTTTATGGTTGATCACCTTTATCTTCAACTAAACTTTCCTACTCATTTAATAGAGCCTGAATATGCAACAAAAAATTAAGGCAAGCCTCATATTATTGACACGATAATTGGACTGGAATTTGGCCTTCACCAATCCCCTTGTTTAGGATTGCAGCAATATCTTGCATAGCTAGAAACATTCCTTCAAGTGCACTTATATCAGATAGTTGGATATTTGTACAAGTGTCATATAACACTTGATCAACATGTACTTATGGTCCAGCACAATTGGGGGTATCACCTTGAATAGTTAGTATTGGATCAATTTTAATTTCTAGGGAACACTCCTTATCCATATGTGATTCCCTATTCTTAGGCTTCATACTTTTGATCATTCCATACTCAAAGACCATTTATATGTTATTAACAATTTGGAAAGCCTCATGTAGAATCGCTACATCTTCATTTATTATCCTATAGCTCATTTTATTGCTAAAGGATCCTAAATAAATAGTGAATGCCATTACATCATGGGGTCTTCAAGTCTCAGAAATCCTCTTCAATGCCCTAATAAATCTAAAATTAAATTCTAGAACAAACTCATAATGTTTAACATAGATATCCATAAATTTACCAATAATGGAAGATGCTAAATCTTTCACCAAACTTCTCATTCAACATTGTCATAAGCTCTACCCTCAAATTGATAAAATGTGGCATGAGGTTTGAAAACCACTCTCTGGCTTCACATTTTAGGGATTAGACAAATAACTTCATTACTATGTCCTCATTCTATATTTCATAATCCCCAATGAAATATGCAAACAATTGCAAGTGCGTTGAAGAAAATTCATGTTTTTGCCCAGTGAACTTAGGTACTTTTTCCCTAATCTCTAGTGGTATAACATTAGGGTAACTGAGAATACCCATGAAATTCAAGGGTTGATAATTCTTCATATTGACACTATTTACTACGCTATAGAATTATGGTTGGTTTCAAGTCATTCCTAGGTTTGGGACCACATCAGGGTGTACATATTGAAATAACCCATTGCCCATGTATACCTCTTAATTTACAATTAAGGTTCTCAAGCTTAACAAGGTTCAACTAAAACTAGTACAATCTTTCTCACCATACCTGTAGTTGGGAACATGCTCTATTTTTCAAAACTAACCAACCAATATACTTAACAATTGTGGAAATGAAAACTATAATTATAACTCCTTCCCCAAAGTAAACTTATACATTCAAGGGAAATAATTCAAAGACAATTTACTCATAAATATATAAACCTAAATGGAAATAACTTGGTGCATATCACATTTATAATAATACCTAGAACATTTACAACATGTGCCCACAACTTCTATTTTTCGCAACCAATATGAATTAGGGACACCTTATTACTTCTGTCTATTTTGTTCTTCAGAGTCACCGCCTCCCTGTATAGGAAAATTTTAAATAAAAAAGGGTTATTCAAAGGATGTCTCCACTTTGTGTTTTTTCCTTTACCAGAGTCACATGAACTTATTTAAATGGGTCGCATAGGACATTGTAAATCTTCACCATCTAACCGACTCATGCCTTCATTTAAATGTTTAGCAGTACTGGATAAAATAGTAGCTAAAGCTTTTAAGATAATATGAGGAAAAACTATTATATTATCCCCAGTGGAGTCACCATTTTGTTGGTTCCTCTAGGTGATGTTTTAGGTTTTCCTAAGAATTAGCCTTCTTCTATTAACATAAACTTGAAATCACTAGCCAATTATTTGATAATTCCTTAGAAATGTGGAATGTCTCCTTCACTTCAGGGTTTACAAAACCCACATGGGTATCCCTTTGATGCAATAATGGTATAAGGCACATACTAGCATTTAACATTGCATATTCAATAGATTACTTCTAGACCCATAAATCAAAACATAAATTAGTTTCTTACAGAGTTAGCTCCACTCTGATACCATCAACATTTTCAGTAAGCTGGAAGCTAAAACTTTATTGTAAATAACCACACAACTAAAAGTAAATTTGTTTGGGTTTAATTAGGTTTTTACTAAAAAATATAGGAGGTCATATATGGATTAGTTCCTAATTTAGGCTACAGAGTCAAATACCAAATCATAAAAAAAAACTTCATAAGCATTCAAAGCAATATTCATTGTGTTCTTAGTATGCTACTCCCTAAAAACAACATAGCACATCTTATTACTTGGCATGAAGTTCTAGTTAGGTATCCATGTAATATAATTTAATCGCTATTGTTTATTCAAAGAAAAATTTAACTCCATTCTTGACGGAGAGCCATTACATAAATAATACATACTGCAATCAGAAATTACACAAATGAACATAAAAAAACCCTTATTTTATTAGATTCAAATGATTCAAAGTAAATTAATGGAGAAAATCACATGCTAATTTCAACATTCTCCACAAAATGAACTTCCTATGCTTATTAATAAACTATATCTGCATATCATATTCCCCTATCCTAGAACTTAGGATTTTCCTTTTATGTACATGTCATTTTTTGCCCAAATTCCATTACCCTTATGTTCAACCTTGAAATCCCTTTGATAGAAATTTAAGGGATGCTACAAGATATAAGCCGAAAACCTCAATACCATTTTTAGCCACTACTAGTTGTTCAAAGAGGAGTGTTGCCCATCTGGAATGATTGTTCGCTAGTCTTTAATTTTAGTGCAGTTGTTGTGCTGGCTCACTGGTGATCCCCAAGTTAAGGAAACTCAGTGAACTTGCAAAACCTATGAGCCATGCCACTATCACGCCTGGAAAGTTAGTGTTGCAAGGGAGCCACAAATACAAGATTTGTAGCCTCATGCCTTCAAGGGAAGACCATATGTGGTGGCTTCTCATATTTTTCCTTCATAGATAGAAGGGTCATAGATGAGTCTCAAAGAGTGCATAATATTTGTGAGCCCACATCTCTGGGTCTCACACTGATACCTTTTAATGCAATCTTCTATGAAAGATAGGTTAATGGGTAGCAAATAGACATAGTTTCCACTTACAAATAGTAGGATCAACCTGCTCCCGCGCTTGAGGATCTCAACATCTCTATAGCCATCACAAAGCATCTCAACAACTCTATAGCCACAAAATAATTTATCCTTGTGTTCATGGTTGTTGTCTTTGCAAATCTCCCATATCAACAATAACACCACCCACACATCTCCCTCTGTAGACAACCTCATACTAGTGATAAAACTTAACAATTTATGTGTTATGAGAAAAACTCATTAAATTTGAATGCATAACCCCAATGAGGTATTTATCTTTTCTTCCTTAAGCTTTATCCTCTAGGTCTTTTAATTACAAACCATGGCGGCAAGTGACCTATCAACTCTAATGTTACATGTACTGAGAAAATCTTGCAAGAAGATTTCAAACAAAGCCAGATCTAATATTTGGACTTCTGGGTGACAAAACACCTTAAACCATACCTTGACTAATTAGAAATCTTATGAAATTCAATTTAAAAGTGTCATTTCATCCTTAGAATTCTCAGTCTCTAAAAATGCTCTGTTCAAATTTATCTTGACGTTGACCATTTGGGGAAATCTTTCTTATGTGGCACCACATGTCATTATTAGATAGGTTTGATTTCTAAAATGCACAATTATATACCCCACTGGTTCGCAAGCAAACCCACCAGCTATGATTGACCCTCATAGAAATGTGGGTCTCAAATATCTCTATTTGAAATACATACTCGGTATTTCTGCTATTCATTTGATCAATTACATCTTCCCAGGAGATTAAGCAGAATAGAGGGTTCTATCTTATATCGCAAGCTTTCCATATTCCTCCCCACGCTTTCACGATATTTTTTCTTAAAATACCTTGTGCTTAACAGAAACCTTAGGCACCTCTTCTTTTACATCATCAAGATCATTTGACATGTTATCCCACACCTCCATGATATTTTTCCCCAACTAATCTTGTGCCCTACGGAAACACAAGGTACTCATTCCCCTACCTTTCTAGGATCACATTGCATATCACCTTGCCTCTTCCCACCAATATTGAGTTCCTTCAAAAAAATCATAGCATAAACCTAAGGCACCTATTCTTTCTTATTCTCATTGTGTCTCATCATACCCCACACTTCCACGACCTACTTCCACTACTTGGCGTCATTCTAACATAAATAAAGGGACAAACAATATCCCACAGAGCATATAGCACTACTTCTCTATGACATTTTTTGCAACATTGAGTAGACATCAAAAACTAGGCAAGTGTCTTAAAATCATTCAAATTGCAAAATCTTAGCCAAATGCTCTAATTCTCATCAAAATGGATCAAATCAATTTTTGAATGGACATTTATTAATCAAAATTGGACAAAATCATTAAGATCAAAGGAAAAATTAAATGATGACATTAAATAATTAAATACAAGCTTAAAGCGGTCAAAAACACTATATAATTTATTTTAATCAATTAATTGTATAGTTTTTAAATCAAAAATCAAATTGAACATATTCCCTTACATGGCTAATTTAATTAATTAATGGAATTTAATTAATCCTAATATCTTTCAACAACATTTGAGCAACCAATGAGAATTGAGAAACAAAAGCACATGGATCACTTCAAAATAGTTGAATCTCAATCACACATTTCAATTTTGAATCTCAACCACTCAAATTTGTCTTTTTGTCCAAACCTTTGAGACAAACATTTAAATTGTCCCCCTATTTAAAAACATTTGAAATTTTTTACTCAACCAAGGCTAAATCATGATTAAATAACTCTACCCCCTACCCTTGGGATTTTACTATAAATAAGAGTCATTTTGAGAGCATAAATATACTAGAGAATTCAAGAGCAAAGCATCATCATTATAGGCAATTTCATAGCAATTGAGTCATATTTTGAGCAATATTGTGAGATTGAGAGCATATCATGAGTACTGAATTGAATCTTTGTATCATTTTAGAGTTTGAGAGCTAGATTAAGCATTGTACTATCATTTTCTCATTCTAGGATTGTCACTAGTAGAGAATAGGCTGAGAGCTCTACTTACCAAGCTTGGATAGAGAACCATGAGATGTCATGGATGTTAATTTCAATTCTTAGATTAAATTTGTATTGTCTTTTCATAGAATTGTAATTGATTATCCTAATTTCATGAAGGTATAAAACATTCACACACACATTGTCAATGACCTTGCGAGAACACGAGATATGCCTTACTTACCAAAATAAATACAACTACTTGCAAACATGGAAGGTTTAGAAAATTTTATCAAGAAAGGGAGGGGATTAACCTTGACACATTTTAGTGTAAACTTTTTATCTTTTTTAATTGAGCTAAGGAAACTAATGTCATCCCAAACACATTTTCCCCTAAGGAACTCAACACTTTCTTATCTAAAAATGAGGCTTGAATTTATCAGTCCTAAAACTCTCAATGTCTAATTTTTGGGTTGGATGTAATAGATAGTGTTGAGTTTTGGATGCTCTCAATGGTTGTGTAGTAGTGATAATAATGATTATAAATTTTAGGATTATTTTACCCTACATTTTCAAGTAAAAAGTAAAGACATGTAGTTGAATAATGTTTAGTGGTCTGAATGTGTATGCAATTGGAATTATTTTTGTGGGTATGAAAATGATGTCTTTTTGTTCCACATTTTTATTGTAATGATCCCTTATTATCCATGTTCTAAACTATTTTATGGGATCAAGTTGTTGGTCTAGGTTATTGTGTTTTCTTTGATGATTGTAGTGTGCTTCGATGATTGTGGTGTGTGATCATGACCATTAGAAGGAAACATATTCATAAAAAATTCTTGGACACATTGTTTTGAGGCTGACTTGATAACTATTAGAAGGAAATCTATTAACAACCTTTTTCTTAGAGAAAGTGTTTTGAGGTCGACTTGGTTTATATACCAATGATGTGTGTGTATGTGTGTGTGTGAGATAGAGAGAGAGAGAGAGAGCGAGTATGAAAATGAGGGATATGATAGAGACAGTATGTGAATAAATATAAAAGGTAGATATAAGTGCAAGCATTTTTAGTGTGGTTTATTTTGTATATGCACATTGTGAACAAGTTGCATAGATTCCTAACTAGATCTTCTGCAAAAAAAAATTGTTAATATTTGAGCCTAATAGGAACTAAACTCGTGCACATGTAGATGCAAAATTCTTAGTTCATATTTTATTTCTCTTGGAAGTTGGTGCAGGAGCACCCAAGGGTTGGTTGATCCAATCCATTTTGTGTTTTTTTTTTTAAGCCATCAATGGCATGTGTGAGTTTTCCATAAGGTCATGTTGACCATAGTGTGTAATCCAATAGGGATGGAAGGTCTAGATATAGGTCCTAAGTCCTAGGTTATTGCATCTTGGAGGCTTAAGTATCCTATTCTCTTGCTTGGTTATTTAATTTTAGATGAATCATCATGATGTCATGGGGTCTAGGGTGTTTTGGAGGTCATTTTTGGACCTAGTTTGGAGTCTAGGTCAATCTAGGACTTAGCCAAAATCAATTATTTTGAAAAATGTAAAATTTGTAAAAATGTTGTAAAACGTTGCTTAGCAACTTTTGTAACTTTTCAAAGTTGCTCGAACAACTCTGTCCAAACACCCTAGAATGACCTAGGAGTGCCCTAATGGAAATCTAAGACAACCTCATCCTATTTAAGTCAAATTTGGACCAAATCCCAAGGTTGGATTGTCAGATGTACAAAGCTTTGATTTCGGAGACTTGAACAGTGTATGAGAGTTTGTGTCTTTGTGATCAATCAATTGCAAAAGAATGTTTTGGATTGTATTATGAATTAAAATCAATGGGGATCTTATATTAGTGCATTCCCTTGCATTTTATGTCATTAGTTTAGGAGTTTTTGTTTCTTTCTTTGTTATGCATAAATTTTTTGTATTTTCTTTGTTCACTAGTTCAAACCAAGAAGTTGTGTGAAGTGGAGACCTAGCTCACTATCCCACAGTTCAATCTATACGACCTTTTGGGGATAGTGAGTAGAGTCCATTTATATATTTTGTATAGGAGCATGGGCCCTGGAAAGCATGGGAATCAATTTAAATGTCTTTCCTTAGGCGAGCCTATGGTGAGCCCAGCTAGGAAAGACTAAGCCTCAGCGATGATAACTTGTAGAGGTGTGCATGAAGCTAAAAATTGGTGATTGGAGGCCAAAGAATAGGATCTTTCCAAGTTCTAGTGAAGAGGAGGGGGTATAACCAATACATTTGTTTGCCCAATATTTTTAGACAAACCATGCAGTCAGAAATGTCCTAAAACCCTCCCAAAATACTCATTTTTGGTTAGGGCATTGTACGGAAGGGTGGAACCCTAAAACCTTAGAAATCCTTGAGAGGTTGATCATTGAAGAAAGAATCCATAATTAATTTTCAAGGTCCTTTGTTATGATTTGGGGGAAAAGTCTTATTTTCTCGAAATAGGAGGCCTAATAGGGGCTCTTCCTTGTAGCCCTGTTTTGTGAAGGATCTATGAGATCGGTAAAGGAGATGCATGAAGTAAGACTTCAAAGACCTCTAAATAGACAAAGACATGTTTGAACACCTCCTTTACTCTAAAATAGTTCATGCTAGTATTGGAGGTGGAAAGCCCTTAGATGGCATTAAGGGTTAGTGTGTGGGAAAGTAGAAGAGCACCAAGAACTTAACAAATCTTGGTAATTATTGCATGATAGTTGGGTTGGTTAATAGACCAGGGGATAAAGCCATAAAAGGAGATTCTATAGGTTAGTAGGTGTTGAGAATGAACACCTCAAGGTTAAAGAGACCTAGGCATGAGCTTGTGATTGGCTCATCCAACCTCCCTATCATATTGGTATCAAAGCCCCAAAATATTTGGGAAAGTAAGTGCATGTTAGAGTGTGAATCTAGTAGATCTTCTAAGATGGTGACCAATGAAGAATTTGTTGGAGATTTGCCAGCAAGCTAGTGCTGGATGTATGTTTGTCATTGATGACAACATATGGTAAGTAACATGCATTGAAGACTTATACAGTAAACTTTGAGTATATGTTGCATGGACATGTTATTAGCCTGATATCATGGATGTAGAGGTTAACTATTAGTACAGACAGTTATATAGTAGCTTGTGTCAGCAATGTTCCTGACAAAGTTACAGACAGTGTTCAGTGAATGATTGTCCGTACAGTTATCATGGAGCCTTGCACATTTGGATATGTGATGGAGACATGTTAGTGATGTTACATTCATGGATGCAGATTCTGATGATTAGTAGAAGTGAAGTTATGCAGTCACTATTCAACAGTAGCAGTTTCCTGTGTTTATTCAGAAGAGCTGACATAGATTATATTGGTTCTGGAGTTGTGCCTATCATTTTGGTATGCACCCTTGGATTAGTGCTTGGAGAAGAGTTATTAATGTTTGGTTAAGATTGCATGATGTAATTTATCTTGTGGAGAAAGTTTCAGTTACTTTGGTAGAGCCAACAGTGTGTAGCATGCATCTACAATTACTAATATTGGATAGGTCCCAGAATGTGTTGCGTGCTTAGTAGAGCTGACAGAATTATTATTGGAGTATGTTATGGTTTCTCTAATATGATTTCAAGGTAGTTATAATAGGATGACTTGATTATATCATTTGTAGGAAAGATATTTATAGGCAATCATTTGTGATTGCTAAGTGTGGTTCAAAGTAGATTGTGAAGAGCATAGCAGAGTGAGCAAAGTGTTGAACCATCAGAAGGTCTATGTGATGAAGTAAAGTATTTGTGCTATACATTGGAACTAATCCAAATAGCAAGTCAAAGCATAGTTCACCAAGATCCAGATATAATGTGTATCTATTATTTAGAAGGTTGTAGCCTTCACCCATTTGAGCAGTGTGCTCTCGGACAATGCATCCTCACCCCTAACAGGGTTAATTGTAAAAGACTCCTAATAGGTTCCGACCCTTGACCAAGTCTACTATACTAAATACATTGTAAAGTAACTCCTAACAAGGTTAAGGATCTTCTAGCAAGGATCATAAAACACTAGTACAAAATATTAGTGGGTGTCAATTCCCACCGAGGTTTTTACCTATTTGGGTTTCCCCGTAACCAAAATATTGGTGTTGTGTTCATGTGTTCTTTCATTGTGTTTATGCTTTATGTTTAAGTATACTTAATTGGATAAAGAATTGAAACTTGTAGATAATTGATTCACCCCCCTTCTCAATTATCTCTTGGGACTATTCCTAACAATTGATATCAGAGCCAAGTGCCTTAGAGAGAAAGTCTAATAGCTTGAGGTTGATCAAATGGCATTCTTTAGAAAAGACAGTCCTAATTTTGATGGAGAGAATTATCTTGATTGGAAGAACAAGATGATGGCACATTTGTAGTGCATTGCTTTTGAAGTTTTTGAAGTGGCCATCAAGGAATTTGAAATCCCCTCTCTAGAAGATCTTGTAAAGGATGATGCTACAAGCAAGAAGAAGGATTTGTTTCATTAGAATGCAATAGAAAAAGAAGCCCTTATCAGTGCCCTATCTGATAGTGAGTTTTCAGAGATAAAGAAAATAGACACAGCCTACAAGATATGGAAGCACCTAGAAGACATGTTTAAAGGAGATAAACAAGAAAAGGATGCGCGTAGAAAAACTTGGAAGAAAAGATACAATGCATTAGAAATGCTACTTGGAGAGAACATCAGAGCTTACAACCAAAGGATTAATGAAGCAGTTGTAGGAATCAGGAACAATGGTGGAGAGATCTCGGAAGAAGACATTATGGATAAGTTGATGACCACTCTCATAGTAGAGTATGAAAACAAGATCAACATCCTTGATGAGACTATGTAGCTTACATCAAATTTCAAGAGAGAGACCTTGATCAGCAAAATTTCAGCTTTTGAGATTTCAAGATTGAAGATAGAACCTAAAAGTGAAACAGCCTTCAAAGCATCAGTCCATGGTAAGAAATCTGCAAGCACTTCTGGTAATTTTGATGATGATAATGAAGAGAAAGCACTAGATGATTTCATTGCTATGATTGCTAAAAGAGAAAAGAAAGGAAAAGGGAAATATGAAGGTTAATTTCCATTTAAATTCTTTTCATGCAATAAGATTGGTCACTTTG
Organism: Chamaecyparis obtusa; assembly: GCA_027943335.1. Taxonomy (NCBI): domain Eukaryota; kingdom Viridiplantae; phylum Streptophyta; class Pinopsida; order Cupressales; family Cupressaceae; genus Chamaecyparis; species Chamaecyparis obtusa. The sequence goes on along the minus strand of BSBK01001148.1, from coordinate 273,566 downwards.
CATCTAAATGTCCTACAAGAGCTAGAAAGTTCAAAAATGACTACAAGCCTAAGTATTCAAAGGAATGCTACTTTGCTGGAGATGGATTATTAGATGATGATTCAGCTGAAGATGAAATTGGATTCATTGCTATCATAGAGAAAATGAATAATGGAGATGAGAAAGATGAAGAAAAGTTAGCATTGATCTCACAAGAAGACATAAGGACAGATTGGATCATAGACAGTGGATGTTCACATCACATGACAGGTGATAAAGATAGGTTTGTTCATTTAGACAAGTACAATGGTGGCATGGTTATATTTGGAGATAACACTCCCAAAACCATCATTGGTAGAGGATCCATCACCCTGGATGGAAAGAATAGCACTGATGATGTTCTTTATGTTGATGGTTTGAAACATAACCTACTAAGTGTTGGGTAGTTGCTTGACAAAGGCTATAGATTGGAGTTCAATGGAAAGAAATGTATCATTAACAACAAGGAAGGAGAAATAATTGCATCAGGATCAAAGACTAAAGGTAATTTTTTTCAGCTTAATCCAGAAGCAAGTTGTTTTATTGCTAAAGTAGATGACAGTTGGCTATGGCACAAAAGACTATGTCATATCAATTTTGATAACATAGTAAAGATCAGTAATGTTAAGGCAGTAAGAGACCTACCTAGCATAGAAAAGCCAGTTGATACTATATGCAGGGAATGTATAATGGGAAAGAATGTGAGGAATTCATTTAGGAGTAAGCATAATTCAGCAGAGAACAGGCTGTATCTGATTCATATAGACCTATGTGGACCAACTCAAACAAGATCATACTATGGTGAAAGGTATTTCATTTTGTTTGTAGATGATTATTCTAGAATGATGTGGGTTGTGTTCTTAAAAGATAAGTTAGAAGCATTTGAGAAGTTCAAAATATTCAAAGCTAAGGTTGAGAATGAATTTGGACTTAAGATAAAATGTCTGAGGTCGGATAGAGGAGCAGAATTCACCTCTGACAGATTCTATGAGTACTGTGAAGAACATGGCATAAAGAGACAGTTAAGTGCACCTAGAACACCTCAGCAAAATGGGATTGCAAAGAGAAGAAACAGGATTATCCTTGACATAGTGCACACCATCATGATTGAAGGAAAAGTTACACATAGCTATTGGAGAGATGCAGTCAATACAACAGTCTATACAATCAATAGAATACAATTAAGGCCTGGCACTGACAAGACACCTTATGAGCTATGGTTTGGTAATGATCCCATAGTGAAATACTTCAGAATCTTTGGAAGCAAGTGCTACATCAAGAGGGATGAAGCAGTAGGCAAGTTTGATGCAAGAAGTGATGAAGGTATTTTTCTTGGTTACTCTACTAAAAGTAAAGCTTATAGATGTTTTAACTTAAGATTGAAGATCATTAAAAGTGCTCATGTTAAGATTGATGAGAAGTTTAAGATATCATGATTACTCACCTATGATTGAAGATGAACCTAGACCTTCCACTAGTGAGACAGTTGTTGAAGAGATGTTTGACAGTATCAATGTATTGTTCAATGACCCTGAAACAAGTGAAGAGGAAACTCAGAAGGAAGATGAGACAGTATCACCTAAAGTTCCAAATTTTACATCTAGAAACCATTCCAAGAATGACATCATTAGATATTAGAGCAGCAAAGTCTTAACAAGATCACAAGCAAAGAATTCAGCTAGCAATGAGGCGGTATGTTTATTATCTTAGATTGAACCTTTAAGTATTGAAGATGCATGTAATGATTCAGATTAGCATGATGCTATGAAAGAAGAACTAGATCAGATTATTAAGAATGACACTTGGGAACTGGTCCCAAGACCTAGTGATAAGAATGTGATTGGAACAAAGTGGATATTCAGAAACAAGATGAATGAAGATGGTATAGTAGTAAGAAATAAAGCAAGGTTAGTATGTAAGGGATATGCACAAAGAGAAGGCAATGATTATTTAGACACATTTGCACCTGTGAGCAAATTAGAAGCTATTAAGTTTTTTCTAGCTTATGCAATAGTCAAAAAATTCAAATTCTATCAGATGGATGTCAAGTCAGCATTCTTGAATGGAGATTTGAAAGAAGTATACATTGAGCAGTCAGAAGGATTCACCTTATTAAAAAGACCTGATATGGTATGTAGATTGAAGAAGGCCCTCTATGGACCTAAGCAAGCCCCTAGAGCATGGCATGAGAGACTAGATGAATATCTAAGAAAGAATGGATTCAAGAAAGGAGTAGCAGACTATAATCTATTCATAAGAGAGACATCTGAAGGTTTACTACTTGTAGCTATATTTTTTGATGACATTATCTTTGGAGGTAATGATAGACTTAGTGTTGAATTCACTAAGGAGATGCAGAGTGAATTTGAGATGAGCATGATTGGACCTATCAAATACTTTTTGGGATTGAATGTGCAATAGACAGAGGAAGGTATTTTCATTAATCAATCCAAGTATGTGAAAGAGATATTAAAGAAATTCAAGATGGATGATTGCAAGCAAGTAGGGACACCTATGATAACTGGATGCAAGCTTAAAAAAGAATATGACTCACCAGTAGTAGATATAACATTGTACAAGTCTATGATTGGAAAACTTATTTATCTTACTCAAACTAGACATGATATTTCCAATGCAGTTGGCATAGTTAGAAGATTTGTACCAGAGCCTAAACAAAGTCACCTCGTGGTAGTAAAAAGAATATTCAGATACTTGCAAGGCACTATAGACTATGGTCTATGGTATCCCAATTTAGAAAATGTTGAGCTTCATGTATATACTGATGTAGATTGGGTGGGATGCATTGATGATAGAAAGAGTACATCAGGAGGAGTAGTATTTCTTGGTGACAAACTTGTCACTTGGACAAGCAAGAAGAAAAATTGTATCTCTCAGTCAACAGTAGAAGTGGAGTATGTTGCAGCAGCCTAGAATTTTTATACAATTGTTTGGATCAAGCAAATGATAAAGGATTTTGGAATTTAGATTGACTATCCTATTGTTATACATTGTGATAACACTAGCACTATCAATATGTTGAAGAACCTTGTGATGCATGCAAAGACAAAACACATTGAGATCAAGTATCACTTCCTAAGAGAGAAAGTAGTAGAAAAAGAAGTTAAGTTGGACTATGTGAGTACTAAAGATCAGCTAGCATACATATTCACAAATCCCTTGCCAAAGGATACTTTTGAGTATCTCAAGAAGAAGTTGGGAGTAATTCCCTTCCCTAATTCTACCTAGAAGAAAGAAGAAAGACCATCAGTCCTCAAGGACTGATGGATGGTTGACTACTCTACCACAGGAGTAGTACCGATGCTTAAAACTATTTGGTGCCCTTTTCCATTGATGTCAAAGGGGGAGCAATATATAGTCATGAAAAACTAAAGTAAAAAGGAGTAATATACTAAGGGGGAGTAGTATTCAGTTATGGAAGCAGTTCAGTTGAGGAAATCGAGAATGTTGAAGAATATTGCAGTAGAAGGAGGACTCATCCTTGGAGGAGTTTTGAAGAGGAAATGGAGAATGTTATAAAAGAAATGTTCATTTGGGTTGGTGGTTTTTTTCATTCCATATGTTTCCATCAATGCCAAAGGGGGAGATTGTTGGAGATTTGCCAGCAAGCCAGTGTTGACTGTATGTTTGTCATTGATGACAATATATGGTAAGTAACATGCGTTAAAGAATTATATAGTAATATTTTAGTATATGTTTCATGGACATGTTATTAGCATGATATCATGGACACAAAGGTTAACTGTTAGTACAGACAGTTATATAGCAGCTTGTGTCAACAGTGTTCCTGACAGAGTTATAGATAGTGTTCAGTGAATGATTGTCCATACAGTTATCATGGAGACTTGCACATTTGGATATGTGATGGAGACATGTTAGTGATGTTACATTCATGAATGTAGAGTTTGATGATCAGTAGAAGTGAATTTATGTAGTTGTTATTCAACAGTAGCAGTTTCTTGTGTTTATTCAAAAGAGCCAATAGAGATTATATTGGTTCTGGAGTTGTGCCTATCATTTCGGTATGAGCCCTTGGATTACTACTTGGAGAAGAGTTAGTAATGTTTGTTTAAGAGTGCATGATGTAATTCAGCTTGTGGAGAAAGTTTAAGTTACTTTGGTAGAGCCGATAGTGTGTAGTGTGCGTCTACAATTACTAATATTGGACAAGTCCCAGAATGTGGTGCGTGCTTAGTAGAGCTGATAGAATTATTATTGGAGTATGTTATGGTTTCTCTAATATGATTTCAAGGTGGTTTTAATAGGCTGAATTGATTATATCATTCAGAGGAAAGATATTTATAGGCAGTCATTTGTGATTGCTAAGTGTGATTTGAGTAGATTGTGAAGAGTAGAGTAGAGTGTGTGAAGTGTTGAACCATCAAAAGAAGGTCTATGTGACCAAGTAAAGTATTTGGGCTATACATTGGAACTAATCTAGATAGCAGGTCAAAGCGCAGCTCACCAACATCCAGATACAGTGTGTATCTATTATTTAGAAGGTTGTAGCCTTCACCCATTTGAGCAGTGTGCTCTTGGACAGTGCATCCTCACCCCTAACAGGGTAAATTGTAAAAGACTCCTAACAGGGTCCGACCCTTGACCAGGTCTACTATACTAAATACATTGTAAAGAAACTCCTAACAGGGTTAAGGATCTTCTATTAAGGATCATAAAACACTAGTAGAGAATATTAAAGTGGGTGTCAATTCCCACCAAGGTTTTTACCTATTTGGGTTTCCCCATAACCAAAATATTGGTGTTGTGTTCATGTGTTCTTTCATTGTATTTATGCTTTATGTTTAAGTATACTTAATTGGATAAAGAATTGAAACTTGTAGATAATTGATTCACCCCCCCCCCCCCCCCCTCTCATTTATCTCTTGGGACTATTCATAACATAATTAGCCAAGAAGTTAGAAGACCAAGGGGAAGAAAATAGGTGTTGAGGGAAAGATTAGACCAACTAGCCAAGAAGTTGGAAGCAATAGAAGATAGAACAAAAGAGGTAAATGAGAGAATAGATGAGAAGGAAGGGAAGGATAATTCAATTTAGGATGAAGTACCTAAAGTAGATCTAGTGGTGGAGAAAGAACCTTTCCTAAAATCCTTGAAGGCCCTAAGTGGAAAAGCATTAGAGAGTGTACCACTTTTTAGTGACAAAATAGAGCCTGAATCAGTCATTGATTGGATTGAGGGAATGGAGAATCACTTTGAATATGATGGAATTAGTGAAGCTCAAAAGGTAAGAGTAGCTAAGTCAAGACTTAGAGGATCTACTCTTACATGGTGGAAGTTTGTCCAACCAGAGTGGGAAAAAGAAGGGAAAAACCCCATAGCCACATGGAGAGGAATGGTGGCCAAGGTTAGAGAAGCCTATATGCCACAGGATTATGAAATCCAACTGCATAAAAGGAGGACAATTCTAAGGAAAAAAGAGAATGATGTCAACACCTACACCAAGGAGTTCCAAAAGCTATGTCTAAGGTCCATGGTGGTAGAAGAAGAAAGCATCAAGGTTTCTAGATATTTAAATGGTTTAAAGTGGTATATTCAAGAGGAGATGAGTCTCCTAAGTCCTAAAATAGTTCATGAGTGCTATCAATTGGCACTAAAGATAGAGGAGAAGAGTAAGAGGAAGAAAGACTCAAGCTCAAGAAACAGAGGTAGAGGAAGAGATCAAAGGGGTCACAAAGGTGGTCACCAAGGAAGAGGGACTGATCAAAGGAGCCAATGAGATTCTAAAATTGTTGAGAAAAGTGGTGAGACAAGCTCTAGAGGGAATTATGGTAGAGGCAGAGGCACTCATGTAGGGTCTAATGGAGGAAGAGGTACAGGAAGAAGTAGTTCTTACTTTTATAGCATGAAGTGCTATAACTATAGACAAATGGGACAACTAGCATATAGGTGTCCAAAGAAGGCATCTTCTTCCAATCTAGAGAAGAGAGTGGCATATGCTCAAGAGGACACAACAAGTGTCAAATCACTAGAATTCAATCACATAGAGTCAGAGATGGGAGAGAACCTCATGTTTAGAAGGGTCCTAATAAGGAAACCAGTCAAAGAAGACCCAAAGCAGAGGAGAGCCCTCTTTAGAGTCAGATGCAAGATCATGGGTAAGGTGTGTAAAGTGATTGTGGATTATGGCTCCACATACAACATCATTGTAGAGGAAGTAGCCAAGAAGCTCAATTTGACTAAGGTACCCCATAGTGATCCCTACAAGGTAACATGGTTGAACAAAGGGAAAAGTGTCCTAGTGAATGAGAAGACATGGGTTGAATTATCCATTGGAGGATTAAAAGACAAATTGATATGTGATGTGTTACCCATGGATGTCTACCATCTCTTATTGGGCAGACCATGACAATATGACAAAGAAGCCATGTATCATGGAAGAAGAAATATAGTGACATTTAATAAGGATGGGAGAACATTCAAAATCTAGTCCTTAATGGATGATGATGAAGTGCATACCAAAACCCCTAGTGTGTTGCTTAATAGTGGAAAAGAACTATTGCATACACTTTAAGAAGAAGACAGTGAGGGGTATGCTATAGTTGTGAAACCCAAGGAAGTGGAGAAGCCTAGCCAAGTACCTATACTAGTGGAGATCCAAGATTTTCTTGGGAGATATAAGGACATAGTCAGTGATGGGACACCAGAAATCCTACCTCCTAAGAGGTATATAAGTCATCAAATAGACTTTATACTAGGGGCCTCATTACCAAATAAGGCAGCCTTCAAGCTCACACCATATCAAAACCAAGAAGTGGCAAGGCAAGTGCAAGAGCTACTTGATCAAGGTCTAATAAAGAAGAGCATCAGTCCATGTGTAGTACCGGTGGTCTTAGCATCCAAGAAAGGTGGTAAGTGGAGACTTTGCACTGATTCAAGGGCAATAAATAGGATCACTATTAGATATAGATTTCTTATACCTAGGATAAAGGATCTAATGGATTGCATAGGAGGAGCTCAATACTTCACCAAGTTGGATCTCAAAATTGGATGCCATAAAATAGGGATAAAGGATAGGGATGAGTGGAAGACATCCTTCAATACCACTAAAGGGTTGTATGAGTGGCTTATGATGCCATTTGGGCTTACTAATGCCCCTAGCACATTCATGAGATTGATGAATGAAGTGCTAAAGGACTATACAGGTATATTTGTGGTAGTATATCTTGATGATATACTCATCTTCAACAAGACAAAAGAGGAACACCTAAAACACTTGGAGGTTGTACTCAAAAGACTTCATGAAGAACAGTTAGCTATTAACTTGGAAAAATGTGAGTTCCTCAAATAAGAACTTGTCTACTTGGGATTTGTAGTGTTTTAGGGTACATTAAAGATGGATACAAGTAAGGTGGAAGCCATCCTAAACTAGCCTACACCAACCACAGGGACAAAAGTGAGGAGTTTCCATGGCTTAGCCCAATTTTATAGGAAATTCATAAGGAATTTTAGTGGCATTTATGCACCAATGCTAGACACCATTAAAGCTAGGTTGAAGACCAAGTTCAAGTGGACTCAAGAAGAAAGAAAAGCATTTGAGAAGTTGAAACAAAAAGTAGCCACCCAACCTATTCTCCTACTACCAAGCTTTGATAAGTTGTTCACTTTGGAGTGTGATGCAAGTGGGATAGTAGTTGGAGGAGTTTTAAGTCAAGAAGGTAGGCCCATAGCCTTCTTTAGTGAGAAGCTTAATTAGGCTAAGAAGAAGTATGCAACCTATGACTTGGAATTGTATGCCTTGGTGCATTCACTTAGGAAATGGAGGCACTACCTCCTTCCTAAAGAGTTTGTGGTGTTCATAGACAACTAGGACTTAAGCTACATCAATACACAAGAAAAGTTAAGCAATAGACACCTAAAATGGATGGAATATCTATAGGCCTTCACATTTACTATCAAGCATAAGAAGAGACAAATGAATAAGGTGGTAGATGTATTGAGCATGAGATTGTTCATATTCAAGGAAGTCCAACTCTAAAGCATTGGTATAGATGGCTTCAAGGAGCTCTACAAGGATGATGAAGACTTCTCAGAGGCTTACAAGGTATGTTCTGATTTTTAGATTTACTTTCATAGTCAATTTACATAATACACCTTGCAGGGTGGCTTATTGTTTAAGGGGAATCAATTATGTGTTCCTAAGGGGTCAATGAGAGAAAATATAATTCAGGAGAAGCACAATGGGAGTCTTAGTGGCCATTTTCACATCAACAAGACCATGGATTTAGTCCAAATATTCTATTATTAGCCTAAATTGTCGAGGGATGTGAGAAGATATGTGGAACAATGTGTTATATGCATAAAAGCCAAAGGATGAGAAAGAAATATAGGCCTATAGCAGCCTTTACCCATTCCCAATAGGCCATGGGAGTGCATCAACATGGACTTCATAGTGGGGCTTCCTAAAATCAAGACAAGGCTAGATAGCATCTATGTGGTGGTAGATAGGTTTATAAATATGAGTCACTTTATCCCTTGCAAGACAACTCATGATACTAGCCACATAGCTCATCTCTTCTTCAAGGAGGTTGTGAGGATTCATGGACTACCTCTTAGCATTATGTCAGATAGGGATGATAAGTTCATGGACCATTTTTGGAAGACCCTATGGAGTAGATTGGGTACAAACTTATCTTTTGGTTTAGCTTACCATCCACAAACAGATGGTCAAACCAAAGTTACCAATAGGGTGTTGGGTGACTTACTTAGGTGCCTATCCAAGGAGTATGGGAAAACATGGGACTTAGTCCTCCCTTGAGTAGAGTATGCCTATAATGATAGTGTTAACCGAACAACTAGCAAGAGCCTTTTTGAAATAGTGTATGGGATGCACCCAAGAGGAGTAAGTAACTCAAAGATCTAGGGGGTATGGAATATAGGAGTGTCCATGGAGAGGACTTCTCTCAAACTATGAAATGAATCTAGGAGCAAGTCAAGAAGACCCTAGCAGAAGCAACTCAAAAGCTAAAAGCCAAGGTGGATGAAAGGAGAGATGTCCAATTTGAAGTAGGTGACTATGTGATGGTTCATTTAAACAAGTCTAGATTGCAGAAGGGAGTACCTACCAAGTTGTAGATGAAGAGGGTAGGACCATGCAAGATTCTAGCCAAGTATGGAGCTAATGCATACAAAGTGGACCTTCCTTCAGATCTAGCCATCTCACTGGTATTCAACATTACAGACCTAGTCAAATACAAGGGACTATTGTCAGAGATCGGTCAAAATGGTTAGGAGGTTCTTTCAGATGTCAGCACAGTAGCTATACCTCCTAATACCAAGCCTCAAGAAGAGAAGATCTTGGAGTCTAGGGTGAAGAAGCAGACTAGAAACAAGGTCTACATGGAACACTTGGTATAGTGGAAGGACCACCCTAAATCTGAAGCTACTTGGCTGGAGGAGAGAAAATTCAAACAGTTGGGTATTGATCCTTCTTTAATATCCCCTAATGTACCTTAACTACTCTTTGTGTAGAGGGAGAGAATGGTGAAGGATCACCCAAGGGTTGGTCGATCCAATCCATTTTGCATTTTTGTTTTGTAAGCCATCAATGGCATGTGTAAGTTTTTCATAAGGTCATGTTGACCATAGTGTGTAATCCAATAGGGATGTAAGGTCTAGATATAGGTCCTAAGTCTTAGGTTATTATATCTTGGAGGCTTAAGTGTTCTAGTCTCTTGCTTGGTTATTTGATTTTAGATGAAGTCGACATGATTTCATGGGGTCTAGGGTGTGTTGGAGGTCATGTTTGGACCTATTTTGGAGTCTAGGTCAATCTAGGACTTAGCCAAAATCAATTGTTTTGAAAAATGTAAAAGTTGTAAAAATATTGCAAAAAGCTGCTTAGTAACTTTTGCAACTTTTCAAAGTTGCTTGGACAACTCTATCCAAACACCCTAAAATGACCTAGGAGTGCCCTAATGGAAATCTAAGACAAACCTCAGCCTATTTAAGTCAAATTTGGACCAAATCCCAAGATTGTATGGTCAGATGTATGGAGCTTTGATTTTGGAGAGTTGAACAATGTATGAGAGTTTGTGTGTCTTTGTGATCAGTCAATTGCAGAAGAATGTTTTGGATTGTATTATGAATTGAAATTAATGGGTATCTTAGATTAGTGTATGTCCTTGAATTTTGTTTCATTAGTTTAGGATTTTGTGTTTCTTTCTTTTTTTTGCATAAATTGTTTGTACTTTCTCTGTTCACTGGTTCAAACTAGGAAGTTATGTGAAATAGAGACCTAGCTCACTATCCCCACCATTCAATTTGTACGGCCTTTTGGGGATATTGAGTAGAATCCATGTATATATTATGTACAGGAGCATGGGCCCTAGAAATCATGGGAATCAATTTAAATGTCTTGCCCTAGGTGAGCCTATGGTGAGCCCAGCTAGGAAAGACTAGGCCTCAACAGTGATAACTTGTAGAGGTGTGCATGAAGCTACAAATTGGTGATTAGAGTTCAAATACAAGGATGTTAACAAGTTTTGATGAAGAGGAGGGGGTATAACCAATCCATTTGGTTTCCCAATACTTGCATACAAACCATGTAGTCAGAAAAGTCCTAAAATCCTTTCAAAACAATCATTTTTGGTTAGGGCATTATATGGAAGAGTGGAACCCTAAAACCTCAAAAATCCTTGAGAGGTTAGCCATTGAAGAAAGAATCCATAATTAAGTTGCAGGGTCCTTTGTTATGATTTGGGGGAAAAGTCTTATTTTCCCGGAATAGAAGGCCTAATAGGGGCTCTTCCTTGTAGCCCTATTTTGTGAAGGATCTATGAGATTGGTAAAGGAGATGCATGAAGTAAGACTTCCAAGACCTATAAATAGACAAAGTAATACATGTTCAAACACCTCCTCACCTCTATAATAGTTCATGCTAGTATCGGAGGTGGAAAGCCCTTATATGGCATTAAGGGTTAGTGTGTGGGAAAGTAGAAGAGCACCAAGAGCTTAACTAGTCTTGGTAATTGTTGCATGATAGTTGGGTTGGTCAGTAGACCAGGGGATCAAGCCATAAAAGGAGATCCCATAGGTCAATAGGTGTCAAGAAGGAGCACCTCAAGGTAAGAGAGACGTAGGCATGAGCTTGTGATTGGATCATCCAACCTCCCTATCAACAGTGAGCCATCTAGTTGTAAATCCCTTTTTGTACTATCAATAGTGATCCTTTTTGGATAGTGAAGCCACCTATAGTGAGAATTATAGTAGTGATCCACCCTCTTGTAAAAAATCACCTTAACCAGTGTCATCTTAACTTGTGTTTTTATTCATGAGAATTATCTTCTTTGTGGTTTTTCCCATCTTTGGTTTTCTACATCAAAATGTAGTGTCCATTGTGTATGGTTTTATGTGTGTGCTTATTCATGTTTATTGGTTAAGTGGTTTAAGAATTAATCTAATGAACTTAGATCTATGAAATTTAAAAAAAAATTAATCTACAATTGATTCACCCCCTCCTCTTAGTTGTCTAGGAAAATCAATAAGGAATACATTGTAGTATCATAAGAAAGATTTCCCTCACTCTGCTAGTCTAGCATATGATCTTGAAGAGAAGCATCCCTCATCTACATAAGTTGAAACTTTAAAAAGATATTCTTCATCACTCAAAACTTATTAGTATACAAAATGATTATCCAATGGTTAGAACCTCTCTGATCCAAAATATCTAAATTGGTAGTCCAACTATCCTCCATCCAAAATCAAGATGCTAGAAACTTATCTAATCTTTTGGCTATAGCCTCCTCTCCACATCTTATATTATTTCAAGTAAAAAATCCATTGGTAGGTTTAATATCCACAATCTTTAAAAGTTAAATGTTACTTCTTGGGATCCCCACAAAAGGGTCAATCCAGGGGTTACCTCCCCTCTCCTCTTCCAAACTTAAGGATAAATTAAAATCTCCTTTCAATATCTAGGGAAAAAAAGTGCAAGAGAATGAACAAATATTATATGTGGCCAAAGAAAGAATCTTCACATGAAATAAATTGAAGAATAAATATTAGTGAAAAGGAGATTCTCACCAATTTCACAACTTGTGGCCACCAAGGAAATAAAAGACCTACTAGAAATCCACCAAAGTAAGACAGGCTTATGAGGATCACATAAGAAATCCAAACCTCCATAACTACCTTGAGTCTCAATGCATTGACAAGGACTTAAAGATCAAATCTTAGATGCCTTGTTGAGCTTACCATCAATATATAACTTAGTTTACTAAATAAAAACCACATCAAATGAGTAAGAACCAATCAACTCTGGAATAGCCTTTTGTCTAGGTATTCTATTCAACCCCCTTACATTCCATGAGAGAAAAAAACAATTTTTGGAAGGAGAAAAGTGAGAATCAATGATTTTTATCGATCCAAACTCCACTAATGTCTTTCCAAAAATATTCACTTTTTCTTGGTCCTTCTTGCCCATATTTAGAAACGTTTTAGAAGCCCCTTTTTAAAAAAAATAATTATGAATTCCCAATACAAGTGGGGTATCCTTTCTTTTACTAGATTATTATAATTATTTCTCCATTTTAGACCTATAGAAAATGAAGCTCGACCTTGTATTTATTTTTGTACCATCATAAATTGTAATCACCTGATTGGTGTACTATTTCATGATTATTTAGCATCTACCTTAGTATATTTTAATTTTAGAACATCATATAGCACTTAATGGATACATAAATTCAAATATGAGTCCTATATCATTTTAATCTTGTTTAAAATTAAGGTAAGCCCTTATTTATAAGTTTTCTCCTTTATTTTTCCTCTAATCCAATATTTTTTCCATCACCTAGGCCCTATATTACTATTTGTGGCCTTTGTGTTTTGTCCTGGCCTCAAAATTAGTTGCGCCTTGCAATTTGGTATTCCCTTAAGGGCCCGTTTGGTAGCGAACCATTTCCAGCATTTGCCTGGAATTGGCATTTGTTATTGCCCATTTCGTCGAATCCTCAGTTTGGCATGCAATATGAAAATGGAATAGGAATATGTAAATGCTCATTTTGCCAAAAATGAGCATTTACATCTTCCATCTGAAAAGGTGGAATTGGAATTTGAATGGAGGGAAAGCAAATTTTTAAATTTCTCATGTCTACACTTAATTTTTGCATTTTTTATTTGTGTGGGGAGGGATTTAATTTATTTATTTTTATTGGGTGGTTTGTAACTTTTTTTTATTCGATTTTTTTTGAAAAAAATTCAAATTTTTGCCGAATTTTTTTTCAAAGTTTTTTTCCAATTTTTGGACAAATTTTTTTGTCGATTTTTTTTTTAAAATTTGATTTTTTATTTTTTTGAATTTTTTCTCGAAATTTTTTTTCAAATTTTCTGTCGAATTTTGGTTGCAGTGGCTGTAACTTGGTTACCTACCACCAACTTTGGCTACCTAAAACAGTCTGTAATTCCATTTTAAATTTAATTCAATTAATAAAAATGAATTATTAAATTCAAAAATATTAAAATAATTCAAAAAAAAAATTTAAAAATCATACTCAAATTCCAATTCTAGTTTCAAAAAGTGGAACCAAACGGTCCAAACATAATCCCAAAATGAAAAACTGGATTATCAAATCCATGATTTGACCATTTCCAGCATTTGATCAAATCCATCATTTCCTAATTCCCGCTACCAAACGGGCCCTAATTGTCTAAGACTCAATGTCCTAATTTGGGCTCTGATTAGGTGGAACATAATACCTAGGGTATTGTGCAGATGATGCTAAAATTGAGACCAGGGCCTTGCCTCTGTGATTTAGTAGGGATTTAAGATTCATGGTTGAACTACTTGAGTTTTGAGCCCTGAGATATTGTGAGAGGCATATAAACACCCTATCTCTCCTCATTTCGGAAACCATGATCAAGATTTTGGCATCCATTCTCAAGCATTAGTGTTCAAGCAATAAAGGCAAGAATCCAAGCATATAAGATATAGACTTCTTCTCAAGCATTGCAGGTGTTCTTCTTTATGGATCAATCTTATTTTCCTCATTGAAGGCCTGAAAGAGGATTTTTTCCACCAAGTAAGGAGATACATCTACATTCATCCAAGTTTTCTTCTTCTCAATCAAGCATTGTGGCAAACTACGATAACCATCATACAAGGTTTTGTCTTTCATGGTTTCCTTTTCAATTGCTATGTTAATTCAAAGATATTCCATCATCATATTTGATCATATTCAAAGGAGCATTTTCCTTACCGATGTATGTCACATTATATTATTTAGATATACTCTTTACTATATGATAAAACACTTTTATTTCTTTCATCTCATTTCAAGTTTGATTCCAAATAGAGGTTTGATTGAGGCAAACTCCTCTATCCAACCTTCTTATTTGTTTTTCTGTGTACAGGTATAGGTGACATAACTATTGGAACTTGATTTATAAATTACAGGATCTATCAAGGGGATGACAACTAGATTTGGGAAAAAACCTGTGTATAGACCGCCCTAGGCTTCTTGTTCCCAAGGAACAAAATAACCAAGGCATTGTGTACCTGGTAGATCACCTTCAAATTTAATTTATAGGTTGATATAGTTGTTGAATCCCCATTTACAACTTTGTATCCTTTTTTTTGTTAATCTATATTTTTTAAATTGTCGATATTCACTTATTTATCCTTCTATTATGCATCATCATATCATTCCAACCTATAAATCAGTGAAGGATTATTGAATCATTTAACACTTAGGTCCTACTTGAGCCTATTGGATCATCTTCTTTCCAATTGTGCATTAGGGAAAGGAGGACCAATCTACCTTTCTTACCTTTTATTATTGTGCCTTTTGGTGAACCTTACACATGACATTTCCACTTTTGATTTGGTGTTTAGCTTTGATTTGTATGCATATCATTGGTAAATTTTATGCATTTAGTCTTATTTTTACATTCATTGATAAAAACACATAAAAATTTCATATTGGTTTCATAGATGTAGTTTATTATTTCATTTCATATGCATGTTAAAAATAATAAAATCCCAAAAATATTTTTTCCATGCATTATTATGCATGTTTAGATTAGTTCCTTTTATGCTTTGTTTCATTGCATTATCTTGTTTCATTAAAAAATGTGTAATTTCCTTCTACAAAATTTTACTTCCTTTGATGATCCATTTAGTAGTGAAGAATTTGATATGATGGATGAATTCCTTGATGAATTCATCTCTACTAATACTTCTTCTCAATCTCTTAAACTATATTTTTGCCAAAAGTTGACTAATGTGATAGAATGATTTAAGTATACAACAATCCCCTTTATGAACCTCTCAATTATTCCTCTCCCAAATCTTCTCTCCCTCATGAGGACATATTAATGCAATAACAAAATTATAACACTTCTCTCAATGCTCTCCTTCTTTGGGATGAGCCATTGGAGAATTATGTTGATCATTCTCTTGATATGAATCTCCCACATTAGAGTCCCTTGGTGCAAGAGGATGATATGGTGGAGGAAGAGGATGATATATTTCCTAATTCCCTACATGACACTTCCCCTTCTATACATTTCAATAATATTCCCTATTGAGATGAAACATTAATGAGTTGTGTTTGTCCTTCTCCTAAAGTTTCTCATGAAAATACCTTAGAAGCAGATGATGATATCCTTGATACTCTTTATTTTCCAAATGAATCTTTTAAGAATAAATAACCTAATCAAGTCAATAAAATTCAAGATACCTCTAAAAAAATTAGTAATTGTTTTAAAAGGTGCTACACAACCTTATTATCATGTAGTACTATACACATATAGAAAAAATCCTTAAGAGGTTAATATCCTTGATGTCCTTCCTTATACAAATGAAATATTAGCACATAAGGATCCTAATAAATTCAACACTATTCATATGCAATCTCCACCTCTTTCTTCAATTTTTTCTCCAATACAAACCAACACACCATGAAATCTTCAGTATGATGATTGGGGAACTTTAGACTTCACACTAACCTTCTGTAGTAAAAAAGAATCATTGAATTTGAGAACCACATACCATATTTTGACACATGTATGGATATTGATTGGTCCTCTTTAAATTTCAATCCAATCCCACCCAAAAGAGACCCTTATCTTTTTAATATTCTAAACCTTGATGATATGGTATAGGATGTGTGCAACAAAGCATTGAATCCCATGAGAAATATACATCACATTTTTCCAAAGAAGATCAACATTTCCAACCTCCGAAATCCATAAATTATTTTCCTAATTCCTCATCATGGCAATAAAATATTTTGTGTGACCTTCTTAAAGCCAACTTCATTACTCTTCCTTTGAAAAAAAATGAAAACACAACAAACACAAACAAGACATTTCTTCCATTTGTATGTATCATCAAATTTCTAGCCATAAGACTAGTGAATGTTGTAATTTGAAGTGTAAAATTAAAAAAATCATTGATTGTGTTACGTTTCAAATGACATGTATTAATTAATGACACATTTTTCATGATCATTCTAAATAAAATATAAGTTATAATTATGTTTCTCCTCACTATGTGACATTTCTATCCTATCCTTTTGGGGGCTCATTGTCATTTATGGTGGTGAAATTTTAGGTGTAATCATACTTTGTGAGAAAAATAATAGTCTTCCTTATTCCTTGTCTCACACTTGGGGGAGGAAGAGTGCTATTTCACTCTCCTGTCCCAAGGATTCACTCAGTCCCTTTGTTGAGTTATGTCTTTTATAACATGACATCCTTTCTTTCATATAATTATTTGTTTACATAAGGATCTTCTCTTTTTCAAGAAATTTACATCCCAAGTTTACAACCTTTTCTTTTCTTGAAAGCACATTTCTATTATAGATGAACTTTCACTTGGGGTGTATAATGTATTGTCCTTTTCCAATTATTCCCTTACCTAGCAATATGGAAGGTGTGTATACTTGATCTTCCTCTCATTTTTCTTACTTTCCAAAAGATCCAACATCTCTTTATTGGATTATTTATTTTATAATGTGATGTCCTTTCTTGCATGTATTTTTTTATTTTATGTAAGGATATTCTCTTTTTTAGGATATTTACATCTCAATTTTACAACCTTATGCTTTCTTAAAACTGCATGTCTATTATTAAATATCTATCACTTAGGGTATATAATGGGTTATTTTTCCCTTACCTTCACCCTTTGGGGGCAAGGTTTCATTTATCAATATATTATTCCTTTCTAAGGATTCACTTTATCTTGGTTATGTGGTATGTGGTTGTCATGCGATATCCTATCCTGCATGGCGATTGTTTATTTACATAAGGATCTTCTCTTTTTCGAGAGATTTACATCTTGAGTTACAACCTTTTCCTTGCTTGGAAAATTATTGTCTATAATAAAAAAAATACTATTAATTGGGGGCTTAGAGTGTATTATCCTTCATCAAGATTCCCCTTTTCAACTGGAAATAGGGGCTAAAAGGGTGCTTTCTTGTTCTCCTCCCCCTCTTTGTCTTGAATATGTAATTTTTCTTCAAGAACTCCTCTTGAATGTATATGTCTTGTAACAAAGACATCTTATTTTTAAGGTTATCTTCTCACTTGCATATATCTTTTTGTAATTATATATTCCTTGGTTACCAAGATTTTTCACTCTTTGCTAAGGTTTTTTTTGTGCATTTTTTATTTGAGGATATCTCCTTGCTATTGTAATTAGGTATCCTTGTTCTCTTTTCCTTATGATGCCACCATATTCCTATGTCACCATCATAAGGATGTGGGGCATACATGTGGCCTCCTTGTACATCATACAACTTTTATTATTCCTTAGACTGACTTCTTTTCTTATGGATAATACAAGAAGTCGGTCTAAGGAATAATAAAAGTTGTACATTATACAAATTTTTATTATTCTTTATAAGTTTCCCTATGTGTAAAATGTATAGGCCTCCCTCAGCACAAACCTTTTATAAACTTCCCTATGTGCAAATTTTGTAATTCATCATATGCACAAATTTTCAAAGTCACCCCATGCACAAAATTTTATAAGACGCCCCGTAGACAAAATTTCAAAGCCGTCCTGTGCAAACAAATTTCAAGATAGAATTGACTAGCACAACACAAATTTATAGACCATCAATTCTCCTTTTATCTCTTTGCGATGAGTGAAAATAGCATAACACATGCACTACCCTTTCCTTCTCCTCCTCCTCTCCCATGGATCACCTATCATAACACAACTTGCTAGAATATTGGATTCATGGTCTCTCTCTTTCTTTCCATGCTCTCACAAATTTTCTAGCAGGTTAGATCATGGAATGTTGTTGTCCTTGGAATATTCTCTTTCTCTTTTCATGTGGTCACTTGTGATCTTTTAATAGCTTTTGAGTATGATACTAGTGATTGAGACATTAGACTCATTGAGGTCTATTCAATAGTTGACTTGGAATCTTAGTAAGCTTTAGAATTTTTTATTTCTTTTATGTGTCCTTGAATGTGGATGTACGAGCTAAGATCCTTTATTTGGGGGCTAGTTCCCTTAAACTTAGTGATGCCTTATGCCTTTGTAGTTTTCCTGGTGATCATTTTTCTCTTCTTTTCTCTTCCCTCTCATTTCCTTTACCATGAGCATGAGGTTTTCTCATATTATTGCTAAAGTGGGGGCTAAATGTACCATTTTAAATTGTAAGAACCTAATTGGTGTACAATTTCATGATTATTTAGCACCTACCTTAGTATATTTTCATAGTAGGACTACATATGGCACTTAATGGACACCTAAATTCAAATAAAGTCCTCTATCATTTCAATCTTGTTTAAAATTGAGGTAAGTATCTATTTTATAAGTGTTCTCTATTTTTCCTCTAATCTAATAATTTATTCCATCACCTAAGTCCTATGTTGCCATTTTTAGCCTTTGTACTCTAGCATGGCCTCAAAATCAGCTATACCATATAATACGACATCCCCTAATTTCTTTGGAATCATGGTCCTAATTTGGGACTTGATTGGGTGGAACATAACACCTAATGCATTATCTTACTTGGAACATAATGCCTCGGGAATTGTGTTCTCTAAGTATGGGGCTAAAATTGAGACCAGGGCCTTATCTTGGTGATTTAGTGGGCATTTAGGATTTATGGTCGGCTTCTTGAATTTCAACCCATGAGAATTTGTGAGAGGTATATAAACTATTGGATTAGGTATGGAAATGTAAGTACTAAGAGGGGAGGGGTGAATCAGTATTGTAAAACACTTTTAAACTAATTAAACTTTCTTCCTTAAATATTTACTAAATATGTAACTTTTGCATGCATCATATAAATCACATAAAAGATAACATATAACTCATAAAATAATCATTTTGGTATCGCATAAATCCTTTTTAGAGGATAAAAACTACAGTGGGGATAACACCCACAAAACTTCACTACTGTAGTAAATTTTTTGCTCAGTTAGAGCTACACTATTAGCTATTTCTAATAGCTTACCCTGTTAAGAGTACTAACTCAGTTAAGAGTCTTAAGACCTTCTAAGGCTACCTAATCTAAGAATTGTACTTGGTTAAAGGATTTATAATATAAGATATATTAGGATATGCTCAGTTAAGAGACTTTACAATTATGATTACTCTTTAATCAATAACACAAACTTGTATGTTAAACTTGCATCAATCATATACATATCAAACTCTTTATGCTCACTAACTTATTACCTCATACTATGTACTACTCACAATATTAATTTAGTACTCGGTAGATTCAATTCTGAATCACAATCACTTTCTTCTCTTCACTGCTTTGTACTCAATGGTTTCTTTGTTCATCACCTTCTCTGCAATCTTTGCTTCATACATGTAAATCTCCTTCTCACGCATGCATAATGATCTTCACACTTTGATCCATTTATATACAATTCTAGAAGCAGTGCTAGATGTTCTAGAATCATCTCTACAAGCGGTGCTAGCATTGGTTACTCCTCCAATGCATATATCATACTTTATTCTCATTCATAGATCTCACCTTGTAATCATGTATAATCATCATGTTTCAATCTCCAATGCTCTGACATACAATCTCCTTGAGATTTATAAACCATTTTTTGTTCAGTGTCCAGATTCAATGTATCAAAAGATTCTCCTTATATTGGCCTGCTATGCTCGGTAACATGTTTTCCTCTAGCTTAGTAACTATCTCATATTCTCAGTTTGGTTGATGTTGTATCTTGGTACAACTTAGTGCTCGGTGCTCGGTTCTTCCTTGCTCAGTGTCTAAACTTTCTTTACCTTTACCAAAATTACTTTTTTCGTAATTTCCTTTACTGAATAGCTTTTCCTACTTTACCGACTTGTCTTTCCTTCTTTATCGAATGACTTTGACAATCAATGTGACTTCCTTATAACTAATGACAACAAAATAACTCTTAGGAGTATCAATCTCCCCCTTTGGAATTAGTTTGGTATCTTTGTTAAAAACCTTCAAAGTCATCAAAAATTCAAAATTTGTCATTGTCAAAATTATTCATTCCTCAATAAACATATTACTCCCCCTAAAGTAATACTTCCTAAATCATATCTATCCATACATATATATCCTCCTTATTCATAATATATTCATATATTCATTCCCTATATTCCCCCTTTCTTTTGCATAATATATTCATACATATTTTCCCCCTTTTTTAACAAAAATGCCAAAATAAGAACTTACTTCTTATCCGTTGTAGGGATCTTGTCAAAAATAGCTTTATACCTATCAGTAGCATCCTTCAGTAATGCTTTCCATGTATCCTTTAGTGTCTATTGTGTGTGTGAATTTTGTACCTGTCTGTAGAACACAACACTTCAGTAAAATATTAGAGGTTAGTTGAAATCAAAATCTTGCAATAAATGAAAAACTAAACTAACCAAGTGATTTACTACCTTCTAATAGATGTGAGTATGTATTCTCAGATTGGACCGAGATCAGTGACCTTGATGACACCTAAATGAAAGATTTGAATGCAAAATCTAGATATGAAATGAATACAAATTAATCTATATTTTTGTACTTTCTATGCAATTATGATGAAAAATCTGATATGAGTTCTAAGCTAGATGAAATTGATCTATGATATGCAAATTAAGCTAACAATGATATGAAATATGAAACTAGAATGAATTGAAAACAAGATTGATCTCACAAAACGTTGATTCGCAAGAAGCTTGATGATTCCTCTTATGTCAATTCGCCAAAGTATGCAAATTCTGTGGATTCTGTGGATGATTTGTGAAGAGCTAAGCCTTGATTTTATAGAAATCTAGGGCTTCGGAGGTGCATGAAAGAAAGCCATAAATCACTCTTGATTAACTCAGGTTGATTTTTTGTGCCAACAAATATTAATTCATCCATAAAAACATGCAAAATCATGCAAAAACAACTTTTTAACTCCAAATAGAGTTTAGTTCAATTTTCAACTCATAATTGAATGTTGAGTTTAAATTTAAACTTGACTATTGATTTCTAGTTGACTTCTTTTTTTATTGTGCATAATTTAATATGAATTAATTAAATAATAAAGTGATTTATCTTCAACTTAACTGATTTTAAATTTAAAAATAACTGATTTGTGGGTTAATCAATTATTTTAATCAAACTTTATTCAAAAATAATATCATTAAATATGACAACTTGCTTTAATTAATTAAATAAGAATTTAATCAATTAATGATAGGAATTTTGATTTATTGTCAAATTTAAATAATAATAATTAGGAATAAATATAATTAAATTCAATTAAATAATTAAGTGGTAGAATTAAATTAATTAATTAAATATTCATCATATTCAATTAATCAACTTTAGGATAAATATGATTTATTGCCAAATAATTATTAAATTAAGAATAATTATGATAAATTAGAAATATTTCTAAGAATATTCCCTGATGCAGAATTTAGGATAATCAATTAAATTTGATAATGTGCAGATGTGCCTTAGGTTAGGACTTTGATGTCGATTTCGTTCAATTTGAAGATGTAGGAGGTTAATGAACCTATAGCCCATTTTTGGGGTATTACATTTTGCCCCTCTTTGAATTACTGTGTGAAGCACAGTGGTTCAAAGACAGTCTGTGTATGATATTGAAACTAATGTTTGAAATTGATATTGATATGAGACAGAAACTGATTGAAAGATTTGAAGATAATAGGTCCTGAGTGACCAAAGATAATGTTAACTATAATAGCAATGAACTGATGATTGCAAAAAAGTGTCAAAATGTCTGATTTCGAACCTTATGATTGCGAAGAAGTGAGTGACCGATTCCAGACCCGATTGTCAATAAGAATCACATTGGTATCACATCTGAACCCTTCAGTTATGAAGAACCAAGGAAATAACACAATTGAACCGATAGTTACAAAAACTGATACAATTTACAAGATTAAGAGAATACCAGATTGATATGGATCTCGATGAATCTGATATGCCCTAAGTGATGATATATTTGCCCCAAGCGACAAGGACTTTTGATGAGTCAGCAACTAGACGTGGTTATTGTCTTGATTACTGAGGAAAGATATGATTTCCATAAAGATATGATTTCAAATTAGATTACAGACTTTGAATGATGTGCAATACCATGCCCCCTTCAGGATAAAAATTGAAATCTGATAAGAAAAGTCAACATTGAATGGTTTAGAAGCATGTTAATTGATGTAAGAAGTGGTTTAGACATGTTCAAAAAAGCATTCTACATCGTTTGGAGGTCTTGGAGACCAAGTTTGACTAGGTTAAACCATGAGTTGACCAAGTTGAAATTTTGATAGTTTGACGTAAGATAATCAGTTAAGTTGAATACTAGATTTTTGTGATGATGGAAGGTCGATTATGCAAGCAGTAGACCGTTTTGGGTCCAAAAATTTTAAATCATGATTTTGACATAGTAAATGATCTCAGATTTTAATTTTGATCCCGAAAAAGGATTCTACTTGCTATTCCGTTGGATGGACCTTCGTGTAAGATTCAACTCTTGTTAGATCTGAAGGTGCAATTTGAAGAATCGTTTAAGCATTGAAGTTTAGCCAACCACTATGAGATCATGCAAACATGCAAAATGCAAAGAGACATGTAGAATGAAATGCAACCTAAGACCTAGGACCTAGTCACTGATCATGTGTCGGTTATTCTCATCATTGAATTTTTAGGTAACCAAATAAATCAATACAATGCCCACTAGTTATGAAACCATAGGCATATGAATATCAATTTGTATACGCAAGAATCAATACAACATCCACTGATTATGAAACCATGGGCATATGAATATTGATTTTATTTTCGAAATGTCAGATTAGATATAAGCACCAAGGCACAAATGTCAGGATGACCTGAATATCATGTCCATTTTGATATACCAATTTGTATAAGCATCAAAACATAAACATCGTGATGACCTGAATATGCCTTGCATTACAAACACATCAAACAGTTAAGAGATCATTCAAAATCCAGTGTGAATTACCCATAGTGACCCTTTATCGTTCACCTCCTTAGGCAAGATCGTGTTTCACAGTAGGAGAAAGAACTCACTCAAAAAAAAAAAATAGTTAGATCAAACTTCCTTGAATCTTCTGGGTATCAATGGTTGAGGTATGCATGGCCATCCAATTCGAGATAGAGGCTCTTACAGTCGGACACCATTTCAATCCAGAATTTCCAAAGTTGTTAGATTTTCACATACAAGAAGAAAACAAAGAAAAGATTATGCCCTTAGTCATCACTCTCTAAATCCTACAAAGGACATCACCGAAGAGCTCGAAGGAACATAATATGCAAAAATCTCAATGTGAATCAGTAAGCATACAAGGAGATAAAAGCATGTATAAAGCACAGATTGTTTTCAGTTTGATGTTTGATGTTTGATGTTTGATTGCATTGTTGTAGATGCAAAATCCTTTCTGGAGACAAGACTGACTAACTGACTCAAATGAAGCTTCAAAGGACTCTGACTGGATATGACATGTCTAAAGATATAGTGGAGACTATGGGATATGACATTGATTGCCCCCAAGTTTGAACATTGATAGGATACAGACGCTTGAGCTAATTGGTGTACAAATTGACTTTATTGAAATAAAGATATATACATACTAAAGTAGACTGAAAGCTAGGAAGGACCAAGATTGGGCTAACAGATGGAGCATGTTGAAACAAGTGGCACCCGTTTGCCAGGTTTTCACCATCTTGGCAGAGATTCTATTTTTGCTACCAAGGCGCCTGTTTCCAAGTTTTCACCAAGGCACTTTTCTTTTTCTCATTTTTTTTTGTATTTTTCATTTTTTCAATATTTTTGATATTTTTTACTTTGTTTGCAAATCATCAAAGCACCTATTGGTAGGTTTTCACCAAGATGTTCATTTTTTCAGGACTTTTTCTAATTTTTAAGATTTTTTCAGGACATTTTACCATAGATTGAATGCCTTAGGCATATAATTTCTTCAGATGGAGAATATTGATTGGTTCTTAGAGGTGTTCTCCTTTAGTCATTGAGAGTTGATAGGCACCAAAGCCAAAAGTAGCAGTGATTACAAAGGGACCCCTTCAATTGGGTTCAAACTTTCCCTTGCGTTCTCGATGTGATTGATTTGTAGGATTTTCTCTCAAGACTAGATCACCAACCTGAAATTCTCTATGTCTAACTTTCTTGTTGTAACCTCTAGACATTCTCTTCTAATATACTCTAAGATGATCATATGTTGCTTGTCTGCACTCATCTAATAGTTCAAGTT
Source organism: Chamaecyparis obtusa (assembly GCA_027943335.1). NCBI lineage: Eukaryota > Viridiplantae > Streptophyta > Pinopsida > Cupressales > Cupressaceae > Chamaecyparis > Chamaecyparis obtusa. The sequence continues at coordinate 248,815 of BSBK01001148.1, read as the reverse complement.
CTTGCAACCTAGACACTGTGTAGTCATCATCAGTTACTAGACCATGCATTCTGATTCTTAGTGATGGGATTTCAACCTCAATAGGCAGTACCAATTAGTATGTACAAAGGATGCCCCCAAATAGAATGGACATTGAACTCCCAAGAAATATCACATCGTGTAGTCCCAATGTCTAGCAAGGTGGAGAACAAGAGGGATTGGCAAGTTGGTGGAAGAGATGGAAGACAAGAGAATGAAGGAGAATGAAGGGGAGAAATCCTCAAGGGAAAACTCCTCAAGAATACCCAAGCTAGGGAAAACTATCATGTAAAGCACATTTGGACAAGCAATGAAAGGCCAGTATAGGATAAGTCACAAAATCGTAATGCCAAAGAAGGACAGGATATAGTCCAAAGGAGTAGACATGTCAAGAGGTTTCAAAGCATCATGTTCTACTCTTTTTTTTTAGATCAAGACCAAAGGGGAAAAGGATAGTGATAGATGAAAATGAATGGAGGAAGATAAAAATGAAGGCTAAATAGGAAGGGAATGAAAGCAAGATCATCGTAAGATAGCTCACAAGATAGCCAAATGTTCATGTATAAATCAACATTGTCAAGATCAAAAAAAGAAGATGGAATGGATGAAACATGTAGAAGAACTACCCATGATGTCTGATTGCTAGGTTTTCATCACAGTACTTATCCAAGGTGCCACAAGGGAGTGGTTTTCACCATAAGATGAATTTATTTTTCTTTACTTTTGATACCAAGGTGCCTGTTTCCAGGTTTCCACCAAGGCACATTTTAAATTTTTATTTTTTTTGGAAGAAGACAAACTCTTTTAGATAGTGCTCCTTGAAAAGATAAACCATGATACACTAAGGATTCAAAATGATATGCTCAAAGATGTTGATAGGGAAAGGAAGATGGAAGAGAAAAATGGAGGATAAGGTTTTATGTAAAGCAAGTGAGGTTGGAAGATAGGAGGAATAGGCAGATGAGGAAAAATGATACAAGGTATAGGGATAATGAATGGAAGGATTGTAAAAGGGTAGATGGAAAGGAAGGCAAGATCAACATTGACACACACCTTGAAGGGTGGCAAGAGGATGGAGGAAACATGAATGAAGGAATACATGAAGGAATATAGCGAATGGATAGCAGAGGTTGAGGTTTAGGTGCATGGAATGGAAGAATATTTTTGGAAGAAGATGGAGTGGAAGTCTTTGGAAGCTTGAATGTCAACTTCACTTTTTGCTCAACACCAAACTTTTTCAAGAGAGACTTTGGAATCCATATAGCCGTAGGCTTTTCATTTTTTTTTGATGATCTAGAGAGAATATCTTTAATGATGAATTTTGGAACCCATACTTGTCTTGTAGTTTTTTTCTTAGATATCTCTTTTGACTTTATGCCTCCATGTCGATTAGATGAGACATGGTGATCTTCTTTTTTTGATGGATTCTTATATTTCTTCTTTTTCTTGTATTTAACATTCAAGTTACTTCCAAAGAACTTGGGACTTGTGGAAGAAGAAGGAGGATATGACTGGTTTAAATGGGTGGGTGGATGAAAAGGATTCAAGGGTATGCATCTATGTTGATCTTGAGGGAAGATGGGAGATGGAGGGGTGTAAGGACCCAAGATGGATGGAAAATTAGGAGAGTTAGGAGGGGAAAGTGAAGGGACATAAGGACCCAAGATGGAAGATAGACGTGAAGCCCTTTGTAGTGGTGGAAGAGGTCCCAGGATGGAAGTGGAAGACGCAAAAGGATAATTAACAAGTTCATCAACATTTATATGACAACCAAGGACATCAGCATCTTTAGAGGGAGCATTAGGATTTTCAATAGAATCATGGACATCTTGAATATGAGCACCTTCTTTGATTGTATTGTTCAAAGCTTGCAAAGACTTAGGAAGAGTAGAAAGTGGAAATGAACATGGAGTGGTAGAATAAGAAGATGGAAGACTTTGATCTTGACAAGGATCTTTGGATAGCATAAGCACATAATTTTTCTCTTGATTTTCAATAGGCTTAACATTGGAAGTAACAACACCATTTATACCAACCTTAATGGAAGTATCATCTTTGGAAATTGGAAGTGGGGTAAGGTTATTTTGATTGTCAATAAGCTCAACGGTGTACGTAGTATCATGATCTTGCCTAGGAGAAGACTTAAGACATGATGGAATGCATGACAAAGGGTGTGTAGGATCAAAAGAACCCTGAAGCGGATAAGAGACATCATGAAAATTATTGGATGACATGGAGGTTTCTTGATCTTGATCTTTCTTTATGTTCTTTTCTTTATCATTTTTAGAGTCCTCTTGACATGGAGTCACTTCTAAGGACAAGGTATCATGCTGCAATTGTATGGAAGACTTTAGAAGAGATGGTGAAGGACTAACTGAAGTAGGCATCATAGCATATAAAGGCTTAGGCTCTTTAGGTTTAGCATTATTGAAAGTATTTGCAGCCAAGTGAAGGTTAGCTTGAGTTTCTTTAAGAGGTAGCCCTTGAGGATAACTATAGGAAACCGCATGAAAAGTATTAGGACCTTTGGTAGATGAAGGACTTGTGAAAGATTTGATAGGCTTGGAAGCTTTAGGAAATGTATGGGTATTGGAGGAAGTAGGGGTGGAAGGGAACCATCACAAGACAAAGGTTCAGCATTAACATGATCTTTCTTGAGAGTATAATCTTTATTTTTAGCATGAGAGTTCTTAGAGGAGAGATCCTTGTAGTATGCACATTTATAATCAATGCGGTAAGCTTTCTCTTCCTTAAGTGAAGTAGATGAATCATCTAGGTATTGCTCATAGAAATCATCAAAGTCTCTTTCAAAATCAGAATCATACTGATCACCATCATGATCTATCCAACATGACGTCCCATTTCCAGTAAGCATAAGCACACGACGAGGAAGACTCTTGGGAGCAGAGGTGTCATAGGTATCACTACATTATCCGTCATCATAATCATCATAGTCTTCAAAGATGGGCATGTCACTCTCCATGGAAGAGGTATCAAAAGGATTATCATGTTGCTTGTATTCTGTTTGAGGGCATGGTGACATGTACAAGTCTTTATCAAATGGAAAAGGGCATAGAGCTTCCATAGAGAAATCTTTAGGTTCCTTTTCTTTCTCAAATTTGTTAAGTTTGACTTGCATGGCATGTATTTGTTTCATCATAGTTGTGATTAGAATTTTTTCCTCATGTGTACTAATTCTTTGAGACTTGTTAGGAGTTTTAGGACTCCCTGGAATAGATTGATGTAGAGTTTGTTGATTGACTTCTTGAATTGATGGAGGAGGAATGTAACCAGATTTCAATCAAAAGTTGCTAAGACCGTCGTCTTCATAAAGACCAAAATTGTAGAGTTGTTGTAGAGTTTCTCCTGGTAGCGGTTATAGGTAAGGTATGAGATGCTTCTCTAGATTTCTTGTGAGAGGAAGCTCTAGTTTCTACCATTAACCTTGGGTGAATAGAAAGAATATGATGAAGACAACTGAAGAAGGAATTGAATCAAGATGATAAGATGACCCAACCTTGTCAAGGTTTGATTGATTGAAGCATAGATTTGACTTAGATGAGGGATACTGTGCCTTGGATGTATGGGTAGATTCCTAAAAGATAGCGGACACGAGTTCACAACACTTAGCCATTTTGATGATTGATTGAAGATTGATAGTTATGACAAGGTTTTGACACAAAATGACAAAGACTCAAATCAATTAAACAAAAGGCTAAATCAGATTCAAAAGGCCACTTTAGGAAAATGATTGGATTCTCAATATTTTCTTCTATTCCTAACACAGTGATTTGCTTGATAGATTCTGGAAATGTGCTGGAACAACCGGGTCTCTGATAGTTCTGACAACTTTTTGAAATTTCTCAAATGACTCTCTGTAGGCTCGTACGACAATGGGTATAGCATGAAATGACAATTGAAAAACTTATACGACTATTGCAAAACTTGCACGACAGTTGATAGCAGGAATTTTGAATTTTTGAAATTGACTAGCAACAAAACTCGTACAACAATCTACCTGATACCATGCGACAATCTGGGGGTTCTGAAATGACAATATCCAAAATTCGTATGAATTTCTGACTTTACAAAATGACTGTTGACTCCAGAAAGGTGTTTTACTTCAATTTTTGCAAATTTTGGGTTTTCAGTTTCAGATTGTTTGCAAATTTCAATGTCCAGATTTGAGGATTGTAACAGATTTGTTCATTTTCAGTAACCAGATAGATAAGTAAGCACACAAAATAGCAAGCAAGTGATTTCAAGCATGTCTAAAGATAATGAACAAGGGCAAAAGAAACCTTGCTCATGAAAAATCAAGTGACTTATTTGTGCTAATCCTTAGAAGTGCTAATTGTGTATGTTCCAAAAAGTTTTACATTGACACACATATTCCTAGAAAATGAAAATTTGTCCTCACTAGGGTTTTTAGTAATGGTTTGACTCTACAAATTTTATGATCCAAGAGGGTGAACTCGAATCTAGGTGCATCGGGGTTTTGACACAGTCTAAGAACTTAATCTTCAGAATCTGCTAGGGAGATCTGACAGCCCAACAAGAGACCACACCTGTGGAGATTTCTTCCAACAGGACATTTATATAGCAGTTGTCACTACCACGGTGAAAATGGCTATTACTGCTTGAGGTTCTATCAACATGGTTGACCTAATTAAGGGAATGTCCACTACGGTTAACCCTCTCTAAAGGTGACTCACAAAATATACCATATGGAGACTGGTTCCAGATTCAAGGATTTGGGTTTCTGGTACTATCCAAAAAGGAAGTAGAGCATAATCCCCTAGCTTTTTCACTTTTAACCCAAACAAAGTAGATAGATTAATCCAACACGCTAAGACCAAGATTATCTCACAAAGATCTATGATGTCAACCCCTTATGATCTATCAACCTCTCTGGAGAGAGAATGCCTCGATCAAAAGTTGAAGACACACGAATCTAGTGGAACGTGAGACTCCCTCAATATCCTCCCTACCTACAAGGGTTCCTTCATTGAGAAGAGTTTCGCTGGAAACTCACTCTCTCAAGAGCCATGAATAGTGTTCATAGGGCCTATTTACTATGTGTAACAAAGATGCTTGAAAGCAAATCTATGTTCATTTTTAGAGCCCAAATGAAATGTGTGATATGAAAGCAAGAAAAGTCACACAAGCTTGACACAAGAGAATTTATTTTATGTCCCAAAATGAAGTGTTATCAGATGTAATAGAATACCTAATTTCCTTGCAACGTGCTTAGTATATTTTACCTATTTTATCAATTTTTGTTGAGTTTTTCCATGCAAGCAAGCCACGAACTATCCAACAAGCAAACAAACAAACAAGATATGCAAGGTATATTCAACTTATGCAAACCCTAGGGTTAGATCTCAAAACCAATTGTTAGGAGCAATAATAACCAGAAAATAATCCAAATGACAACTTATATCATGCATTGAATCATATGAAAAATAAGTGCATACCCATCACAATTTTTTTATTTTTTTTTGTTGCATTTGACCTAGTCAACAAGATCTGATTTTTTTGATATGATTTCGGCCACAAAAATAGAAATGCAAAATAAAGACCCCTACTAAAAAACAAAGAGATTTTCAAAAATATAAAAATTTTAGAAAAATATCTTCATTTGTTCCCTAGAGACCCATTTTACCAAAACAGACCAGTTTTTGTAAATTGACTATTTGAGCTATTATATTGTATCCAAATTTAAAACACAAAGAATGGACCCCTTGTATAATTGAAATATCTTTCCAAAAATGTAAAATTTTTCAAAAAATATGATGATTTGCGCCGAAAATGAATTATTTATGAAAAAAAAAATTTATTAAAAATTCAAAATATCTTAGAAAATTTTGAATTTTTTATCGAAGCTTTCCTAATATGTCTCCAACTTTTTAAAAAAATTTCAGACTAAAACTCCAAGCCGTTTGGGAGATAAAATTAATTCTTTGAAAATTTAGGGTTTTAGTCTCCAAGTAAATTTGCACAAGGGAGTTAGCTCCAAAAAAATAACCAAAACTAGCATGTAAAGGTGGGTTGCCCCACGGTGGGCGTCAAAAATGTGTGTGTGAATTTTGTACCTATTTGTAGAACACAACACTTCAGTAAAACATTAGAGGTTAGTTGAAATCGAAATCATGCAATAAATGAAAAACTAAACTAACCAGGCGATTTACTGCCTTCTAATAGATGCGAGTATGTATTCTCAGATTGAACCGAGATCAGTGACCTTGATGACACCTAAATGAAAGATTTGAATGTAAAATCTAGATATGAAATGAATACAAATTAATCTATATTTTTGTACTTTCTATCCAATTATGATGAAAAATCTGATATGAGTTCTAAGCTAGATGAAATTGATCTATGATATGCAAATTAAGCTAACAATGATATGAAATATGAAACTAGAATGAATTGAAAACAAGATTGATCTCACAAAACGCTGATTCGTAAGAAGCTTGATGATTCCTCTGATGTTAATTCGCCAAAGTAAGTATGCAAATTCTGTGGATTCTGTGGATGATTTGTGAAGAGCTAAGCCTTGATTTTATAGAAATCCAGGGCTTTGGAGGTGCATGAAAGAAAGCCATAAATCACTATTGATTAACTCAGGTTGATTTTTTGTGTCAATAAGAATTAAATATTAATTAATCCATAAAAACATGCAAAAACAACTTTTTAACTCCAAATAGAGTTTAGTTCAATTTTCAACTCACAATTAAATGTTGAGTTTAAATTTAAACTTGACTGTTGATTTCTAGTTGACTTCTTTTTTTATTGTGCATAATTTAATATGAATTAATTAAATAATAAAGTGATTTATCCTCAACTTAACTGATTTTAAATTTAAAAATAATTGATTTGTGGGTTAATCAATTATTTTAATCAAACTTTACTAAAAAATAATATCATTAAATATGACAACTTGCTTTAATTAATTAAATAAGAATTTAATCAATTAATGATAGGAATTTTGATTTATTGTCAAAATTAAATAATAATAATTAGGAATAAATATAATTAAATTCAATTAAATAATTAAGTGGCAAAATTAAATTAATTAATTAAATATTCATCATATTCAATTAATCAACTTTAGGATAAATATGATTTATCATCAAATAATTATTAAATTAAGAATAATTATGATAAATTAGGAATATTTCTAAGAATATTCTCCGATGCAGAATTTAGGATAATCAATTAAATTAGATAATGTGCAGATGTGCCTTAGGTTAGGACTTTGATGTCGATTTCGTTCGATTTGAAGATGTAGGAGGTTAATGAACCTATAGCCCATTTTTGAGGTATTACATCTATAATACTATTATTTTCTCACTTAAGTCAACAGTCAAACTCACCATGCTATCCATAGCACTAACATTCGATGTGTTGACTAAGTCTTTGGCCTTGTGTACCTATTTTTGCAATGATTCAACATGTGGAATCAAAATTGTTTGGAGCTCCATAAGATCCATTCTGATCTGATTCTCCTCTTTTCTTAGCTCAAATTGAACTCCCATCAAGTCCTTCAACATTTCATAATATCCCTTGATAGAATTAGGCTCGACGAAAACTTTTGATAAGTGTTTAGTCAGCTCCTTTTCCACATTATCATCCTTTCCTTTTATTTCCTTTTTAAAATTTGAAATTAAGCAATTTGTTGAAATAATAAAAGAATATTTTGTAGCTCGTTCTCTAACTCATTTACTAACTCAGAAAGAGTTACCTTATCTAATGCAACTGATTGAAGAATTTATTTAATCACTTTTGTCTCCATTGTCTTCTTGTGTACTTGCATCATATACTCGATGGTATCAGTACCAGGTTGGTTGACTTGATTTACCAGTTCTCTTAACTAACTATATATATCACCTTTTTCATTTATGGTGGCCTCAAGTAGAATCACATTCAATATTCCCTTGACTTGTTCCAAAACATCAATTTTTTGCTTCTTTGCTATCATCTTGTGCAGATGTATCCTCAATCTTATCTTGTTTTTCTTTCTTTTTCTCTTCTTTATTTTATTCCTTCTTCTCTTCTTTCTTCTCTTCATTTTTGTCCTTTTCTATCTCTTTTTCATGTTCCTTCTTTTGTTCTGTGGCCTCGATAGGAGTTACCATTTCTTGATTTTGACCTTGTTCAGTTTTGGTCTCTTTTGTTTCCTCGGTCTCCTTTGTGGAAGTCTCTTGTGCTGGCTCGATGGGGATCTCAACATCAATAGGTACATCTCTTGTTGCCTCTAAGATAACTTTCTCTATGTCAGGAAAATTTAAAACTTGCTCAATTATAAGATCTTCTACCATTAGCCTTGCCTTAGTAGAATCATCAACATCCATTTCCTCTATTTCTTTAACCTCAGTTGCCATGATGTCTTCATCAGATTATATTGTCTCATCAGGGTCTTGATTTGTTATGTACTCAATTATGACTTCTTCTTTATTTATTGTTACATCAATTGGATTAGACTTACTCTTTTTATCTTCAACCTCTTCAGTTGTTGATAGATCAATAGAGAAGATCTTTCTCCAAAGATCATTAGTGTCCTTTTGGACCTCTTCAAGCTTACCGACCATGATGCTTAGTGCTCTATCTTTTACTCAAAATCTTTTTGAATATTCTAGCAACGAGTCTTTGATTCCTTTCTTGGTTAGGTCCAAGACTGTAATAGCTAGGGACCTTTCTCTCATTTCTTTCTCAGTTGCTAGAGCATACTTCCATATAGCATCAATTTTCTGATATAGCTCATCTTCAATGCTTGGTGCCACTTCAACTGGTATTATTCTGAATTTGTGTAAAGTGGAAATGAAAGTCTCTTCAATTTTACCTTTCTTTTCATCATTCCTCTTTTCATACTTTAATTGTTTCAAAACTGAATAACCTCCATATTTCTCAAGTGTCTTGAGATATTCATCAAGACTCTTCACTTTAGGTACTTCACTTTGTATGACCTTGAATTATGATATGTCTTCTGACTCAGTGTCACTTTCTTGTTGCAACTTTAATTTCCTTCTAGGCCTTTCAGTAGCCTTATTCTCTATGATGTAGGTTTTTGTCTTTACTGGTTCTACCTTTGCCTTCTTCTTTTCTCTCAGTGTAGAGGAAGACCTTGCTGATGGTCTAATACCAATTGGGCTAGGTGTCTCTTTCTTCATTCTAAATTTCTTCCCCTTTAATTCAGATGGTTCAACAACCTCTTCACCTTCAACAACTATACCTAGATTCTTTGACAAAGTGTATATCATTCTGCTTGTCTTTTTGATTGCCTTAGGTATCAAGATACCTATCCTTATTTTCTATTTAACTTCCTCAAATGTTCCATACCAAGTTGTACTTTTTTCAACTAGTTTATCTAAAATGAATTTAATTTGTATTAATGCAACATCAATATCCAGTTCATATCCCATGGGTGGCAGTTGTACACACAAAAGTAGTGCACTTCTCTAAATCATTACATCAAAAGAAATCCATGAAAGGGAAACCTTCAATAGTGACCTAGAGTTCTCTGTGTATGGAGTTGCAAGATTATTTTAAATTTGCTCTCAGCTAGAGCTATTAAGCTAATGACCTTGCTAGTCAACCACACAATGAGAGATTCAAATGAAGACAAGGGCAAGAGTGCCAATATCCCCAAAGAATCAAATAGAAATGCAATGCAAGTAAGCTAAAAATAAGGATGCAAGCTAGTATATGAAAATGAAAGTGCAAACTAGGCTATGAAAGGAAAGTACAAGTCTTACAATCCCTCCTAATTAAACTATGTGAGATTAATCTATAACATAAATAAAGTCTATACTAAGAATGCCATGATTGTGCAACTATGAAAGCAAGAAAGCAAGCTAAATGAAATGCAACAACAATGTCTTCAAAGCTTGAATGCAAGAATGTCTTCAAAGAGCTCCAAATGACCTAGAAAACCTACAACATAACATTAGCATAAAAAAGATTGATATGCAAATGAGGAAGAGAGCTCTTCTTTTATAGGAAATGAAAAGGAATGGACCATGGAGATTAAGAGGCAAAATATTTAATCAAGGGTGGAGCTTGAAAGAGGAGCAATCCATGTGCACAAATATCCTCCAATGAGAAAATAAGAGTTGACTTTTGTGTCCCTATAAGACAAAAAGTGTTTTTCTTCTTTTTATAAAATAGGAACAATGCTTTATTTGTGCAACTTAGGATAAGAGGAAAAGTGGGGGCTTTTTATTTAATAAAAGGGGAGGAAATATTCTTTTTAAATAAATAAAGACTTTAGGATAAAATGGTTAGCCCAAGGCAAATAATTGAAAATGATGAAAATAGGATTTGATCAAGGAAATTGATATAATTGAAAAAATGTTGATTTTTTAAAATACTGATTCAAGGATTTGATAAATTGCTGAATGGGGGCCCAAAGTTTAGGCGACCATTTTAGAGTGCATATCCTTCCAATTCCAATTCCAGACCAAGTCAAATAAGGTCAAGGCATGATAGAGAATGGCTAAGTGTCGAGGACGCATGCTAAAAGACCAGGGTGCAAAGGCCTCAAGTAGCACCTGTTTCCAGGTTTTCACCACTTGGATTTTTTTTATTTTTTTTGTATTTTTTGCTACCAAGGCGCCTGTTTCCAGGTTTTCACCAAGGCACTTTTTCTATTTTTTAAAAAAAATAATTATTTTTTTGAATTTTGAATTTTTTTTGTATTTTTTCAAAACTTTATATGCTTTTTAGAATTTTTTTAGCATCATATATGAATTTTTTTGGAATTTTTTCAGGATCATAAAATATGTACAAAGGATGCCTCCAGACTGAATAGGCATCATGGATAGAACTTCTTGAGGTGCAAAACATTGATGGGATCAGGGAACTATTCTCCATCCTCATCAGATAACAAGTAAGCACCTATCCCAAAAGTAGTTTGTTGGTCCATTTTCTTGTCAATGCAAAATCTTTTGAAAATGGCCCATTTCCTTGCAAGTTTTCTTGAAGTGTCCTGCCCTGTGTTCTTCATTGTGTCACCTTGCTCCAATTCAAATCACACGTGTTGAATCGCAAACCCAAAGAGTTATTCAAGTTCTGAGGTCTGCAGGAAACAAATTTTAAAATCTGCCTAAGTGTCGAAAACCCACAATGTTTTTGAAAATCCATGATGTTTTCGGTCTGTGTGAAAACCTTCATTATTTTCGACCTTATGCTTCCTATTTTTGCACGCTTGTCTTCTGGCATCGAAAACTCTATGTGTTTTCAGTCTTTCACTGTGTCGAAAACTTTGTGTGTTTTCGACCTCGGTCTTAACTGGGCAAGTGCGATCGTTGGTGGGTCCCAATTCTTCCCTTTGCCCGGTGTGGTTAAAGTTCAGACAAGATCGGTGGTTTTCGTATGTTTGCATGGTAAAGATGCACGATGTTTAACCTTTACGCTTTTGCGACAGGTCATTGGATTTTCCTGTATGGGCATGTCATGGGTCTAGTTGGGTCCATGTCAGATTGGTGCTGATGTGTCAGTTTGCTATTGGTTGATATGTGACAAGTTGGGATGTGACGTGGGCCCATTTGTGGGGTTTGAGCAGTTTGGTGGTCCCATTGACGGTGATGTGGCAGCCTGGGGTTGGTTGTCACATGATCGCATGTCAGAGTTTTCTGACATGCGATCATGCAACTGATTGACACGTGTCCCTGGGGCCCGGTGGCAGGTGGTGAAGTGGTGTCTTCTGGATGCTGGGGTGGCATGGTTCTATTGGATGCAGGGTAGAGATGTGGGCCCGATTGTCAGATCCCTTTCAATCCTATGATTACCGCATGACCGCAAGGAATATTCTTTCCCCTTGCGATCATGCGACAACCGTCTGATCTTGCAGCGTTTAAAAGGGTTGATGGGCAGTGGGTCCATTTGCTAGGAGATGTTGATGCATGTGATTTTCATTGGCCGGCAAGTGTTGAGGTGGATACACGTGGTGGGTCTGATACTTAAGGGCAGGCAACGGTTGCAGTGTTGGTGGGTTGTTGCATGATCGCATAGCCCATCTCTTGGCTATGCGATCATGCGACAACTATTATTTTGGTTGCGGGGTTGTGGAGGTAACATGGCTGAGGACTTTTCGGTAGGGTGTGATTGTAACCACGCAGCTAGGAGATCACGGTCGCATGATCGCAAGGGTTAGTTTGGTGTCTTGTGATCATGCAACCAAGCATAAGATGAAACTAGATTCCCGTTGCGGTGAAGTTCATGACCGCGCAGTGGCGCGACTAAAGATAAAGGTTAAGTTGCGAAGTCTGGGAAAGATAAAATGATCTGTGGTCAGGACTTAAAGTTGATCTGATTTGGAATGATGACCGCCGATTCACTTATGGCGCCATGAATGTAGCTGTTAACTTGCAGAGGGTTTCCTGCGACCAGGATGTACCAGAATTTATGGTTTTCATGGTAGTTTTTGATTTGTTTGGTGGCGGTTGCTACCGCGATGTGGTCCAATGTGCTTGACAGTCGATTCCAGTGGTGTTTTATACCTGGTGAGGTGCAGTTTTGAGCTTGAGGAGTTTTTTGCAGGTGGTGATTTGTACTATTCTTCATGGTTCTTCCTGGTGTTTTGTATTGATTCCATGATTGTCATGATTGTAAGATCTGTTTGAGATCTCTTTCTCTAGGTGACCTCTTGTTCTTCCCCTGCAATTAAGTTTTGACTGTTTCAGTGGGTTTGGTGGTTGAAATCCTAGCCCTAGTCATCCGTAGCTTGTTGCAACCTGTTTTGGGTTTCCAAGATGACTGAGGGGTATAAGTTGTTGAATTTTTGACTTTGTAAGGGTTCTAAATTTTGTCAGTTCCAGTGGTTCCAATTTCTGGTTCCATGAGTGGTTTCTTCATGTAAACATTTTCATGCTGGTTGTATCAACATTAAAGAAAAACCTCATGTATCTTTTGCATATTGTCTATGGTGTTTTCTGAATCAACTTGTAATATAGGGATTTGAATCCACATACTTAATACAGTTTCTCATTCTTGGATCTCTCCTTTAGTTGTTCTTAATGAATTTTGAGTTTTCTGGCTCATTGCATTTGGTTGCTTATGTATATGTTTCATCTCTTAGCCTTGATTTAGAATCAGGTTAAAAGTCTCTGAGTGAAGCATAGATTCATTTGGTTCAATCCGTAAGGATACTTGTAAGTAGTGTAAGAGATGTTTAACTATGTTTATGGCTTGGATTCTCTGATGAATCTAGTAGTTGTCCTTGTGTTCCATGTTCACTTCAAGTATGATGCCCAATGGATAAGGCACTGATCTAAAGCTAGTATCCCTGTGCTGATGCAAAGTGTTGCATGGTTGTCTGCATCCTGCAAGAAACCCAATTATATTTAATATCTCCAATCCTACAATCCCTCATAGTCTTGAGGTCACAAGGCCATTTTACCCTTCATAGCAATAGAGATTCAATGAATGTCTGGTTAGCATTTAGTAGTCTCTTTCTATCATCTGCTTTGTTTAATCCAGTCTAAAGTCCTAAAATGTTATAAGTTACTGGATTAGGTACACCCGTCATGGTTTTGCAGAGCTAGAAGTGAAGAGGGCAGTCTTGTCCCTATAGTTGGTCCAGCTGCCTTGTAGAGCTTTCACACTTGGATTTAACTAGTCTTAACATCAGTCTCAAGGCATATTGGCAGCCCTAAGTGGCATAAGAGTTTTCAAACACCAACACAATTGTGATGACATATGGCCCAAGCCAATTAGGTTTGAACTTACCCTTTTGCTCTCTATTTTGTTGGTTCTTAGGATTCTCTCACAAAATGAGATCACCTACTTGAAACTCTCAAGGGTGAACCGTCTTGTTAAATGCCTTTGACATACGCTTCTGATACACTCTCATATGATTAAATGAGGCCTTGCACTTTTTATCTAGAAGTTCTAAGTCTTGTAACCTCATGGCACGATAATCGTCATCTAACCTTTGAGAGAGATTCTAAGTGAAGGGATCTCTACTTCTAAAGGCAATACTACTTCAACGCCATAAGTGAGGGCAAAAGGAGTAGCCCCTATTGGAGTACGTATACTTGTTCTGTAAGCCCATAAGGCTAGATTGATCTGTAAGTGCTAGTCTCAACCATTCTTGTGAACTGTTCTATGGAGAATCTTGAGAATGGTCTTATTAGAAGCCTCTGCTTGTCCATTTCCTTGTGGGAAGTAAATGGAGGACCAATGTTGTTTTATCTTGAATTTCTTACAGAGGTGTGTAAGGTCCTTATTTTTGAACTGACCTCCATTGTCAGTGATTATTTCAGAAGGTATCCCAAACTGACAAATGATGTGATTCAATATGAATAAAGAGATTGTCTTTCCTGAAGCAACAGAAAGTGGAACAGCTTCAACCCATTTGGTAAAGTAGTCAATAGCAGTAATAATGAATTTATGTCCACTTGATGAGTTGGGATGAATCTGCCCAACAAGATCAAAGGCCCAATGCTAAAATGGCCAATGAGAAATAGAAGGAATAAGCTCCCTACCTGGAGCATGAATCAGGTTCCCATGTTTCTGACACTTTTCACAAGACTTGGCAAAAGCTATAGCATCCATCTGTAGTGTGGGCCAATAATACCCCACCCTAAGCAACCTTTGAGCCATGGCAAGACCATTAGAATGTCCTCCACAAATACCCTCATGAATGTCAACTAACGCTCGGTCGGACTCATCCTTTTCCAAGAACCTAAGAAGTGTCCCATCTAAACCCCTCCTATACAGATCACCACAGATAAGGGTATGGCGAGAGGCATTACAGACAAGGTTTCTTCTTTTAGAATGATTAAATGTATCAGGGATGATGCCATCACAGAGGTATGAGTAAATAGCACCATAGCGAGATGAGTCATGGCTAACCAAGGTACAAATGACATGGTTGTCTAAGGAGTCAAAAATGGGGTGACGTAGCTCTTCCACCAAGAATTCAAATCTTGATTCGTGTTGTTCCAATTGGAGTGAAGCTAGTGTAGCCATAGCATCTATTGCCTTGTTTTCTACTCTAGGGATCTGTTGTTTTGTCACAAATGTGAAGTAACATCGCAATGAATCAACCATCTTTTTGTAAGGTATCAACTTATCATCCTTAGTTTGGTACTCTTCATTTGGTTGATAATTAATTGCGAATCCCTAAAGGCATGTAAATCTATTATATTCCATTCTATAGCCATCTTAAGTCCATTGGTTAGAGCCTCATATTCTGCAATATTATTTATGCATGGAAACAAAAGTTTGTAAGACTTAGGTATGTTGTACCCATGAGGAGAAATAAACAATACTCCAGCTCTTGATCCATTTGGCATATTTGAACCATCAAAGAACATTTTCCAAGTACACATGGTCATGTACATGATATGCTCATCTGGGAATTCCACTTGAATAGGCATGCTATCCTTAACTGGGAAATCAACAAGTTGATCTACAATAGCTTGTCCTTTTATAGCCTTACGCTCAATGTACTCTATATCAAATTCTGACAAAACCATCATCCACTTAGCAAGTCTACCCATGAGAGCAACCTTACTAAGCAAATACTTAAGAGGATCAATTTTTGCAACAAGATGTATAGTATGGGCAAGCATGTAGTGTCACAACTTTTGGGAAGCAAACACTACTACAAGACAAGACTTTTCAATACTATTATAATTGATCTCATAAGATACTAGAGTACGACTAATGTAGTAGATGGCTCTTTCCTTCCCAATATCATCAAGTTGAGCCAACAATGCCCCCAAGGAAGATTCTATCACTGAGATGTACAAAATTAACAATTTTTTTGGGATAGGAGGCATTAAAATTGGAGGATTAGCCAAGTATTGCTTTATTTGATCTAGGGTCTTTTGGCAATCCTCATTCCAAGCACATGTGGTTCCCTTATGCAATGTCTCGTTGAATGGTTGTGCTCTATTTGCAAGCTGTGAAATAAACCTCTGTATGGATTGGAGTCATCCTTGAAGACTTCTCATCTGACTAATGTTCTTAGGAGGCAACATATCTAATATAGCTTGAACCTTTTCGGGATCCACCTCTATTCCTTTGGCTAAAATTATGAATCCTAGAAGTTTACCTGAGGTAACCCTAAATGCACACTTTTTCAGATTCAATCTTAACTGAAACTGCTCCATTCGATTTAGAATTACTTCCAAATCTTCTAGGTGTGTATCCCTTTGCTTAGACTTGGCCAAGGTATCATCCACATAATCCTCCATGTTTTTATGCATCATATCATGAAATATTATGGTCATAGCTCTTTGGTATGTGGCTTCTACATTTTTTAATCCAAATGGCATGATGTTCCAACAATAGGTTCCCCATGCACATGTGAAGGCTATCTTTTCTTGATCCTCAAGAGCTATTTTTATTTGGTTATAACCAAAAAAACCATCCATTAAAGAGTATATCTCATAGCCCATAGTCATATCCACTATCATGTCTATGTTAGGGAGTGGAAAGTCATCCTTTGGGCAAGCTTTGTTAAGATCTCTAAAGTCTATGCATACATGAATGGACCCATCATGTTTTGAAACTGGAACAATATTTGAGATCCACTCAGCATAGTCGATAACTCTAATAAATCTTGCTCCTAAGAGCTTTTCTAATTCAGCCTTAACAAGTAGGGCTATGTGAGGATGCATTTTCCTCAACTTCTGTTTTACTGGTTTAATTCCTGGAGCTATAGATAAGTGATGCATAATGAGATTAGTGTCAAGCCTTGGCATGTCTGAATATGTCCAAGAAAAATTGATTTTCTTCTTTTGTAAGAACTTTGTGTATGCCTCTTTTTCTTGCACTGACAGAGATTGAGCTAGATGTATCACTTGTGGAGCCTCTACCGTATTCAAATTTACTAGTTGTGTAGGCTCAATAAGAACTGATGACCTGTCTTGGAAATAACTCAGCAGGTTATTAAGTACCCCATCCTTAGGTGCCTCAAAGAGGTTTTCACCTTCGGATACGTCTTTTATTTTTACTATTTTGGGTTCTGACACCGCCACAAAGTGGTTTTCACCATCAGAACTATTTTTCTTTTGTTTTGTTTCTTTTATTTTTCGACTAAGGTACTTAATATCTGGCTTTGTCATACTTGTAGTAGGTTCACTGGTGGAAGAGACTATAGGCTCAAGGGCATTAAAGTAGCATGCTATCTCATAGTCATTCTGGAAGGTTGGGAGTTGAGGCTCTTGATAGCGCTGAGACCAGTCAATGAGGTCAAAGTGAACAAGGGGTAGATTAATGGCAGGTTCAATGTTATTGATATGAAAGGTGTTATCTCTGGGGATCACATAGTTAGGATCTGTCAAGTCTTCTTCTAAGATACCTGAATTAGGACTCATCCTACCAAATGAAGCGTCGTCAACTAAGGCAATTCGAGGAGTCCAATCCTCTAGTCCTACACTAGGCTCGTTGGTCACATCGGGTTGAGTACTATAGGTATGGACAACATCCATGTCCAAATCAACTGTTCCATCTGAAAGAGAGTCCCACTCAAACTCATGCAAATCTATTTCTGAATCTCTGCTGGGATGTTTACACCAAGAAGGCTTGGGATGCCTTGATGTAGAAGCTTCGAGATTGTGAAGGGTATCACCTTCTCTGGTGTCTGTATTTTTAGCTGCTGAATCATGTGAATCTCCCCAAAGGAGATTGGTGGAAGGCAACCAATCATCCATCATGTCTTGCTGGTTTTGAAGACTGGGTGTATAATCTGAGTCACTATCATTATCTATCGTAGCTAGGATAGGGACACTTGTCTTCTTTTCATGATCAAAGCCTAGGCTAATTGTTGACTTAGTCCGATGACCAAAAAGAGCATGGTTGAGTGGTTCAGCCTTGGCATCTAACCTGTGACTGAGAGGACCATGACCTGGGTAGCCCATGTTTTTAACCAAAGTATACCCTCTCCCGTAGGTTTTAGGACATGGCACAAAATTCTCGTTGTGTTGATACTTTTCCTCTCTATAAATCCAATCTCTAATGGCTACCTCCTCTTTCTCCTCATGAATAGGTACCGAGGACTCTACAAACTTTCCAAACAAGGTCATAGCTAAGGATGAAGGTTTCCTCTTAGGTGAAGGTTTTCCATAAGACCTAGGTGAGATTGGCATTTTTGTGAAGGAATCCATTTGGTAGTCTCCCATGCCAAGGTATATGGACTTAAACTTACTCTTACACTGCTCAAGAGCAACATCAAAATTATCAGCCTCTCTATTCAAAGGGACATGAGAGCCAACTAAAATCACATTAACAAATAATGTGCTATCCCTTGGTATGCATACTTCAACTCCATTGTAAGGGAACTTAACACATTAGTGGTAGGTAGATAGCACCACTTGCATGTCATGAATCCATGGCCTACCCAACAAGATATTATATGCCAAAGGTCCAACATCAACAATCTGGAACAAAATGTCCTTTTCCACAGGACCGATCCTAACAGGAAGAACAACCAATCCCTTAGAGCTTCGCTCTACTTCATCATAGGATTTAATTGTGATCTTCTTCCTAGTGTCAATTATTTGCTCAGAATATCCCAAAGCTTTTAGTAGACTCAAAGAGCAACTATTAAGCCCAACACCCCCATCTTTTAACATGTGCCTAACATGGGTCTTGTGGATCATGATCTCGATGTGAAGGGCCAAATTGTGTGGATGGCTTAATGCTTTATCTTCCTCTTTTGAAAATGTGAGGTAATGAGGGCTAGCAAGGTGATTGACCATGTTCTAGAATTGATCGACATCTATGTCATTAGGAACATTAGTGGCTCGCAAGGCATTCTCAAGGACATGCCTGTGTCTAGGAGACAATTCTAAAAGCTCAAAAATGGAAATCTGCGCAGGTGTTCGCTGTAACTGATCAACAAGGTTGTAATTCATATCAAGACCAATTGCAGACTTGGAAGGAACACTTTTGGACACTAGTTGCTTGGATTTGTTAGAATTAGGACCTCTAATGACAATAGGACCTTGGGACTGACTCCTAGTAATAGCATTGAGAGGCTGAGATGACCTTCAAGATTGAGGACCCCTAAGCACAACAATGGGTTCTTCATCAAATATGGGAGGTGAGTTTACATCGTAACCATAGGGATCTTTCCCCCTCATCATGTTGACATCATTGTCCACAGCTTCCAGCATATTGATGACATTTTCCGCAACTGTATAGGTATAATTGATTGCGGCCTTGCCATTCTTGTTTTTAGAAGTCTCCCCCTTCTCATACTTAGTCAAGGGCTCCTTAAAGGCCTTGTGGTCTACATTTTTGGTCAACCCATCAACTTGTAATTTCCCAATCTCAATAAGGTCTTGAACAAGATGTTTAAGTTTTAAAACAATTTTCAATGTCATGTCCAATCCCATTGTGGTATACATAGTAAGCTTTCTCATTCCACCAATAAGGTTTAGGATCCGATATCCGAAACTTTGTAGGATCCTGAGGTTGTGCCAAATTATGAGTAATCAATGTCTTAAAAATATCTGCATAAGAGTCTCCAAGCTTAGTGAATTGCCTCTTTCCTGACTTAGGTTTATCTTGATACTTGGGCTTGTGCTCTTGATGATCTAAGGATGTCTACAACTTCATAGCTTGAACTACATTAGATAGATTAAGAACTCCTTGTTCCTTAGGTTGTGGAGAGTCAACAGCTCTGTCATTGACTACTTGTTTATTTTTGTTCCAATATGAGCTCTTTTTATCCTTATTGTTGTTGTTATTGTTTGGGCCATTGTTGTTGTAACTTTGTTTGGCCAAAATACCTTGTTCTTTTAGAACATCCTCGATGCGACATGCAGTTTCTACCATAGTGTCAAAAGAATTAAAGACCATTTTTCTAACTTCATATCTTAATTTTGGCACTAGATTACTCACAATTATATCAATCCTTTCTTCCTCAGGGATGGTCCTAGAATATTTGGAGCATAAGCATCTCCACCTTTGTAGAAATGTCACAAATGGTTCCCCCTGATTTTGTTTTAGCTTGCACAAATCAAGCATGGTGACTGACCTTGATAGATTATATGCAAAGTGTTGCACAAACCTTTGGACAAGCTCTTTGAATCTTTTAACAGGAGGGGTAAGGTTAGTAAACCACTCCATAGCTTGGCCTTTAAGGCTCCTCGGGAATAACCTCATAAGGTAGGAGTCCTCATGATGAAATTCAAAGCTCATGATATAGAATTGTCGTACATGGTCATGGGGGTCACCACTACAATCATATTTGTCATATGTGGGGATTTCAACCTTTCTAGGAAAATCTATCATAACCACACTCTTGTCAATGGGATTGGGACATATGGAATCCAAGTTGAAGGTATTCTTTGGAGCCATCATTTTCTCCATAGTCTTTTGCATCTGCTTAATCACCTCATCAGTTGAAGGGTTTTGCTTCTTAATTTTTCTATCCACATCAAAGTTGTATGGGACCCTTGCACCCTTGTTGATCAAGCTTTCCAAGAATTGATACTTATTTTGCTCAACATATTTTTCCACATATTGTTGAAATAGTGGTTCTTGTTGCATTCTCATAAAATTGTGAGCATCAAATTTGGCACTACTTCCTCCATGTTGAGAGTCGTGATGAGCTCGTTGGGAGGGTTGTCTTAAATTCTAGGAGGTGTATGTCTCCTATAATGTGCATGTCGAGAAGTCCTTCTTCTAGGACTAGGTGATCTTGAAGGGGTCCTTGATCACCTTCTACTTCTTGGAGTTGTTGAGGGCGTAGATGGTGGAGAGTTGGTTCCACTATTGGTACCCCCATTGTTGAATTGATTATTGAGTTGTTGGGCCAATATCCTATCTTGTTCCTCCTGGAATGCTTTTCTCTCTATGTCCAACAAGGCTCGTTGTTCCTCTTCTAGAAGCCTAAGTTTTTCTTCTTTTGCAGCTCATTCATTTTCTGGAGCCTATTTTTCTGCTCAATTCTTTTTAGCCTCTCACTTGTACATCTTGAAGTTGTTTTTAGCGGGGAACTTGGTCTTGAATGTTTGTACCAATCATTGGCATGTGCTGCGTTGACATGAGCTTCACTAGATGTGTTGTTTTGGTCCTCATGTTGTGACCGTGCATCTTGATGAGCTTGTCGATAATGTCTTTCGGCTCGTTGATGAGCATCTAGATATCTTGAATTAATAGGAGGTGAGTCAGGTTGATTGCCATCTTCAAATGACATGTTTCTCCTATGTCTCTGAAAAATGTCACCAAGTGATTGGTCTATTATTTCCCTTTGTTGTTTGGTCAAGGTATAACTCATATCCATATTTGATGAAAAATGTGCCATAGAGGTACTCAATTCGCTAGGATTACCCTTTGGGTCAAAACAAACCTCAGACTCACTCTTAGGAGATTGATAAAAAATGGGCTCTTTTCCCTTTCGCTGTTGACGAGTCTTAACTAAGGGTAACTGATTAAAGGCAACCGAGGGTTGTTTCCCTTGATTCACTTGGTACCTTATTGTAACTGACATGAAAGAAAAGGATTCTTGATGATAAGGTGACCTCTCAAAGTGTCAACACCAAACTAGGATAATCAAAGTTCTCTAATGTCCAAAAAAAAAGAGATGGTAAGATATAAATTGCAAAAGGCATTACCAACAATGTCAAAGAGGTGCTTAAATCAAAGGATCAATATCCTTGCACTTTTGAACCAGGAGGATGGACTTAGCCAAACTATATAATTAAAATTGAATTTGAATGGAAATGATTTGGACAAAAAGAGTACTAAAATTCTCCAAGAATGTTACTAACAACTCTAGAGATGTACTTTCTCAACAGGAATAATCTTTTAATTTGACAATTCTTCCCGAGGTGACTTGGTAAATCAAATGACACTACCCCTAGAGGGATAAAAATAGAAATTCAGAGTAAAGACAAGCTTCCAACGGCAAGATAAGTTACCTTCCTAAAGACCTAGCCAACTAAAAGCAACTGCGAAATCACTGAAACCAGGTATATAGCAGAAAATTCTCAGGTGACACTTTCCAGGCTAACCAGGTGACACTGTTGCTAGTTTGTACGACACTTGACCAGAATTGTGTGAAATGTGCATTTTTAGGTCTGTTTGATCAAAATTTTTAGTCTGAGGATTGATGTTTTTGATCTCAATCACAATATCAGCAAAAATTTGACAGGTTTGCAAATAGTAAGGGATCAAACATGTCTTAAAACACTTGAAACAAGGGCAAAAGCAACCTCGCCAAGACAAACACTTGTGATATCAAAATAGAAAAACACCCTATAAATACTACCGATTGTTTGAATGTTTAAGAACGTTAACACTGGTATTACACAATCGAAGACACTTCAAGAAACATCTATCCTAGAAAGTCAAGGCGCATTACTTATCAACTTGGCCCACAACTTGATTTCCCCTTGCCTCACACAAAGTGGTTACCCACAATAGATGTTGGCTTTGTCATGGAAGTGTCAATGACACAACCAAAGGAACACATATGGTGAGTATCTTGAGGTGATCTGAGTTATTCCACTTGGATCAATCCTTGCACCAAGAAGCTAAGTGGCAAAATAGGGTGGCCTCTATCTATGGTTCTTAGTAAGGGCTTCCGTTCATAGTACCCCTCTTGCTCCCCAAAGGGACTCCTTACCTTGCGGCAAGTAACAGACCTCGTGGCCTCAAGAGTACCTTAAGCATTATTGCTCAATATTTTCCTCATGGTCACAATCCCACAAGTAATCACATCAAGCGAAGACAAGCACTACGTCTACCAAGGTTTTGTGTCCTTGATAGCCTTGAGTTTATAGTGGGTCAGAATAGCCAGTAATAAGCTTGTCCCCACTTGGGTCGTTCCTCTTGATTGCTCAAGAGCAGGCCCGCTAAAGGATTCTAAAAGATCTAAACAAAAAGTGGATCAACTTATGAGGTTCAAGGTTTTTGTTTCACCATAAGGGTGAAGAGCATACTCCCCTATCTCAAAGTTTTCTCCCAAACACACCAAGCAAATGTTCAATTACCCTCTTGTTTTCAAAATCCAAAGATGGGTCAAGATTTTCTGGTTCACCAGAAGGGTGAAGAGCATACTTCTCCTACCACCCAAGAATTCCTACAACAAGATATTATGTTCCTATGAAATAAAACAACTAGTAATTGCCACACTTGAAATGAAATAAATAACAAGCACTTTTTTTTTTCTTTTTATGCTTTGGGCAGCCCTACAAAAATCGTTAGTAGCCCTTGTGCATTTGAAGCTTTGACATGCGTTCTTTTGGCAAAATATTTCAAGCAATGAGAGCACCTACAAGCACAACTTGTTAGCTCCACAATGGTTAGCACATAAAAAATTAGATAATCTGCTAGGAAAATAGCTGATCAAATGGTAAAATTTGAGAATGAAACTAGCATGGTTGGATTAGGCTTAGAAAGACCTTTCCAACGATATATCACACTTCAATTTTCGATACCATTTGCAAAAATTTATCAAAAATGGGTGCCCATTTTCCAAAGTGGCACGGATTTGAAAATGCAAAAATTTTCAAAAATTTAGGAAAATTGAAAACAGCAAACAAAACTGACAAATCTAGAATTTTGGTCTCTGTCTGTCACAGAATTTCATGCGAGACAGTACCAAACCACGCGCGAGAACACACAAGCTCACGTGAGAAACTATAGAACCGCATGCAAGAAATCACAAGCCTGTGTAAGAACATACGTCAGCTCGCGCGAGAAAGTACATTGGCTCACGTGAGAAAATACATAGGCTCGCGTGAGAAAGTGCTTCGTCGCGCACAAAAGTGCTACAAACAACAAATCTTTGTGCGATACGATGAGAAACCTCACGCAAGATTCCGCAATAGTGACGCACAAAAGTATGGACAACACATGAAACATGAAAAAAAAAAAAATAGTTGAAACCTGCAATAGAAATACAAGAAAATAAGGACAAAATAGAGCTGTCTTGCCCCACTGTGGGCACCAAAAATGTACACACAAAAGTAGTGCACTTCTCTAAATCATTACATCAAAGGAAATCCATGAAAGGGAAACCTTCAATAGCGACCTAGAGCTCTCTATGTATGGAGTTGCAAGATTATTTTAAATTTTCTCTCAGCTAGAGCTATTAAGCTAATGACCTTGCTAGTCAACCACACACTGAGAGATTCAAATGAAGACAAGGGCAAGAGTGCCAATATCCCCAAAGAATCAAATGGAAATGCAATGCAAGTAAGCTAAGAATGAGGATGCAAGCTAGTATATGAAAATGAAAGTGCAAACTAGGCTATGAAAGGAAAGTGCAAGTCTTACAATCCCTCCTAATTGAACTATGTGAGATTAATCTATAGCATAAAGAAAGTCTATACTAAGAATGCCATGATTGTGCAACTATGAAAGCAAGAAAGCAAGCTAAATGAAATGCAACAACAATGTTTTCAAAGCTTGAATGCAAGAATGTCTTCAAAGAGCTCCAAATGACCTAAAAAACCTACAGCATAACATTAGCATAAAAAAGATTGATATGCAAATGAGGAAGAGAGCTCTTCTTTTATGGGAAATGAAAAGGAATGGACCATGGAGATTAAGAGATAAAAGATTTAATCAAGGGTGGAGCTTGAAAGAGGAGCAATCCATGTGCACAAATATCCTCCAATGAGAAAATAAGAGTCGACTTTTGTGTCCATATAAGACAAAAAGTGTTTTTCTTCTTTTTATAAAATAGGAATAATGCTTTATTTGTGCAACTTAGGATAAGAGGAAAAGTGGGGGCTTTTTATTTAATAAAAGGGGAGGAAATATTCCTTTTAAATAAATAAAGACTTTAGGATAAAATGGTTAGCCCAAGGCAAATAATTGAAAATGATGAAAATAGGATTTGACCAAAGAAATTGATATAATTGAAAAAATGTTGATTTTTGAAAATATTGATTCAGGGATTTGATAAATTGCTGAATGGGGGCCCAAAGTCTAGGTGACCATTTTAGGGTGCATACAGCAGCCACACGGTTCTAGGCTCCATAGCTCTTATTATGCAAGTGTCAGTGTCAACTTCAAAACATAGCTCATCCTTATATTCTTCCACAAGCTAAGGTGGAATTCTGAATCTCTTATACATTTTAATTTGAAATTTACCAAAATATTCATTCATGACTACATCAAAATTATCTCCTATTCTTTGAATATAATCATTTATCTGATAAACAATCGGTTTATCTGCTTTCTAGCCTACTTCACCGACTCTAGGAAGGAAGTTCTAAAAATAAAAGAAAATACATACCAAAAGTGGTATGAACTTCAATGTATTTGATTTTTCTTTCCTTATGGTATTCATGTTGTCATCTAGTTACTTCAACAATATCTCACAAAGGTCTATCTTCATATCCTTTTTAACAATTTTGTATGCTATGTTAACAACTCCACAGGGTACACTATCTACCCAAGATGACTAAAAGATTTGATAAGATATAAAGTTGGATGCAATTCTTAACTCAGGGTTATCCATAGTAGATAACTTCAATCCTCTTCCATTACATTTGGCTTTTGTAAGCTCACAAAGCTTATTATTATCAGTTTACTTGTATGCCCTCAGTCTATCATTGACCAAAAATCATGTGACTATATGCAAAACATCTTTAGTGATCTTAACTAGTCCATCGAGCCACATGAACTAATCATGTACTCAACTAAGTATTATCCTCATCCATTCATGCTTGAATACTATTGGCATGTGCATAGCATGGACCAAACCCTTAGTTTGCAAATGTCTGTGGTCGTCTTTCAATTTTCTATTAACACATAGATTCATGTATGATGTGTCAATTTCTGTTTGGCATATATCTTCAATCTTGTAGTGAATGAAGGTACAAACATCTTCAATCAGTATAAACCTTGGTGGGATCAATGATAAGGCTCCAATTTTGTCAACTTCAGTAGCAACAGCGGGAGGCAGCTTGTACTTAGGATTCACTAGGTCAATCTTCTCAATAATGACTAGTTTTTGTATCTTAGGTGCCATATTGATCTCATAAATATTCTTTAAACACGTAGGGTTTCACTTGAATAGAAATTAGAACTTGTGAACACATCTCTTTAGATGCTAAAAATACCTTGAATGTGTTTAATGTTGTTTGGAATGCTCAAATGATTGCTTGGAATCACTCGGTGATCGCTTCTTAGTCAAATGCTTTAAGTGCTCGCGAAAATATAAGGTAGAAATGAAATAGCATGACCTCTATTTATAGGTTTTCCTTGGTTAGGGATTCCAATGACTATAACATTTGCATTAAATGCTTCTTACCTACTTTATTTCACTAATAACCGAACTACTCTTTCCTTCACCGAATGGAACAAAATAGCTCATACACTTTACCGATCAAGATATGAAATATTAACTTCACACCTTATATCCAAATGCATCTTAGTATGCTAATATGGATCTTTGCACTAATTCCAGGAACCAATTTAAGATATAATTTAGGTTATCAACTCCTACACATAACTTTGACCGATTAAGTAAAGATAGGTGCACCTGATCCAATGGATGTGGTTCCATCAGTTGTTCCTAGTTATGTTCCATCATGTTGAGACTTCCTTCTCCAAGTCTTATTCATCTGATCTCTTATCTCATCAATGTTAACTTGAGTCTTTTCACTTGGTTGTTCCTTGGTTGGGGCTTTACTTTGGTACCTGCATTCTTTGGCTAGGTGACCGACCTTGTGACAGTGGAAACAAGTCATTCCAGAGTTTCTCCATGATTTCTGATTGTTCATACCATGCATCCTAAAGAAATTTGCAATAATGTGACCAAATCTTCCACATGCAGTACAAGTGATTCTTGTATTATAATCACATGGTATAGTTGGTCTTTGTTGGTTGTTTGCAGCATTTTGTCGATTAGGGACCCATTTCTCATTCCTTCTCTGTGACCTGCATTCTTTAGATTTATTACCATATTTCTTGCAATTATTACAATAACCCTCAAACCTTAGCTTCCTTGGATTGTTACCAACTCTTGATCTAGTCAAATGCCTTATGACCAAACTTATTGCAATTGTAGTAGTGACCATTAAACTTATGAGTACTTGGAAGATGACCTCTTTTTCTCCTACAAACATTTGTTGTGTGTCCTGGTTTCTCATAGTGATAGTATGAGGTCTTCTTTATCTTTGGTGGGGTAGAAACATTATCTCAGTTGGCTACTTGATTAGAGGACTCACCCTTCTCGATAGTTTTGTTTACATTGTATCCAAGTCCAGTAGTATCTCTCGATTGTCTTTGATTTCTTAGTTTTTCATCCAATATCTTTAGTGCTTCTTCGCTTCTTTTCAAGACTTCATTAGCATCTTTCTTAGATTTAAGATCATTTTTTAGATGTTCATTCTCAGATCTCAGTTCAACAATCTCTCCAACTTTTCTTGCAATATCTTGATTTGCACTAACTAGTTGGTCTGTCAAGTTGTAATGAATTTTTGTCAACCTCAATATTTCCCTATCTTTCTCATCCAATCTTGTGTTCATTTGTCTTCTTTCATCTTCCACCATTATTTTGTCATCTTTGGCTTTTCATTTTTGTTTTAAGATTTCACACATCCTTACTGATTGGGCTTCTTGTTCTCTTTTTAGTGCTTTCACCTGGTCAGCTAGGTTTTTTTTCTTTTCAAATAGTTCTGATATTATAGCATTAGATTCATCAGACATGCTTCCCTCTTATTGTTCTTCAAGTTCTTCCACCCGATCTTGAGTTTCTTTCAGTTGGTGTTCTAGCTCCTTCCTCTTGTTGATTAAATACATTAGTTTTCTCCTTAATTCATCAATTTTCTCATTGGCCATTCTTAGTTTCATTTCCATATTATCAATCACCCTTTCATACCTATAGTTCTCCATTCCTCCAGATCTTTCCTCTCAAGTGATTAAACTTCTTAATAAGAGACTAGGCTCTGATACCAATTGTTGGATCAGGTATGGAAAGGTACGTACTAAGAGGGGAGGGGTGAATTAGTACTGTAAAACACTTCTAAACTAATTAAACTTTCTTCCTTAAAAATTGACTGAATCCATAACTTTTGCATGAATCATATAAAAGATATAAAAGATAACATATAACTCTTAACACAATCATTTTGGTATCGCAATAATCCTTTTTAGAGGGTAAAAATTGTGGTGGGGATGATACCCATAAAACTTCACTACTGCAGTAAAAAGTTTGCCCGATTAGAGCTACACTGTTAGCTGATAGCTTACCCTATTAAGAGGACTAACTTGGTTAAGAGTCTTAAGACCTGCTAATTCTACCTTGTAAAAGGATTTTACAATTATAATCTAAGAATTATACCTCGTTAAATGATTTACAATATAAGATCTGTTAGGATATGCTCAGTTAAGAGACTTTATAATTCTGATTACTCTTTAATTAGTAACAAAAAATTATCTATTAAACTTGCATTAATCATATGCATATCAGACTCTTTATGCTCACTAACTTATTGCCTCATGTCATATACTACTCACAATATCAATTCAGTACTCAGTAAATTCAATTCTAAATCATAATCACTTCCCACTCTTCACTTCTCTGTACTTGGTGGTTTCTCTATTCATCACCTTCTCTGTAATATATGCTTCATGCATTCAAATCTCCTTCTCACGCATGCATAGTGATCTTCATACTCTGATCCATTTATATACAATTTTAGAAGCAGTGCTAGATGTTCTAGAATAATCTCTACAAGTGGTGCTAGCATTGGTTACTCCTCCAATGCATATATCATACTTTATTCTCATTCGTAGATCTCACCTTGTAATCATGTATAATCATAATGTTTCAATATCCAATGCTCTGACATATCCTTGAGATTTGTAAACCATTTTATGTTTGATGTCCAAATTCAATGTATCAAAAGATTCTCCTTGTGTCGACCTGCTATGCTCAATAACACATTTTCCTCTAACTTTGTAATTGTCTCATCTTCTCGGTTTGGTTGATGGTGTAGCTCAATACAAATTGGTGCTTGGTGCTCAATTCTTCCTTTCTCAATGTCTAAACTTTCTTTACCTTTACTGAAATTACCTGTTCCATTGTTTCCTTTATCGAATAGCTTTCCTGCTTTACCGAATTGTCTTTCCTTCTTTACCAAATGACTTTGACAATCAATGTGACTTCCTTATAACTAATGACAACAAAATAAATCTTAGGAGTATCAATAAACACCCTATATCTCCTCATTTTTGCAACCATGATTAATATTTTGGAATCCCTTCTCAAGCATTCATATTCAAGTCATCAAGGCAAGCATCCAAGCATTCAAGATAAAGACTTCTTCTCAAGCATTCAAGGTGTTCTTCTCTATGGATCAAGCTTCATTTCTTCATTAGAGATATAAAAAGGAGTTTCTCCATCAAGGAAGGAGATACATGTACATTCATCCAATTCCTCTTCTTCTTAATCAAGCATTGTGGAAAACTATAATGTCCATCACACAAGGTTTTGCCATTCATGATTTCCTTTTGGGTTTTTATGTTAAGTCAAAGATATTTCATCAACATATTTGATCACATTCAAAGGAGAATTTGTATTACCACGGTATAACACATTCTATTTTTTAGATCTAGCCTCTGCTATATGATAACACACTATAGACACCTAAATTATTCTTTCACACTAATATTAATTTTTATTAATATTTTCCCTTAACATTATAGTTGATTTTTATTAATTAACTATATTGTTATACTCCTCTATTTATTAAATAAAATAAAATAAAATAAAATAAAATAAATTCATTTTCCCTTTGTATTTAAATATGGACCTATTTGCTACAAATGAAAAATACCAAAACACCAAACAAAATCACATTAGATGTTAGTCGTTTCAAATGTAACAAAATAAGTAATCTTCACTACAACCTTCAATGAGCTAAAACAATGGCACCCAAAGCCTTGCTTGATTTTCTCTTTGAGATTATTGTGGATATACTCTCCCAATACAAATGAAATACAAAACTAATGCAAAAATATGAGATGCAAGCTACATGATGGTGAAGGGATTGAGAACAAGTATGAGGAACTTGCCCCAAGCTTCACAAATGATAAAGATTAAAATGATGCAAGATTGATTCTAGATAATGATAATGATAATGCAACAAGATTAAGATCTAAGAATAAGATTAAATTACAATGAAGAAAAGAACTAGAATTAGAATGATTAAGAATGCTAGAAGATGCAAGAGCTAAGAGATTAAGAAGAAAAAGAAGCTTAGACCTAAAATGAGGAGTGATGCCTCCTTTTATAGAAAATGAAAAAAATTGGATGGTGGAGATTAAGAGGCAAAATAATGGATGGCCAAGATAAGGAGGCAAAAGAGGAGTGGTTAAGATGAAGAGGAAAAAAGAAATGAGTTGCTAGAATTAAGAGGCAAAAATATGTTAGGTAGAGTTTGAAAAAGGTGAAGTGGAAAAAGATGCAAAAGCTAAACTTCACTTTTAGATGGAAAGAGGAATTTAAAAATGATTGGTGGAGAAAAAAGATGGAGAGGTGGTCACCTTGGAAAAGGTGATTGTGCACATGATTAGAGGTAAACCACCTTTTAATCAAGATTAGAGGAATATTAGAAAAAGGTAAGCATAGGAAAAAGGGAATTGGAATTAAATTAAAATAAATTTAATTTAATCATGGTTTAGAAGAGCTTTAGGCTAGTGGAGGAATAAAATAAATAAAATTTATTTTATAGAGGGAAATGGAGGGATAATATATATTAAATTGAATTTAATATATTATAATATTTAAATAAAATTTAAATACAAAGGGAAAATGAATTTATTTAATTAAAGTAAATTTAATTAAATAAATATATAGTTAATTAATAAAAATCAACTATAATGTTTAGGGAAAATGTTAAAAATTAATATTAGTGTGTTAAAGGACAATTTTAGGTGTCTACACACACTTTCATTTATTTCATTTCATTTTAAGGTTGATTCCAAATAGGGGTTTGAATAAGGGAAACCCCTCTATCCAACCTTCTTCCTTATTTTTCTATGTGTAGGTGTAGGTGACGTAGCTTTCAAGACTTCATCTAGCAAGTACAAGATCCATTGGGAAGACTGCAACTAGATTCAGGCAAAACACTTGGGTACTGAATGCCCTAGACTTCTTGTTCCCAATAAAAAACTTCCCAAGGCATTTTATACTTGATATATCACCTTCAAATTCAGTTTACAAGTTAGTATAGTTCTCAAGTCGCCATTTTAAGTCATTACAACTTCTTGTCTATTTTTTTGTCAGTCCCTATTTTTTGAAACTATCCATATTTGTTTATTTAGCTTTCTATTCTACATCATCATATCATTCCAACCCATAATCAGTGAAGGAACATTGACTCATTCTACAATTAGGTCCCACTTGAGCCTATTGGGTCATCTTCCTTTCGATTCTTCATTAGGGCAAGAAGGAGCAATCTACCTTTCCTATTTTTCTTATTGTACAATTTCATTACCTCAACTTGAGCACATTTCTCTTTGGACCCCACATGTGTATCACTATCCATTTGCGCACCAAATACTTCTTTCTATGAACCACCTTAATTATTATTATTATCATCCTACTCTCCTTCAAGAACTATTTAATCCAAAAGTTCCTATCCACTAGGCATAGTTGCAATAGCCCCATCAAATTTATCAAGGTCATCCAAATCATCAAACATATTGAACACATCTTTAGATTGTATGTCATGTAGGGTTATCTTTTGACCTCTTCCTATATTAAAATTTTTAAACAAAATGAAGCCCTCCTTGTCTTCCACCATGGGAGCTTGTCTTTATCCTACTTGGGAGTTGAGGTAACTAGCCCACTTCTAGAAACCCTTGCATGCTTAGATCTAGGAAAAATCCATTATAGATGACCATATTCATGGTAGACTTGCCATATAAATAATAGAGTTTCATAATCAATATATTAGAACCATGAATTTGATCCCAAGTAAATTTTCATGGAGTTGGGAAGAGGCTTACTCAAATCAATTTATACAAAAATACAAGCATAAGTGATCACCTTTTTCTCCATAGTATGTTGTGAAGGGCCCATTGGCTTTCCAAGATGAGTTACAACTAAATTGAATAAATTGTTTCTCCAAAACTATAGAG
Organism: Chamaecyparis obtusa; assembly: GCA_027943335.1. Taxonomy (NCBI): domain Eukaryota; kingdom Viridiplantae; phylum Streptophyta; class Pinopsida; order Cupressales; family Cupressaceae; genus Chamaecyparis; species Chamaecyparis obtusa. Next base: position 216,721 of record BSBK01001148.1, on the reverse strand, counting down.
GAAACTGTGGAGTCCTCACCCAAAATGTAACCCTTAACAAAAGCTCCTTAGTAGGATTAAAACCAACATGCCATGGCTTGATAAATGAACCAACCCGATTTCTAATATAGGGCCCCCATTTGAAAGCCCTAGTTTTTTCTAATGTGCATAAAAACCACCATAAAGTAGCTATTGGCAGCCAACATCACCTCCATTTCCATGTTTCAAATCCATGTGCAATGATCCCATGACTCCAAGAAAGGTAACAACACTCAAATCCCCATAAACTTACAAATCAAAGCATGATTAGATAGATAATCAATATCTTCCTCTACTCAATCAGACTTAATCACCATTAGGTTCCCCTAAATGTAGGGAGGCATGATAGTAATTATATTAATGGAGTGTTGAAGGACAAGTTCACGAAAATATAAGAGAGGGATCTTTTGATACTTAAGAAAATGTAACTAAAAATAATGAAATTCTCAATTATCTAAAATGATACATATCTAATTATTATTAATGAAAGGTGATAAAAATTATAACAAAAATTTATTTTTGCTAAAGAGATGACTTTGAAACTTGACAACTATGGTCAAAGGACAAAAAAATGCTATAATATGGCTAAATTATAGATAAATGGAAATCTAAAGACTCCAAAATATATAATTAAGAATATAAAGGAATCACACCCTAGATGGGGAGGTATTTGACCTTGAACACTAGCACATAACACAAACTATAATGCACTCATGTTGTCATCTTGACACAACTAGCCAAAACCTCTTTCAAAATATTAATTCTAATATCTATAACATTCTAACATACTTAGAGACAAAAAATTGGGGGTTGTTTTGGGGATTTCCTTAGTCAAACCCCCACTTTGGTCTCATGAACTCCATAGGTATCTAAACTAGATTATATAAATCTCTCTCTCTCTCTCTCTCTCTCTCTCTCTCTCTCAAGGGTGTCAAATCATTGGGTCACCCTAATTGAGGAAGCACAAGATATCTTTTGGATTGGGTATTCTAACCCCCAACTGGGCCACTACTAACATCGAGTCTAGATTTCCTAGGAAGTCAGATTTGATCAAAATTTGAGCCAACTCCATCACCTTCCCTTTTAGTCCCCCTAAGTTTAGAAGGGAAGCAAAAAAAATTGATGAGATGTTTCTATTTACATGGCATCATTCCTCCATAACCAATAATTCTGCATCTAGAACTATCTTGACAACCTCTAACATCAATCCATTAGGATCCAAGAAGACCACCTTCAACCTTTGGTTTATGATGAGGCAATAGGAATCTGTTTGTTAATGAGGACAAAGAAAGAATATTGGAGTATCCATCTCAGACCTAAGCTAGACTTATCAAAAGATAGGAGTCTAATGACCATAAATTACATTCGCCAATATTTTATAGAAAAAACCAACTTCCATCACATTAGATGAGCAAGCCAAGACACATCATAGTGAGAGAGAACAATGGTTTCCATAGATGCAACCAGGAGAAATGAAATCCCACACTTAATGCATCCAATATTAATCTATTTATTTTGATGCAAGACAACGTATATGAGGAATAATGGATAGGATTTTATCTAAGGATTAATTCCAATGACCACATGTCCCAATGTGGCAATGGTGACGTGATACTTGTACTTGGAATTTACAAGTTGATGTGACCATTAAATCCATAGAAACAAGAGCATTACTGATGTTGTCCTCAAACTAGCCAATGAAATTATTCTGAAGTTTCCAGACCCACCATTTCTCCTCACACCCTCATACTGCTAAACTCATCATTGTAAAGGGGCCAATAAATAGGTGGCCACCTCATAGGTATTGTGTAGGAAAGGGCATCTATTGTTGAGTTGGCTTCATAGAATTATATTGTTTGTTAAGTAATTAGGGATATGCTTTTAAGGGAGGTGATAATTTCATTTGAGATAGCTTGTATCTTCCAAGTAGGAGCAGAATGGTACCTTATAGCAGTGATGACAACCAAAGACTCCCCTTCAATTTTGAGATGAGTCACCTATCGTGCCTTGCATAGTTTTAAGATGTGATGAAGGGCTTGAATTATGCTTCATTATTGGTTCCTAGAACCAAAGGGAGAGAGGAGAAGATCATTTTCTCTTGACATTATTATAAAAGGAAAGTAACACTAGATGGTCTTAGATTGCCCTGAGATAACCCATCAAAGTCCAATTGTACTCATCCTAGACTGGGTGACAACTAGGTCACTTTAGCCTTCAAAGAGGTAGAATCAACTCTGAAAACCTCATTAACATGAGTTAAATAATTATTAATTATGTAAACCCTATATCTATTCATACATAACCACTTTACCTTATCCCAGCCATTCATTAAATAAATAAATAATTAATTAATTAATTTATCTTTCACCTTTATCTCCATTTTAATTCAATAAATATTTATTTAGTTAATTTATTTACTTTTTATTTGGTTAATTTAGCCTTCAACTTTTATTCCTCTTAGTTTTTAATCGATAAAATGCATCTATATGAGGTTGCACCCTAATATTGATCTAGATAAAAGAATTATATCCAGTTCATAAAAATTCCATTTCTAACCTTGACATATAGCTATACATACTACTCTCTTCTATGGAGTCACTACAATAGTAATATATGACCATAAATAGTCTCAAAATATGGGGTATTCCCCACTATTGACCTACTATATTTATATATATTACTTCAACAAGGAAAGCCATAGTAAAGAGATAACCAAAACCCTAACACTAGAAAGACCTATACCTGACCATGAGCCTCCATCACCATCATTGACCATATGGGACAATCAAGGTTGCATGCACAATAATCTACCAAGTTTGCACTTGTTGGTAGAGCCACCCCAAAGAAAGATAAATCCATTACCTCCATTACAATCTCCTCTTCATCCTCCTCTTCTTTGACCAAGCTCGTAGACACAAGATGTCTCTATAGCCACTGTGGGCCACCTTCCTTTGTTAGGCCTACTACCTTTTTGAGAAACAACTTGTATTTTTTCCTGCCACCATCTACCTCTGAAAAAACTTCACTTCATCACAAATACATCAAAATTTGGTATTTTGGCACCTCTTTTCTAGCCCTACCAACATAGTATTCTTTAGGTAGAGGAGTCCGCCCCCTTTTGTCTATATTTTCTATTACATCCCCAAGAGGTCACCTAATAAACACTTCTTTACCAATTTTCGGCAAAGAGGACACAATATCCTTGTCTTCCCCTACATCAATCAAGCTAGCAACAAACATTACATAGATGTTTGTGTTCACCTAGTAGAAATGTTCTGACTTTAGTAATTCATCACTAAGAATCCTCTAAATAACATGCACCACCAATTGATGATCAAAGGAAAACACTTTCTTCATACTTTTTTTTTCAGAAATGTCACCCAAGAATGACATTTACTTCTTCCTATAATGCAATCTCATAGGCGTATCCATATATGTAGACTCAATTTTAAATTCTTCTTTGTGAAATAATCATTGCAACTTCACCCATTAATTCTTCATCCTGCCTCATATAATCATGTGACATAGAAAACGTCATAGGTTCTATCTCACACCAAGTATCAACTTGACCGTCAAATCTAGAAATGAGGTCTTGACATTGTAGTATCATGCAAGAAAGGTCCTCTCAGTATGGTTATCATGTTCTTCACACAACATGTCACCCCCTTCACACCACCTTTGCCAACATATAATCTTTGTTGGATCCAACATTTATTTCTACTAAATGTCTTACTCATTATTTTATGTCACTTTGAGCCTAATTGGGATATGTACCCATCACGATCAATATAGGATAAAATTAAAATCATCATCTCACATCACTAGTCCTTACACGCCCATTAACCCCTTTACCAATTCACCTCTTAACCGACCCCGTCATCCAACTTAGCTTCTCCCTTGGCTAATATATCTACTTCTCAATTTTGTTCCCTATATACGTGAGTTATTTTAAACTCATCAAATCTTCTCATAGGCTCTCTAATTGGCCTCAACTATCTTTCCATTTTCCTATTTGGGATAGAATTTGTATGATTTCATTGATTGCCAATAGAGAATCTCCTTCTAGGAGGATTCTTGCCACCCCAACCTCAAGTCTGCACTTTAGGCCCAACAATGTTGCTCTAAATTCTGCTTCATTATTTATTATGGTCCCCAAGCGGTCAGACCTTTCTCTAAGGACTCTACCATCATGATCTCTAGCAGTACACCTTGCTCCACTTGGTCTCAGATTACCCTTTGAAGCTCCATCAAAATTTACCTTAATCCATCCCTTTTCTTGTTTTCTTCATTCTATGTTCTCCTAAGGGTCTCTAGGAAGATTGACCTTCCTACCCCCATTAATGAGGGAACTTTTATCCTTATTTTAATTGAATAAACATTTACAATTTATTTGATTAATTTATCCTCACACATCACCTTCTTAATAATTAGTTGAATAATCTTATTATTATTTAAATAATATTTAGAATTATATGACTAATTGAGACTTCCACTCGATTAATTGAATGTAGACACTAGCCACACAAGTCAAACTAACTTGGCATCTCATCCATTCATTTCATATTCCATCCTCAAATCTCAATCATTCACATAAAGGTATACCCTAATCAAATCCTAAACCTTGCCCTTGTTTGTGTGCTCATTGATCCAAGCCCTAATCTTTAATCAATCCTAGTCATCAACCAATCCATTATAATCTTTTATTTCTCTCTTAAAGACTCTATAAACGAAAGGTTTCTCATCTCATTTGAGCACCCCCTTTCATCATACCATTGTGCTCAATATGTTATATTTAATCCATTTTGATCTTATCTTATTCCATTGATTTGATTCATTATCTTTACTCTACCACCATGTTTTTGGTTTCATAAACATACATTATAAATCAACTCTATCTCGAAAAATGAAAAAATAAATAAAAGTATTATATGTATATTCCATTATCTTTTATATTATTGACCTTTATTTTTTTTTCTACAAATTATTTAACTTATAATTATCACTTCATAATGTAAATTAATTTAAGCTCGAATGCATAGATTTGACTAGGAAAGATCAGTTTCCTTCACAAATATTTATGTTATTAAAATATGTTTTTTACACTATAGAACAATGAATTATGTGGCCCCATAACTACGGTGAAGCTTTTATACTCATGGCCCATCAAAAAACATTCCCAAGTGGAAACCTAGGACCCTAGAATCATGGTCATTTATGTCATCTTTTTCGCGGGAGATTTTAAAATTCATACAACCCGGATTTTTATTCTTATTGTCACCCTATTTCGTTTCAGGCCATCCTATCTAATCAAACACCAGTTTTTTCTGGTCTATCCCAAGACTTCTATACATCATCTGGAGCAGTTTTTTTCAATTCATTGTAATAGATTTTACTGAACGAGCAAAGGAATTCTTGGCAGTTGATTAGGAATGGTGGGCACTGCTCCAAGAACCAGAAAAAGGGTGGGTGCCCATCCCGTCCCACTCAAACGAGGAGAAAATGGCAGTGGCTTTACAAATTGGTAAGTCCCCTTCCCGCCAAATCCACAGTTTACCTTTAATCGATCCTTTTGGTAACACATATTGCATGTTCAAGGAGGATTATCTGATAGGAGTTGTTGAATGTGTTATTCTTTGTGCAGTAAAAAATGTAGGAAGGCTGTCCCTGTTGGGGTTCTAGATGTGCATGATTGCAAGCTGGATGCTAAGATAAAGTTTGCTTTGGGTAAGCCTATATATTAATGCTGCCCATGTTTTTATTTTGGGAATCAAGAAAATAATCTTATGCTTTTTTCGTTTCTCTGAATTTGATTTGATGTGGGTGCCACTGATGGATCTGTAGTTTAGCATGTTTTTGGGTATTAATGTTGCCTTTGCTTTGTATGTTGGATACTTATACTTCTGTCCCTGATTTTTCCGCTGCCTTTGCCTTGTATGTTGGCTTCTTATATTTCTGTTTCTGATTTTTTCTGCATGCAGCCCTGAACAAGGGGCAGGAGCAGTAAACTCCCGAAATGACTATCTAGATTTTAGAATTAGTGTATGTGAGTAACTAATATTGATGCATCCTATAAGTTGGATACCCATTTCCATAAACTCCTGCAGATTTATTACCAATGGACCACAGCTTAAATGAGTAGTAGTGTCCCTAAAATTAGACCACAATGCCTGGGGCATTGGCTTTTTCACTTTTCAAATATCCTGTAGGGAAGCGTGTCCTGGGAGATTAATGTCAAAGAAAACCATAGGCGATCAATTTCCAGGGTGTATTTAATATAAACAATTTCCCTGGGGTTTTATAAGGCCCAGTTATTTGGTGCCCTTCACAGCCGTCTACTTAAATTACAAGGGCACTGAGGATGAATATGGGTCATCATCATGACAGCTACATTTGCTATCCTATGAGATGTGTCAAGTACTAATGAAACTTCTGCAAACTGGGATTTATGTATTCTTGATGTAATTAAACCTATGCTATATGCTAATTTGAAAAAAAATAAGGGGTTGGGCATTGAATTCTTTGACTCCAACTAGATTTTTACGTCTTTAATTCTTAACCATTCAAGACATGTAGTTTTCATAGCCATACTAATGTTCTGTTTTTCTGATCATGATTGCAGAATGCCACCATCACCCAAATAGTTCCACCGATAAGGACCTATCTCAATTGTAATTTTAAGTACCCCTTTTATGTTTCTTCTTATAAATGAGTTAATCTAGGTTTAGTTTCATTAGTATATTCAGTACTCTTACTGTCATGCAGGAGAAGCAAAAAAAGAAAAAACAAGGAAGAGGCAGAAGATGCCAAGACTTCAAGGATGACCAAAAAGCCCAGGGGCCCACAAGCACCAAAAAATCCTCAGACAGCATTTTCTGTTTTTATGTAAGGGTCAAAATCTCTAATGCTTTCCATTGTAAAACAAGGGTCTATGGTTTCTTACTTTGAATGTCTTTCATTGCAGGAGCGACTTCAGATCAAAATTGAAGGAGGGTAATGTCGATTTGAAAGAGGTATTCTAACCTTAACTCCGCTGTTTGATTTGATTTTTCAGTTTTCATCCTATTCACTACTATAAAAAAGGGCAACAAGTATCTTTTTATACTAAAACAGTAATAGGAAATTACTATTAGGAAACTCTGTAAATTGCTTAGTTAGAAATAATGCCATCTAAAATCCAAAGAAAGAAGGAATTCAGGCAGTGTCTTCAGTATGGGATAATAAGAACTGACATACAAGAAGCATACTTCAAAATAACAGAATCTGCATAAATGACGAAGCAAATCTAGACAAGTATATGCTATTCAATACTATTAGCTCAATCTTTGGCATTTGTTCTCTTTGTCATTGTTTTCAAGGTTTGGATAAGTGGAAAAAACTTTCTTTTTAGGCTCCGGGGTTTTAAGCATAGTTGTCAAATCAGATTGTATTTGGTTTGCACAAGATTTTTTGGAGCAGTTGTATTTGTCCAATTTGATCTGGGTTTTTCAACGATATTGTAATTTTGCCTTTCTTTTGAAGATTTTGGATATCTGAATTTCTTTTATCTCAAACAATTACAATTTTTCAAATCTGGTAACCATGATTTTAAGATGTGTGTTAGTAATATTGATAATAGGATAGGTTTTTTTATTGCGAGTTTAAAAGTTTTTAGTATGTTAGTTTTCGCCACTTTTCAGGTTTAGGTATTTAGGTTAGATGATGGATTGAAGATGGTTTAAATTATTGCACTGGCAACAAGGTGACACTATTATCATGAGTTGTCATTTCTGCGAGTGGATATGTTTGTCCTTTTAAGTTCATTATTTCAGTACGTTGATACGTTGGGGATGAATGAATTTGCTGCAAAGAAAATATGGGTTGGCTGATATGATCGTGTATCACTGACACACGGATATAGCAGATCAAAAATCAAGAGGCTCTAAAATCAAACAAATTTAGAGATACAGAAGCATTCTCCTTGTCTGTGCAAGGGATTTAAAACTACAAACAAAGCATATAGAATCAAAAGAGATAAGAGGCATTTGGATTAAATGTTTATTCAGGAGAAATTAGTGTTTTGAATGTTAGAAAAACTGCCAGCTTCATGTTGTTTTCCCTGCACAAACTGAAGTATGTACTCTGTCATGCAGGTAAATAAACAGGGGACTGAGAAATGGAAGAAAATGACAGAAGAGGTAAGTGTTAATGTCAATCGAGTGACATCCCATATGTATATCCTAAAACTAAATGTATAGTATATTATGTGGCAAGTATTTTGGCAGTTGTATGAGGTTTGAATCAGATCTTTGCCAATTGTATTGTTTTCATAGACTATAGCCCAATGGGGAACACTAAATAAAATATATTAAAGCTGGTGCTGCTGATAAAAATTTGGAGCCTTTTTGAAGGAAATGATTTATGGCTTTTTTAATTCTTTTCAATCTTTTGTGGTGTGAAATTTGAAGTGAGGAATTGTAGGTGCCATGTATAAACATACTGTCCAGATCTTTCAAAATTTAAAGCCCCAATAAACTTTTAATGCCATAGGCCACATAGACATAAAAGTCCTTAAGCTAGCGAGGGCAATGGTAGACATCTATTGAGCACCTGCTGAAACTTCGAGGGTTTTATGAGGGGGATTTAGGGTGTACTTTAAGGATTATTTGTAAGGATTGGAGGGTTTAGTGAAGAAAAAATTGTTGCAAGATTAATTGAAATTTTTTCTTTAATGATAGTGATTTTTATTTTCTCAGACTTCAGATTGAGCAGTGGAAAAGTTGTGGGGCTAGAAATTGTTCCACCAGTTTAAGTCTTTTTTCTGCTACTTGTCTATCATTTGAAGTTTTAAAACTTTTGCCAATAGAGTTTAGGATTTGGGGTTTATGGTAATTTTTTATTTTTTAATATTTCTTTATTCTGTCGAATTGAATCTGCTAGATAATTAAATTCATGAGCCCATCAGCTTTCATAAATTTGAGAGCTTAATCTTTTAAGTTTAAATTACACTACAAAATTCATGAGACCACCCCCTCTTAAACAATCCTAAAAAATCTCAGCTACACCCACTGAATTTTTTAGAAAACCTCCCTTCATAAGACCCTGGCCTTAATGAACTAAAAATACAGGGCTCCTATTTGTGGCAGATATTAATTTTTTTGTGGCTGTATTTTTTCAATTCCACGAACTGGCCTCAGGAAAAATAGGAGCTGGAACCGGATCCTTATAATTTGAGCCTGCTTATTAGTTTGCGTGGTTGAAGATATTTAGCTCTTAGGACAGGTCTCCATGCGGCTGCTAAGCTTATTTTGGCTAGCAGCTGCTGTTCAATTTTTTTAGCAGCATTTTGTAGAGCTAGTGACCCCATGATTATAAAATTTGGCTGATTATGAAACAAATTTGTGAAGCCACATCTAATTTTTTCAACTCAATTTTTTTAGCAGCATTTTGTAGAGCTAGTGACCCCATGATTATGAAATTTGGCTGATTATGAAACAAATTTATGAAGCCACATCTAATTTTTTCAATAAGCAGTCACTGCTTATTTCCAGCCCCTAGATTTTTAAAATGCTTAATTTCAATTTCTAAATTGTAGTTTCTCCACTAAAATAGAAAAAGATTTCAATTTATCCTTTCCCTGTGCTTAAAAAATTCCATAGGAACACTCCTGCTTTAAATTAAGTAGAAATGACAGTTAAGCAACCACATAAAAACATGAGATTATAGTCATTTAGTGAGTTTTGTCTTACTCGATTAAATGAGATTCTCTGATGTCCTGAACATCTGGTTGTAGGAGAAACAACCTCACAATGAGAGGGCTGATGAACTAAGAATGGAATATGAGCGTGCCCTGGCTAGGTATCACGAAAAACTCCGCCAGGTTTGGATTGTTTTCAATGGTGAAATAACAATTTCTTTTTACGTATTTTTAAGATGAAGCAATGATCAATCATTTGAATCTGTCTTTGTGATTCAGTTTAACGAAGAGGGTGATTCGGCGGAAGTTGGCATAATTGATAAGGTTGGTTAACGTCCTAGTTTAACTTGTATATTTTAAGAAATTTTCATTGATTTCAGAAGCTCACAATGAACTGAATGAACTACAGGCTTATTATGAAGCACTATATAAGTTTCAATACGATGGGCCAACGACTGATGAAGATAATTCTTCTTACGATGGGCCTATGACTGATGAGGATTAGGCATCGAAGGGTGACTTGGCACTATTATCTTGCAACATCTTTTTGCTGTGTATAATTTTTGTTCATTCATGCGGGGTTTATTTTTTACAATCCGGTGTGGCTAAAAAATGCTTCTTTTTGTACATGAATCGGTTGATGCTTTGTTACTGTACACATGAACTGATCGAGAGTGTAAGTAGATAAATACACCAGCAGAAGCTTGATTTCTGCCAGATATGTATGTATCAATTTTGGGGGTCCATGAGCTGGTGAAAGGCTTTAGATATCATTTTGGTAACACTATAGAGGCATGCTCATGCACTTCGAACTCAATGAGAGTATGGCTAAATGATTACAAACTATGTATTTTTGGAGAATTTATATTGCATGCGGTTGATATTGTGTCTTGAACTTTCATGTATTTATGATCCCTCACTGTGATAAGTAGAGTAATAATTAGGTGTTGTTCACTAACTTGGATTGCTTTTGTAAAATAATTATAATTAGATCTGAAAAGAAGTTTGAAACGATTCTATTGGATTCTTTCTAAAAATCAGAAACATGGAAAACTAAGATGAGTGTAAGGACAATTGATTTTAATTAGGAGTTGTGATATATAATATGGGAAAAATTAGAAACATGGAAACTAAGATGAGTGAAACTTGGTGTTAGAAAAGTATTATTGAATTTTTTTTATTTTTTATTTTGGTATTGGAGAATAAGATTCAGATAAATCAATGTAATATTGGAGAATCTTTGAAGCTTTTTGATTATTAGTAAAGTTTTGTAGAACAATTCAATAATTTTGATACAATTGAAATATGAAAGAAAGTACAATTGGTAATGATGTAATTGTGATGATTTTAAATGATTGGAACTTGAGACTTTAATCCAATAGATGTAGAGTGCAAGAATTAAAATTTTGGTTTTGTTCGGTACAAAGACTAATTTGGTGACTAATACAATAGGTTTGGATATTGTTGTAGTAGATAGATGTTAGAGGGTTTGTGATAATAGATGAATGATTGATTCCTTATCTAAATGAAATGATTCGAAGGTGATGTCCTTTCATATATTTTCTATGTGAATAGTTTAAGAGTTTTGTTTTAGGAGTTGGCGAGTGTTGGTTCATTAGAATTGAATTGGTTTTAGCTTATTATTCAATTTAAATTTGAACAAAGCATGCAAAATTGCATGTGCAACATGAAATTGAATCTAGGTTGCATGTGTGATCTTGAATCTTATAAAAAACAACAATTTGAAAGTTGAAATTGTTCTCTCAAATATAAGGACTTGTATCCTTACTCTATTTTGCTATTTAGAATGAGAATGAGACATGTCATCTGTTGTGTGGACACTTGCATTTGTTTCATGATTTTTTGATGACTTGGTATTAAATACCAATTGCTAGCCATGTAAGTCACAACTTCGGTCTTCATTATCATGAAGTTACTAGCCCCTTCAAAACAATTGTTTGATGTTCTTCTTTCTCAATTGCAACAACTGTTCTCGAACATTCATTTTCCTCTGAAACAATTTAAGTAGAAGGAACATTATGACCTATACAAAGATATTAGGTGCCTATTTTCACACCTTTTGCTACTACTAATGAAGCTTTTGAAACCTTCCAATTTCTATCATTAAAAATAATTGTGCAACCCTCGTCACCCAATTGCCCTCTTGAAATTAAGTTCCTACTCAGCCTTGGAACATGTCTTACCTCTGGTAGTAGCCAATGATTCACATTTTGTAACTTAATCTTAATTTTTCCCTTTCCAACAATCTGACAGGGATCATTATCTCCCAAATAAACTAGCCCAAAATCCCGTTGGACATAATCAAGAAAATAACCTCTATGGGGTGTAGCATGAAATGAAGCCCCATAATCTAAAACCCATGAATTATTAACATTTTCTAAAGAAAGAAGCAAAGCATCCTCTTCAGATTTATTACTTACCACATTTGCCTCCTTGTTACCTTCTTGTTTGTCTCCTTTATTCTTTCAAGACCAACAATCTTTCTTCTTATGACCTGGCTTTCCACAGTACCAACAATCATTTGGTCCTTTGGATTCAGATCTCTTTCCCTTTGATTTTCCTCTTGTTCCCATGATCTCCAGAATTGTTTCCTCTCCCATTCATTCTACCTCTTCTTTGTGCGTTCAAGACACTTCCAGATGTAGATCCATCCGATCTTTTCCTACGAGTTTTCTCACTCAAAATCACACTGATAACATCATCAAATTTTAGGTATTAGAACCATAAAAAGAGTTACTAACAACCATTACCAATCCATTCCAGCTTTCAGGCAAAGAACACAAAATCAAGAGAGCTCTAATTTCTTCATCAAAATTAACATTTACAGAAGATAATTGACTGGTAACCGTATTAAACTCATTCAAATGATTAGTAATAGGTCCACCTTCTGTCATCTTCATATTAAATAGACACTTCATGAAAAATACCTTGTTTGAAGCGAAGGGATTTTCATACAACTTTGCTAGGGTTTCCATCAACTCTTCAGTTGTCTTCGCTTTTGTAATATGAAAAACCACTGATTGTAACAGGCACAATAGAATACTTCCAAGTGTCTTTCTGTCAAGAATATCACCCCAAATCAAGATATATCCATTGCCTCCACTACTTGTATTTTTCCCTACCACCATCTACCTCTGAAAAAACTTCACTTCATCACAAATACATAAAAATTTGGTATTTTGGCACCTCTTTTCTAGCCCTACAAACAACATAGTATTCTTCAGGTAGAGGAGTCTACCCCCTTTTGTCTATATTTTCTATTACATCCTCAAGATCTCACCTAATAAACACTTCTTTACCAATTTCCTACACAGAGCACACAATCTCCTTGTCTTCCCCTACATCAATCAAGCTAGCAACAAACATTGCAGAGATGTTTTTGTTCACCCAGTAGCAATGTTATGACTTTAGTAATTCATCACTAAGAATCCTCTAAATAACATGCACCACCAATTGATGATCAAATTAAAACACTTGCTTCATACTTCTTTTTTTCTGAAAATGTCACCCAAGAAAGACATTTACTTCTTCCTACAATGAAGTCCCATAGGTGTATCCATATATGCAAACTCAATTTTAAATTCTTCTTTGTGAAATAATCATTGCAACTTCACCCATTAATTCTTCATCCTGCCTCATATAATCATGCGACATAGAAAATGTCATAGGTGCCATCTCACACCAAGTACCAACTTGACCCTCAAATCTAGAAATGAGATCTTGACATTGCAATATCATGCGGGCAAGTTTGAAGATTTATGTCCTTTCAACATGGTACATCATGTTCTTTGCACAACTCCTCACCCTCTTCACACCACCTTTGCCAACATATAATCTTTGTTGGATCCACCATTTATTTTTACTAAATGTCTTACTCATTATTTTATGTCACTTTGGACCTAATTGGGATATATGTACCCATCATGATCAACGAAGGATGAAATTAAAATCATCATCTCACATCACTAGTCCTTCCACGCCTATTAATCCCTCTACCAATTCATCTCTTAACCAACCCCACCATCCAACTTAGCTTCTCCCTTGGCTACTTAGCTTCTCCCTTGGCTAATATATATACTTCTTGATTTTGTTCCCTATATACATGTGACTTATTTTAAACTCATCAAATCTTCTCATAGGGCTCTCTAATTGGCCTCAATTATCTTTCCAATTTCCTATTTGGGATAGAATTTGTATGATTTCATTGATTGCCAATAAAGAATCTCCTTCTAGGAGGATTCTTGCCACCCCAACCTCAAGTCCGCACTTTAGATCCAATAATGTTGCTCTAAATTCTGCTTCATTATTTATTATGGTCCCCAAGCAGTCAGACCTTTCTCTAAGGACTCTACCATCATGATCTCTAGCAATACACCTTGCTCCACTTTGTCCCAGATTACCCTTTGAAGCTCCATCAAAATTCACCTTAATCTATCATTTTTCTTGTTTTCTTCATTCTATGTTCTCTTAAGGGTCTCTAGGAAGATTGACCTTCCCACCCCCATTAATGAGGGAACTTTTATCCTTATTTTAATTGAATAAACATTTATAATTTATTTGACTAATTTATCCTCACACATCACCTTCTTAATAATTAGTTGAATAATCTTATTATTATTTAAATAATATTTAAAATTATATGACTAATTGAGACTTGGACTTGATTAATTGAATGTAGACACTAGCCACACAAGTCAAACTAACTTGGCATCTCATCCATTCATTTCATACTCTATTCTCAAATCTCAATCATTCACATAAAGGTATACCCTAATCAAATCCTAAACCTTGCCCTTGTTTGTGTGCTCATTGATCCAAGCCCTAATCTTTAATCAATCCTAGTTATCAACCAATCCATTAGAATCTTTTATTTCTCTCTTAAAGACTTTATGAATGAGAGATTTCTCATCTCATTTGACCACCCCCTTTCATCATACCCTTGTATTTAATCCATTTTGATCTTATCTTATTCCATCGATTTGATTCATTATCTTTATTCAACCACCATATTTTTGATTTGATAAACATACATTATAAATCAGCTCTATCTCGAAAAACAAAAAAGAAAGATGAAAGTATTATATGTATATTCCATTATCTTTTATATTATTTACCTTTATTTTTTTCCCTACAAATTATTTAACTTATAATTATCACTTCATAATGTAAATTAATTTAAGCTCAAATGCATAGATTTGACTAGATTAGCTCAAATGAATTTAGGGAAAGATCAGTTTCCTTCACAAATATTTATGTTATTAAAATATGTTTTTTACACTATAGAACAATGAATTATGTGGCCCCATAACCATGGTGAAGCTTTTATACTTATGGCCCATCAAAAAAACATTCCCAAGTGGAAACCTAGGACCCTAGAATCATGGTCATTTATGTCATCTTTTTCGCGGGAGATTTTGAAATTCAAACAACCCGGATTTTTATTCTTATTATCACCCTCTTTCGTTTCACGCCATCCTATCTAATCAAACACTAGTTTTTTCTGGTCTAGCCCAAGACTTCTATACATCATCTAGAGCAGTTTTTTTCATGTCATTGGAATAGATTTTACCGAAAGAGCAAAGGAAGTCTTGACAGCTAATTAGGAATGGTGGGCACCAGAAAAAGGGTGGGTGCCCATCTCGTCCCACTCAAACGAGGAGAAAATGGCAGTGGCTTTACAAATTGGTAAGTCCCCTTCTCGCCAAATCCACATTTTACCTTTAATCGATCCTTTTAGTAACACATATTGTATGTTCATGGAGGATTATCTGATAGGAGTTGTTGAATGTGTTATTCTTTGTGCAGTAAAAAATGTAGGAAGGCTGTCCCTGTTGGGGCTCTAGATGTGCATGATTGCAAGCTGGATGCTAAGATAAAGTTTGCTTTGGGTAAGCCTATACATTAATGCTGCCCATGTTTTTATTTTGGGAATCAAGAAAATAATTTAATGCTTTTTTTGTTTCTCTGAATTTGATTTGATGTGGGTGCCACTGATGGATCTGTAATTTAGCATGTTTTTGGGTATTAATGTTGCCTTTGCTTTGTATGTTGGCTACTTAGACTTGTGTCCCTGATTTTTCCGCTGCCTTTGCCTTGTATGTTGGCTTCTTATATTTCTGTTTTTTAATTTTTTCTGCATGCAGCCCTGAACAAGGGGCGGGAGCAGTAAACTCCCGAAATGACTATCTAGATTTTAAATTTAGTGTATGTGAGTAACTAATATTGATGCATCCTATAAGTTGGATAGCCATTTCCATAAATTCCTGCAGATTTATTACCACTGGACCACAGCTTAAATGAGTAGTAGTGTCCCTAAAATTAGACCACAATACCTGGGACCACAGCTTTTTCACTTTTCAAATATCCTGGTAGGGAAGTCTGTCCTGGGAGATTAATGTCAAAGAAAACCATAGGCGATCAAATTCTAGGGTGTATTTAACATAAACAATTTCCCTGAGGTTTTATAAGGCCCAGTTATTTGGTCCCCTGCACAGCCATTCGCTTAAATTACAAGGGCAGTAAGGATGAATATGGGTCATCATCATGTCAGTCACATTTGCTATCCTATGAGATCTGTGCTAAATATACTACTAATGTCTCAAGTACTAAGGAAACTTCCGCAAACTGGGATTTATGTATTGTTGATGTAATTAAACCTATGCTATATACTCATTTGAAAAAAATAAAAGGGGTTGGGCATTGAATTCTTTGACTTCCACTAGATTTTTAGGTCTTTAATTTTTAACAATTCAAGACATGTAGTTTTCATAGCCATACTAATGTTCTGTTTTTCTGATCATGATTGCAGAATGCCACCATCACCCAAATAGTTCCACCGATAAGGACCTATCTCAATTGTAGTTTTCTGTACCCCTTTTATGTTTCTTCTTATAAATGAGTTAATCTAGGTTTAGTTATTAGTATATTCAATACTCTTACTGTCATGCAGGGAAAGCAAAAAAAGCAAAAACAAGGAAGAAGCAGAAGATGCCGAGACTTCAAGGATGACCAAAAGGCCCAGGGGCCCACAAGCACCAATGAAGCCTCAGACAGCATTTTCTGTTTTTATGTAAGGTTCAACATTTCTAATGCTTTCCAGAGTAAATATGGTTTCTCACTTTGAATGTCTTTCATGGCAGGAGCGACTTCAGTTCAAAATTTAAGGAGGGTAATGTCGATTTGAAAGAGGTATTCTAACCTTAACTCTGCTGTTTGATTTGATTTTTCAGTTTTCATCCTATTCACTACTATAAAAAAAGGCGACAAGTATCTTTTTATGCTAAAACAGTAATAGGAAATTACTATTAGGAAACTCTGTAAATTGCTTAGTTAGAGATAATGCCATCTAAAATCCAAAGAAGGAAGGAATTCAGGCAGTGTCTTCAGTATGGAATAATAAGAACTGACATACAAGAAGCATAATTCAAAATAACAGAATCTGCATAAATAACGAAGCAAATCTAGACAAGTATATGCTATTCAATACTATTAGCTCAATCATTGGCATTTGTTCTCTTTGTCATTGTTTTCAAGGTTTGGATAAGTGGAAAAAACTTTCTTTTTAGGCTCCGGGGTTTTAAGCATAGTTGTCAAATCAGATTGTATTTGGTTTGCACAAGATTTTTTGGAGCAGTTGCATTTGTCCAATTTGGTCTGGGTTTTTCAACGATATTGTAATTTTGCCTTTCTTTTGAAGATTTTGGATATCTGATTTTCTCTGACCTCAAACAGTAACAATTTTTCAAATCTGGTAACCATGATTTTAAGATGTGTGTTAGTAATATTGATAATAGGGTAGGTTTTTTTATTGTGAGTTTAAAAGTTTTTAGTATGTTAGTTTTCACCTCTTTTCAGGTTTACGGATTTAGGTTAGATGGTGGGTTGAAGATGGTTTAAATTATTGCACTGGCAACAAGGTGACATTATTATCATGAGTTGTCATTTCTGCGAGTGGATATGCTTGTCCTTTTAAGTTCATTATTTCAGCACGTTGATAGGTTGGGGATGAATGAATTTGCTGTAACGAAAATATGGGTTGGCTGATATGATCGTGTATCACTGGCACACGGATATAGCATATCAAAAATCAAGAGGCTCTAAAATCAAACAAATTTAGAGATACAGAAGCATTCTCCTTGTCTGTCCAAGGGATTTAAAACTACAAACAAAGCATAGAGAATCAAAAGAGATAAGAGGATTTTGGATTAAATGTTTATTCAGGAGAATTTAGTGTTTTGAATGTTAGAAAAACTTCCAGTTTCATGTTGTTTTCCCTGCACAAACTGAAATATGTACTCTGTCATGCAGGTAAATATACAGGGGACTGAGAAATGGAAGAAAATGACAGAGGAGGTAAGTGTTAATGTCTATCGAGTGACATTCCATATGTATATCCTAAAACTAAATGTATAGTATATTATGTGGCAAATATTCTGGCAGTTGTATAAGGTTTGAATCAGATCTTTGCCAATTGTATGGTTTAATTAGACTATGGCCTCATTTGAGGACACTAACTAAAATTTGTAAGCTGTCAGTTGTATAAGGTTTGAATCAGATCTTTGATAGCCCAATGGGGAACACTAAATAAAATATATTAAAGCTGGTGCTGCTGATAAAAATTGGGAGCCTTTTTGAAGGAAGTGATCTATGGCTTTTTTAATTCTTTTCAATCTTTTGTGGCGTGAGAATTGTAGGTGCCATGTATAAACATACTGTCCAGATCTTTCAAAATTTAAAGCCCCAATAAACTTTTAATGCCATAGGCCACATAGACATAAAAGTCCTTAAGCTGGCGAGGTCAATGGTAGATATCTATTGAGCTGAAACTTCGAGGGTTTTATGAGGGGACTTTAGTGTACTTTAAGGTTTTTTTTCTAAGTTGCTGGTTTGGATTCTGGTACGGATGCGGGTTCGAAATTTGTCCAATTTTTTTTGGTTGGGTTTGGATTCATTTTGGGTTTGTCCGTACAAGAATATAAATATATATATATGCAGCAACAGAAAATAAGTTTTGCTTTTCATTCACAAATGCACAAATGACATAAAATGGCAAAAAATCTTTATAGAAAAGTCACTTTTAGGGTTGAAGGGTTGAATAGACCTAAAATGGCAAAAAAACTTTATGGAAAAGTTGAGGAAAGTGACGTTTTCAGTCAAATTTGCCTCAAATTCTGTCCAAATTCGTTCTGGGTCCTTCCATGCATTTCAAAATTCTGCCAAATTCGTCCGAAAGTCTGATAGGGTCCTTCTGACAGACTTTACTGTGAATTTGAGTGTCTGTGGCAGAATTTGAACCGAATTCGAATTTGCAGCGAACCGAATTTCGACTTCAGCCTTCAAGGAGCGAATGTGGTAACTTAGTTTATTTGTAAAGATTAGAGAGTTTCATGAAGAAAAAAAGTTGTTATAAGATTAATTAGAATCTTTTCTTTAAGGATAGTGATCTCTATTTTCTCAGACTTCAGATTGAGCAGTGGAAAAGTGTTGGGACTAGAAATTGTCCCACCAGTTTAAGTCTTTTCTCTGCTACTTGTCTATCATTTGAAGTTTTAAAACTTTTGCCAATAGAGTTTAAGATTTGGGGTTTAGGGTAATTTTTTATTATTTTATGTTTCTTTATTCTGTTGAATTGAATCTGCTAGATAATTAAATTCATGAGACCACCCGCTCTTAAACAATGCTAAAAAATCTCAACTACACTCACTGATTTTTTTATAGAAAACCTCCTTCCATAAGACCTCAACCTTAATGAACTAAAAATAGAAGGCACCTATTTTGCGGGCAGATATTAATTTTTTTGTGGCTGTATTTTTTCAATTCCATAAACTGGCCTAAGGAGAAATAAGAGTTGGAACGGGCTACTTAAAATTTGAGCCTGCAACAAATTTGTGAAGCCACATCTAATTTTTTCAATAAGCAGTCACTGCTTATTTCAAAATTTAAATTGTAGCCGCTCCACTAAAATAGGAAAAGATTACAGTTTATCCTTTTCCTCTTTTCCTCCGCTTAAAGAATTCCATAAGAACACTCCTCCTTAAAATTAAGTAGAAATAGCAGTTAAGCAACTGCATAAGGACATGGGATTATAGTCATTTTAATGGGTTTTGTCTTACTCGAGTAAACGAGATTCTCTGATGTCCTGAACATCCTGGTTGTAGGAGAAACAACCTCACAATGAGAGGGCTGATGAACTAAGAATGGAATATGAGCGTGCCCTGGCTAGGTCTCATGAAGAACTCCGCCAGGTTGGCTTGGTTTCAATGGTGAAGTAACAACTTTTTTTAACATATTTTTAAGATGAAGCAATGACCAATCATTTTGAATCTGTCTTTGTGATTCAGTTTAACGAAGAGGGTGATTCAGCGGAAGTTGGCATAATTGATAAGGCTGGTTAACATCCTAGTTTACCTTGCATATTTTAAGAATTTTTCATTGATTTCAGAAGCTCACAATGTACTGGATGAACTACAGGCTTATTATGAATCACTCTACAATTCTTCTTACGATGGGCCAACGACTGATGAAGATAGTTCTTCTTACGATGGGCCAACGACTGATGAAGATAGTTCTTCTTACGATGGGCCAATGACTGATGAGGATTAGGCATCGAAGGGTGACTTGGCACTATTATCTTGCGACATCTTTTTGCTGTGTATAATTTTTGTTCATTCATGCGGGGTTTATTTTTTTACAATCCGGTGTGGCTGAAAAATGCTTCTTTTTGTACATGAATCGATTGATGCTTTATTACTGTACACATGAAATGATCGAGAGTGTAAGTAGATAAATACACCAGCAGAAGCTTGATTTCTGCCAGATATGTATGTATCAATTTTGGGGGTCCATGAGCTGGTGAAAGGCTTTCAATTTAGATAGCATTTTGGTATTCCTAACAAGGAAATATTTGCAGTAACACTATAGAGGCATGCTCATGCACTTCGAACTCAATGAGAGTATGGCTAAATGATTACAAACTACGTATTTTTGGAGAATTTATATTACAGGCGGTTGATATTGTGTCTTGAACTTCCATGTATTTACGATCCCCCACTGTGATAAGTAGAACAATAATTAGGTGTTGTTCACTAACTTGGATTGCTTTTGTAAAATAATTATAATTAGATCTGAAAAGAAGTTTGAAACGATTTTATTGGATTCTTTCTAAAAATGATAGGTTAAATGAATAGAACAATGGTACAACTGATTTACTTAAGAGGTGCCATATATAATATGGGAAAATCAGAAACATGGAAATTAAGATGAGTGAAACTTGGTGTTATGAATTTTTTTTTTTTGGCATCGGAGAATCTTTGAAGCTTTTTGATTATTAGTAAAGTTTTGTAGAACAATTCAATAATTTTGATACAATTGAAATCTGAAAGTAAGTACAATTGGTAATGATGTAATTGTGATGATATTAAATGTTTGAAACTTGAGACTTTGATCTAATAGATGTAGAGTGTGAGAATTAAGATTTTGATTTTGTTTGATACAAGAACTAATTTGGTGATTAATACAATAGGTTTGGATGTTGCATGATCTCTGTGGTAGATAGATGTTAGAGGGTTTGTGATAATAGATGAATGATTGATTCATTGATTGAAATGATTTGAAGGTGATGTCCTTTCATATATTTTCAGGTGAATAGTTTAAGAGTTTTGTTTCCGAGTTGGTGAGGGTTGGTTCATTAAATTTGATTTAGTTTGAGCTTATTATTAAATTTAAATTTGAACAATGCATGCAAACTTGAAATTGAATTGGGATTGCTTGTGTGATCTCGAATCTTATAAAGAACAATTTGAAAGTTGAAATAGTTCTCTCAAATATAAGGACCTGTATCTTTACTCTATTTTACTATTTAGAATGAGAATGAGACATGTCATCTGTTGTGTGGGCACCTACATTCGTTTCATGATTGTTCGATGACTTGGTATTACCCAGTGCTAACCGCTTAAGTCACAACTTAAGCCTCCATTATCTTGGAGTTAGTGGCCCCTTCTTCCTTGTAGTCACTAATTCGACCGGAAGAGTAAAGATATAAATATTTCCTAAGTCAGAAGGTTAATGTTTTCATCAGACTTGATCAACGGTTGTGATTTAATTCGGTGGATCGAACGACTTCCCTGTGTTCACAAGATCCATGTTGGGATCCGGACGAGAAATCATTTGCTTATAACTTGATCTTTGATTGCGAGCGTCCATTCTGTCGCAAAAAGAAGAGATCCATGACCAACGTTCAAATGTGCTTAACGGCTAGACCCTGATTTGAATTTGAATTGTTTGAAGATGACTGTGAAACGGTAACTTGTTTTAGACCGACATGTAGAAAGGTTGCAATGGTTCAAACGTATCTGAGCCGAAAGTTGGAGTAAATCTAGATCTGTATATGTTGAAGATCATTCCTTCAAAATGGTGTGTGGAGAATATGTGTGCATAAGAGAGGTCACCTATGACAGAGTAGATTATTCTGTGATTCAGGAAGTATGAATCATGATCTATCATAAGATGGAGAGGTGATGTTTCTAGTGCAGAATGGGATGTGGACCATAGAGTGTCAAAATGATAAAGCAGAATTACGAAGGTTCCTTCTAATATCATTCTAATCCTTTCTCAGACAGTGGATGTCTGTTATCTGTTGTAATCAGTTCTGAGGTTGGTGCTTGTCGTGTATTTAGTTGTTGTCTAGGGGATTGCAGTCTCTTTTGGGTAGGTGTCCATAAAAGTTGTATTGACAAGGGGATTGATGTCTTTTAGGTTCTGTTTGTTTGCAGGAATTGAGGTGGAATTGGGTGCAGAATTTCCATTTTTTCGCCAAATCTACTGTTTGGAACGCTAAAAAAGAAAATCCGGTTATATCACCAAAATCCGATTATACCACCAAAATGGGTGGCACCATCTTCCCACCCAATAGGTGGAATTCAAAATGATAATCTGGTTTTGGGCAATTGTTAACCCCATTTAATTTGGCCGTCGGGTCCGTGGTCTTCTTGAATTCATTTTTGGGGTTTTGTATTTTCATGTTTGCATTTCCACGTCCACTTCAGTTTTCGAAGGGAGACATCACCGTTCTTGTAGGGTTTTCGAAGGGAGACATCATCGTTTCGCAAGGTTTCATCATCGTTCTCTTGCAACAGGTATTTTCTGTCCTGTTTTGTTTTTCGTCTGAGAACCGAGATTATTGTGGCCATTCACCTTTCTCCTACAATATTTGGGTTTTTGTCCTATTTTGTTTTTCGTCTGAGAAACGAGTCTATTGTGGCCATTTCACCTTGCCATTGTGAACTTGCTAACATTTGGCAGCCGTCTTTTGTTATGGCCATAAATTGCACGTTGCACTGAATGATGTCTTTTGTATTGGATCATGGCAACTAAGAGCCGTTACCTGTCATGAGGTATTGTTGAATGACTGTTTTTCTTTCGTGGGTGTTGTTGAATATGGACAATATTTAGGAGTTTAGCTGTGGAAAACCTAAAACTCATTATTACTGTACTTATTGCCATCACTAGCACGATTCTTACGGTAGGCTTTATTAACTTTATAATGCCCTCTCTTTTTAGGAGGGCTAGAAAATTCTCATTCATTAGCATCTTAGTTAACATTGCTTTGATAGTTGATATCATTGAAATCTTAGTTAATATTGCTTTGATAGTTGATTATCATTGATGCTGATGAATGAGAATTTGTTAATTCTAATTCTGCAAACAAACGGGGCCTAAGTTAATGAATTTGAAATCCTCTAGGTATGCTTGGATAGTTGATATCATTGATTTTTTTTGTTGAAGATCATATCTGTGGTAGAGTATCCCCTTGCTTATCTTGAGGGTTTCCACTTTATTTTGCTCATGATTCTTGATCTCTATAGCCACGACTCTCTTCATTTTGTATATCCATGTTTTGCATTACTCTTTGAAATTTTGTAAGGGTTTTTGTGTACTGGTGTTGTATACTTGAAATAAAACTATGTTTATTCAAAAACACTTGATAGATATACTAGAAATTTCCTTGAGTTCTATACATGAAACCCTGCGGATATCAAATCCTTTTGTTCTCAAACAATGAATAGCACTGTATATTTATTCTTGATAGGAGTGCATGTGTGTAATATAAAATATTGATATTAACCATTTCTTTGGAACTAAAGAGAATCATGGGAACTCTTCAGAATAGTCAAAAGATAATCAAAATACTTTTTAAAAATAACGGGTAACCCTCTTATTTATAGATCCCAACTTGGCTTGATCTTTGACTAAAAATTGTGAATGCTTGAGGAACATAAACATTCATCCTAATTAAAGTTGTTATTTCATATGATGTTCATAGCACTGTATATATCACTGGGTGAGCTCTATGGACACTAGTAGAAGACCTTGATTTTCTTTGACAATATAGTGATTTTTTCTATATCCCTCTCATAAGCAATCTAATCAGCATTACAGTTAGATATATAAAATGATGTTACTATTATAACAATAACCTTGGCATTAAATTCATGATGTTTTATGATCTTCTCTCTTAATTGTCCTTTGGATATTGGTTGTCCTACTGTAAGAATACTTTCACATGTTATTTTCTTATTGATTATATAAGATGATATTGCATCTTCTCTGTGATAGAAAGTCTTTCTACTTTATGATCACCTTGATTGTGATGGTTGTCCTTTCTGATCACTTATGAAACTTATACCATATTCATAATATCACGTTCCTATTATAGTTGGTTATTCCTATGATATATGTGTTCCTTCAAAGGTCACTGTAGCAATTTCATGCTTATTGACACATACTTATGATCATTATTATTAACATTGCTTCTATAGCTTGATGATGCATGATTGTTCAATAATAGTGACTCTATGATCTTCTTGAAATAGTACTTCAATCTTCAATGGCTCCTTGGTTTGTTCTTGTTAACATCTACTATGCTTCTAAATTGATGATGTAGCTCTACTTCTAGCATATGAAAATGATTTCCATTTCTTGTTATCTATCATTCATGTTTGAATTATGATATATTGTTAAGCTCTTGGCTAATCACTTTCTTTTTTGCTGAAAAAAAACATGTATATCATTATTTTGTGCATATAGAAGTGGTCTTACACATGTGACCTTGATTCTTATTTTCATGTATCTATGTTCAGCGTAATTTTTAGTGGCGAATATTCGCCTTTTTGCGAATTCTGGGAATAACGTTTCATGAAATTGGTGAGTCATGCATGTATAGGCTGGCAAATATTCGCCCAATCTTGACATGGTAACCGCTAAATATTAATTGGAATCGTCAATCAGATTTGCCGTTTGACGCTGTTCACCATCATATTCGCCTATAATTAATGTGACGTGGTTCTTTTAACGGTCTCTTATTCGCCAGCGATATTAATTATGAATTGCATATGAAATTTGAAATAGCCAAATGGTTTATATTGTTATCTTAACCACGATCTATTTCACCACCCGTTAATTAATTGTTTTATTGGTCCATGACGTATTTTGCCACCCCGCTAATTAATTATTTTATTGGTCCACGATGTATTTCGCCAAACCGTTAATTAATTATTTTATTGACCACCACGTATATTTATTTTTTTGCCAAAAATAGCATTGATCAGGTCGGCACTCGGCACATTTTCGCCAAAAGCCCGGGAATTTGAAAATAAATAAAAATTGGAAAATTGGAATCATGGATTGATATAAATTCAAATCAAGTTTAGAAAACTTAAAAGTAGTCTTATCGTGTGTCGTTACAAATTTTTGGAGCCAGAGCCTGGAGGGTCAGATTTACAAATAACAATCTTGCAATAGTAAATAGAGGATTCAACATTTCAGAGAGTTAGAAATCAGAGGAAGCAGGACAAAGGTAAACAATTATTTGTTCACATTTCACAGTATTGCTATTAATTTTAATTCCCAGAGGCTAGAATCCTAGTGACTAGTGAGAGGTCATTGGGTAAAGATGTCAGACAAGGGTGACTATCCTGAGATTGAGTATCCTCAGGCTACTACTGCTAAAGGGATTCAAATATCAGGGGAGGTTGAGACTCAGACTTCTCACTGTGCTCAAGGCAGTGAAGAGATTGGAAAGCTAGACAAGGGTAAGACTCCTTGGGGTAGTGAAGGGCCTGGGAGGCCATCAAAATGCCCAAAACTTAAAGATACTACCATAAAGGCTTTCTTTGGAGTTGGCAATGTTTCTGCTCCATCAACATCTGCAATTGTGAGTGCAAAATCCATTCACAGTAGCTCACCAGTACCAGTACCACAAGTTGGGGTTGTCATTGAGTTAAATGAAAATCAAAATGCATCGAATGAGGATAACAATGGTGGCACGAGAGAAGATGTTATAAGGGATACGCAGAACCAGTTGGAAGAAAATGCTAGCAATGAAGATAATAATAATGTTGGTAGGAAGAAAAAAAAAGGGAAGTAAAAATGGGGCGGGAGTGAGAAATGGAAAGAAATTTTAAGGTTGATTGGGTAGCAAAGTACTAGTTCATTGAACCAGTCCTAAGCAATGATGAACAACCAATAGAATGCAGGTGTAAGATTTGTACCTGGAAACTTAAAAGAGAGAAAAAGTTGCAACTAAAGCTTGACACTATAGAAAAGCATATTGGTAAGGTTTATGAAAAACAGACCATAGACGGACAAGAAATATTAGTAGTGAGATGGAAATCAAAGGAAGAATGTCTTCATGTTAAGTATGCCATAGAATATGAAGAGCATAACAAGAGAATGGCAGTAATTGCTAGTAGTGAAAATCCAATCAAGGTTGGGTTTAAACATGCAGCCAATGAAGCAAACTTGGCAAAGACAGTTCAGATGAGTGTTGTTTTTCATATTATGTCCAGAGGGCATCCTATGAGAGACTTCTCAGAATATGGTAATTTATTATCTTTTTTGAAAGTTCCTCACTATCCCATGTCACATTGGTCAACAAACGTTGGATGGGAAATGGCAAACTATCTTTTTGAGGTGGAAAAGAAAAATTTACAGGAGAAAGTAAAACAGTCCAAATTCATTTCATTATCCATAGATGAAGTTACTGCAGTAGATAACACTGCTTGAGTTTGTATGCATGTGTATACAGTAAAAGAACATGTCCGCCAAACTCATCTACTCTGCGTTCATAAAATGAGGGGCAATTCAACAACAGAAAACTTATATTTTGAAGTGAAGAATGCTTTGAATGAAGTTGCTGGTATAGATGATTTGACAACTGGAAAGAAGTTAGTGTGTGTTGGAGCTGCAGTAATGCAAGGCCAAAGGAGTGGTCTCTGTGCAAGATTACAAACTAGTATTGCACCTTACATGCTTGGCATACATTGCATGGCCCATCAAATGAATTTAGCATATAAAATTGTAAGCGATTTTCCTATAGTGTCAAAAGTTGAAGATCTAGTTCGCGACATATACTCTTACTTCTGCAGAA
Organism: Chamaecyparis obtusa; assembly: GCA_027943335.1. Taxonomy (NCBI): domain Eukaryota; kingdom Viridiplantae; phylum Streptophyta; class Pinopsida; order Cupressales; family Cupressaceae; genus Chamaecyparis; species Chamaecyparis obtusa. The sequence goes on along the minus strand of BSBK01001148.1, from coordinate 189,584 downwards.
GTCCTAAACGTTTTGCAGAATTTAAAATTTTCTCAGAGGGAGTAACACCAGGAAACAAGCTTCTCAAGGATGTTGAGACCAGATGGATCTCTTTGCATGGACCAGTAGAAAGAGTTCTAATAGAATATCAATCCTTGATCGTAGTAATATATGAGCAATGCCTCACAGTAGACAAAGCTCCTTATTTGTTACATAAGTTAAGTGATATAGAGACTCTGTTAACTTTAGCCAGTCTTCTCCCCATGTTGGATTTAATGAACAAGCTTGTTAAGAAAGCCCAAGACAGGACTATGTATATCCATGAGTACTCAGATTTATGTAGAATGACATGCCTTGCCCTGGATAATTTATACTCAGATATGATAACACTTCAAGGCCCAAATTTTTTCAGGTGGCAAATAATTACAGATTTGAATCATGTTGAGAATTTTTTACAATTCAATGCAAAAAATGATTTATGTGTGTTTGTGAAAGGATATGAAATACCAATGCACCAATCTAAGATGGGCAAGTGAGGCAAACTACTTCCAGTTAAAAGGGCTGATTTTGACATGTTTGTTAAATCTGTTAGTGAGAATTTGAAGTCAATTTCCTACCAACTTTCAAGTGAGATTCGTGAAAGATTCCCTAGAGAAGAAATTCTTGAGGCCATGGGTTGTGTGTTTCCTCATTTTTGGAAAAACATCGGAGATAGACAACTTGATGCTCATATGTTTCATAAAAAAATTGATGAATTGATCAGAGAGTTTTCAAAACATGTAGATTGCAATGGACAACCAATTGATGGAATTATAGATTCAGCTAATCTTAAAAAATAATGTAGACAATTTGCATCATGTATGAAATTGCAGTTAAAAAACTTGGAGAATCCATTTCAACCTGGTGCAATAACTAGGCTTTGGAAAAGGATAGAGCAGAGTGAAGTACTGCGTGATTCAATATCAGAATATTTCAAACTTGCTGATTTATGTCAAACAATGATATTGGGGTCGGTGGAAGATGAAAGAGTTTTCAGTGCATTGGGGTTTTTGAAATCAAAGATCAGAAATAAACTAGATAGAAATTTGGAAACTTGCTTGAGATTGTTTGTAACTCAGTACAATGTTACATACTTTCCTTATGATAGGGCATTGGCAATTTGGAATTCCTTGCATGAAAGACGAGGGCTTTTGAACACTAGTTCAAAACATGGTGGTTCAGAGACAAACGATGGATCTTGGTCCCAGACTCAGAATGAAGATGAAGAATTTTTTGATTTTGAATACCCAACTCAGAATGAAGAAGAACCTCTTGCTAGTAGTAGTAGTCAATTTCAGGAGCTGGATTCCATGTGGGATATAGAGGAGGGCGAGGCAGACTGCTCACTGACACTAAGTGAAGGTGAAGTGATTTAGAATTAGCATTCGGTTAATAGGTATTTATAATTTTATACACTCTATACTTATTACTGTACTTGTTGGATAAATTGATAATGGAATTGGACTTGATTCTGAATATTTATTAATTTATTGACAATTTATTAATTGACTCATATTCAACTACAAGCCTACGGGTACAAGTAATAAGTATTGTTCATGATTCTTGTAATTTGAATTTTGATTTTTGTAATTTGTAATTTGTAATTTTGAATTCACGATTTTTGTAATGTAGATTGTAGAATGTATGATTTTTGTAATTGTAGAATGTTCAAGAAATTTGTAAATTGATATAACCTTGCGAAGTCCCGCACAAAACCTTTCGTAACCTCTCATTTGTTTAATCTTGTACTGATTAACCTTTCCAAAGTTACGCCTTTCTACTAGATGCTTCATCGCAGCTTCGTAACCATTGACACTAATGGCCAACAAACCCTCGCGAAGCTCCGTAAACCAATTGTTCCTGACAAAGTGTTCCAAAGTTACACACGCTGTTAGTCGGGAGTCCTTCAGAAGTTCGAAACCCATTAGCATCCTAACGACTTAACCATGGAGAAGTTATGAAACAACCCAGTGTTACTTCAGAACATTGCCGGTGGTCTGTTAGTAACGCGCACATGCTTAAAGGTTCTTTTAAGTGACTTGAAATTTTGAAAAAGTAATGACGAAATAGAACCGATTTGAGCCTTTCTAGGGTTTAATGGATTTTTAGAATTTAGAGCATATCTCAACCTAGCACTTAGGGTTTTAACAATTTGATCAAAATTTAGGGCCTAGGCCTTCGGGAGGAAAATTGCAAGAAATTCTTAAAACAATTGTGAAAACTGAAAATACTACCAACATGGTTAATTTATCATTTGTCAATTACCTAATTTCCTAATACTAAGCATTTACTTAATTAGAATTGAGATTCTTGAGTCTTGACTTGAGCCAATGAGCTCTTTACAAAATTACACAGGCACAATGAAAGAAAAATTGAAAATTACAAAATATCCATGTATTATACTATTAATTTTAAATTTAACTTTGAAATTTCAAATTCAAGAATCAATGATCATAGTACCAGTAACCAGTTACCAGACTCAGAGGTGAGAGGACAGAGACTTGAAGTCTCAGACTTCTATGATCTATCAGAAAATTAAAAAATATCCTTGTATATTTGTATTAACTAAAACTTACTTCAAATTTATACATCAATGTCAATGATCAATGAATATGATCAATGATCAGAAAATAAAAACTAACATTGGCATTTGGCAAATTAAATAAATTTGGAACAATTATTAACTTATTAGAGTGATAGCTGGTAGCCTGGATTCTTCAGAATCAGTCTTGATTTGCACCAAAGGTGTATCCACAGTAGGTGAACCGCAAACATAAGATACCCTATTCGAATTAACTGACGTCCCTCTATTGGCTCTTCATCTAATACCAGAACTGTCTCAACTACTTCCATCACCCATGTCAATATGGAAAGACAAAGGCTTGAATCTCTGCAATGTTTTCCCACACCACAATGTCCCTCTTTGATGGCCAAGTTACCTCTCTAATTGTCTCCAAGTCTTCAAGGCATTTGTTCCACTTGGCATCCATTATGGCTCGAGATTCAGCAGCAAACTTATTCATGTCAATCTCTTGCTTGTACAATTCATCCACAACTTCATAACAAGTTGAAATGTCAACATCACCAACAAAATAAGAAGCCACCTTCCTACATTCCATAATTTGGTTGAAAGAATCAGCCCACTCCTGGCATTTCTTCAACTGTCCCTCTTTGTCCACAATAGCAGGGATATATCCTTCAGACTCTTCAGCAAAAACCTTAAGCTTTGCTTGAACATTTTGTAACTTGCCAGTGAAAAATGCATACAAATCCTTTACTAATAACACCATTTCCTTAACATCAATTATTTTGTCAGGTAACTCCATTTTTTCCCCCATTAGTAAAACTAACCTATCAAAGAATTGCAAGTATGGGCCCCAAGTATTAAATAATGGGGTTAGTACAGACAAGGCATTAAAACATTGATATTCTGTCCCCTACAAAGAAATGAAAGTACTATGAAGGATTTGAGACTTCCCTTTTAAAATATTTACTCTGTGCAATAACACCGTCAAAGTCTCATTTTCAGCAATTCCAATATCAGCAGGCTCAGGCTGATCAATGTCCATTATTATCTTTTCTGTTGCAAGTTCTGGAGCTAAGCCCCCCTCATGCTTAGTTTGGACCCCTGCATCACATACCTCTGTAAATGCCCTGGAATGATTTTTTAGAGTATTTATTTCATCTTTTAGCTCCTTCACAGTCTTATCCAGCAAATAATTCTTCTTCAGTTCCTCTTCAAACTTTTTTCTAGATGCCACATAATCTTTGAATGTCTTGGCTAGCCTGTTCTCCAAGTCCTCAACCACTGCTTTATTCATGGAGGATGCATGATGTAGGAGATTTGCTATCTCTGATCTTGTAGTGTGCTGCAACCTCCATATTAATTGGCTACCCTATGCGGTGTCTTGGACGTCAACCAATCCGGGCTTACTAGATTCTGGGGCCACACACCATACTGCTAGTGTCTTAGTGTCCATATTGAATCCAGAACCCCTCGTGAGTCCATCAGGGCCAAAAGCTTCATAAGCTACAACTTTATCTTGCCTCTTGATTTGGTCAATTAGGAATGAGGACTCCAAGTCCCATCTAGGGATCAGCAACATGCCACTTCTCTTTACAAGATCTCTTGCCTCCTCCACACTTAATGTTTCACTATTGGGATCGTAGGCCTGTAATTTTTCAATCATTTGAATATTTTTTCCTGTGATTCCCCTAGTTTCAAAGATAGTGTTAATTCATTCTGCTTAACTCTAAAGAGAAAACTTTTAAACTCAACAGACTTGATGAATTCATCATCATCTATAAACTCTTTAGCTTGGATGACCCTGTCATCCAATCTAGCTGCAACCAATTCTAACTCATCTACGACCTTTTCTCCCTCATCTGCCATTGATGTCAATTTTTTTTGTCTTAAGTCAGCAAAGTAATGGCTATTACCTGGCAGGATTTGTAGTGCCTTTTCCCTTGCCTTTTGTGGTACATTCATCAACTTTTATTTCTTTGATGGCCCCTGCTTAGATGTGGATGGCTCATCTTGTTCTGTTTCTCCCATAAACTCCACATCAGGTTCAACTTCTTCAAGGTTTATTCTGTCCTCCTCCTTCTCCTCAGGGATGTCTGGAAATTTAGACATAATATCTTCGTAATTCTCTAAACATATTTCAATTTTCTTAATGTATTTGAGATTAGGAAAGAAACCGGGGAAGGTAGGGTCTACCTTTTTCAATTGTTCCTCTACCCTTACAATATTTTCCCATTTACAGGTTCTCTCTTCACAGGTAACTTTGTTATAAACATTTCTAATAACATCCTCCTCTTCCATAGGCTGATTTAGAGCCAAATTGTGATTCCTCATTTCTCTCAATGCTCCTCTAATGAAGTCTTCAGGGTCATACATCCTTGCTTTACCAAAGGGCAATTTGAATTGTCTGAGGAATTCATGGATTTGGTCCACAACATCTTTACCTATAGAGAAATCCCCTATTTGGAACCTCTTTGGCAGAAAGGTTCCCTTATGTCTTTTAGGGCCTAAGTGCTCTCTATCCATCATGATAAGCTGCCACAAGAATTCTACTATTGCCAATCTTTCTGGGACAATTTTTGGCAGTATGTGTGGAGGTTGAGGGCAAGCATACACTCTTATAACAGTAAAATTCTATAAAAAAAACATATCACCCCAATTGTGCTTGATGTCATTGTCAATATTAAATGCTACGGGTCTAAGTAATTTTCTAACAAGTAAAGGAAATCTATCCCTCACAATACCTAACATGTTCATTACTGGATCCACAAAATGACTATAAAAAGCAATGGAATTAGAGAAATGGTAAGTTCTATGCCATAACCTGGTCCACAGCTGAACCAGAACAGTTCCTCCCTCATTCTCGGTCTCATCGATGAACCCTGGGTTGATATAGAGGATCAAGTGCATCAGCATGGAGTAGTGATTGAACTTGAAGCTTTTCAAATCAATCTTCACATTCATCAACTCAGAGTGCATTACATTGATTATGTGCCCCACATAATCAAACTCCTTGTTGGTGTATTGATCCTGAACATCTGTAGCCATGACAAAAATGTCAGGAGTCACTGTCGAACCTCCATCTAGTCCAATAACTTTATGTAGACTGTAGATGGTATTCTGAAAATAGGGAAAGAAAAGCTCAATATCAAATGAATCTACAACCTTCTTTGGTAAGAACCCTGCCTCTTTGTTTTCTCTAGGAATATGCCTCCTCATAACCCTTCAATGGTAGTAATTTATCCGTCTATTAAACAGGGCCTCCTCTCCTGCTAGGTCAATCTCCATGCTCATAGGTCCTTGAAGGTCGAAAGCTTGAGTAAAAGACACTCTATCTAACATGCAAAGTATAGACTTGTCATGCTTGTGGAAAGCTTGTGTCATTGGATTATATGCTTGAATTAGCACTTTCATGAGGTCTACCTCCAAAAATACCTCAAGTACTATCAACTTTCCCAAGTTCCTATCCCATGGGTTTGAAACAGGAGGGCCTCTAATTCTATTGTTATAGAAAAACATAAAGAGCTCATACCCAGTTGTGTTTGGGCATTCTGCATCCCTACAGAACACATAAGGGTCCCTCCATTCATAAGCGTTAGCTGATTGCAAATTTGAGGATCCAGGCAACAGTTTTATCCATTCTTCAACATATATGTTTGGCCTCTTTGTTCTTGAATGCACAATGGCACTCTTTTCTAGTACTGCAACAACATCAATAAATCCTTGTTTTGCCATTCTTTTAAGTACTAAACTCTTTGGTTGCTCTTCGACTTTGGAAATTATGGATGCTCTGAAGTGTGAACTGTATTTAATAACTAACAAGTAAAAAGCAACTCACAAGTACAACCAGGCTACTAGCCACCAGGCCACCTACTATATTAAAAATTAAAATCTCAATGTCTCATCAAGCACAGTCACCCACACATGAAATTAGTAATTACCTTTTTTAGAAAAGTGTCACTGTCAACTGTCACTTCCACTCTTCTAGCATAGATTTGGCAGCGATCCAAGAGCAAATAATTAGCGCATTGTCGAAGTGACACTAACGGTACATCTAAGTTTCTAACCCTAGGTCCCTAATACCCTATCTCAACTGTGCTAAATTTCTACCTGCAAATCAAGGGCCTTGGCCCTTGGCCGTTTGAATTTGAAATCCAAAAACTTTGAGACTTGCGAAGTCACGCAACGCCTATTGAAACTTTGGGACTGTTAAACTAACCAAAAAAATGAAACCTTGAGATGTTACGACACAGCCTGGCATGTCGCATGAATGATGACACTTGTACTTCCCACTTTCCACGTGGCATGCAACTTAATCTCCATCAGACCGTCTCTCACTTTTCAACCCCTTACGAAGTTATGCACGAAGTTAGTTGGGACTTCGGAACCCTAACCATCATAAATAAATTAACTGTTGAGAAGTTACGAAACAACTAGGCATAACTTCGGAACCCCTAACCATCATAATAAATTAACCGTTGAGAAGTTATGAAACAACCAAGTGTAACTTCGGAACCCCAAACCATCATAATAAATTAACCATTGAGAAGTTACGAAACAACCACGTGTAACTTCGGAACCGATCACCATCATAATAAATTAACCGTTGAGAAGTTACGAAACATCCACGTGTAACTTCAGAACCCCAGACCATCATAATAAATTAACCGTTGAGAAGTTACGAAACAACTATGTGTAACTTCAGAACCCCTAACCATCATAATAAATTAATCGTTGAGAAGTTACAAAATAGCTAGGCATAACTTCAAAACCCCAAACCACCATAATAAATTAACTGTTGAGAAGTTACAAAATAGCCACACGTAACTTCGGAACCCCTAACCATCATAATAAATTAACTGTTGAGAAGTTACGAAACAACCCGGCGTAACTTCGGAACCGATCACCATCATAATAAATTAAAGTTTTAAATGTTGAGAAGCTACGAAACAGGAAAGCGTAACTTCGGAACAGATCACCATCATATTAAATTAAACGTTGAGAAGTTACAAAACAGCCTGGCGTAACTTCGGAACCGATCACCATCATAAAAAATTAATCGTTGAGAAGTTATGAAATAGCCTTTGACGAAGTGCGTGACTTTGATGGTTATGCTGGCAGGTTGCAGTTGAAGGCCACAAAGATACGCAAAGGACAACTTGACAGTGTACGTGAATTTAAAAGTTATGATCGTAGGTAAGATATGGGGGTTCCGAGGACACGTTGGCAGTCTGCGTAACTTAGTCGTGAAATTGTAGTGATATTTGTGGTGACTGGTAACAGTGTGCATAGTTTCGGTAGGCTAAAAGGAGCGTCGATGCTGACAGTTACGAAGATACATAATGGTCAGGTTAACGACGTGCGTGACTTCGACGTACTCTGATTTACTAATTACAATTTACATATTTTTCAATTTATAAATAATAAAACTATTGTTACTGTATTAGAATTTAGTGTATTGACTATTGAAATTTAAAGTAGTAGCAACTAACGACAAACGCGTATTTTAAAACTAAAAACTGTAACACAGTAACACTATTTGCAAAAGAGTCTTCTGACTTCTCATTGTTTCATTTGTATACACTATACAATATTACAAATTTACAGACTACAATATTACTATTTAATTCAAAAATTGGTATACAATATATTATATACATAATACTAGACCCTGGTAACTTAAACTGATTCACTGATTCACAATTTCATTGAATGGCTGTGGACCAACCATTTTCAAAACCAAAATGAAAACTAAATTTGATTAGTTCGTATTTACAAATTACAAATTACAACTTACAAGTAACAAAATTTTTCGTAAGATCCACAAAGAAAAAAAGATTAGTTAATGCGCAGACTAGCAAATAACAGGATCATTTGATTCATCTCCTCCTGGAACGTCTCCTGGTCGAAGCCATGATCGTAAAAAATGGCCCGCATCTCCGCCTTGTCATGTTCTACTTCAAGTTCGAACATGTCACTCAGGTAACCGACGTAACTGGTAGCATGATGATGATCCCCTGCTACAGACATTAGATGACTGAGGACATCTTGTTGAATCTCCTCTCCATATCCAAATTTGGTTGGATAACAGGTTCTGGGTTCTCGTTTGATGATCCGTCAACTACTGGAAGACCCATTATGTGAAAGCGCCCAGAAAATATAGATACAAATAATCACCAACTTCAACTTGTCATCCAAATTTAGAAATTTAGAAAGCTCCTATGCTCTGCAATTCCACTACCAAGGAGTATATAAAGAAAATAATCACCAACTCGCCAGCCGCAATAAATTTTGAAGGAATGTTTCACGTCAGGTGGCTTGCCTGGGAAAAGGAAATTAATGAATATCAGTAAAGAAAAGTTGTAGACATTGTAATGTCCTGCCTAACTTGGCTCCGAAGTCGATAAGAAGAATAATAAATGTTGATGAATCACAGCTCATATCTTGTAAAATTATCCTTTTTAATGTCTAATCAAAATCTTGGCCTGGATTTATGTACCACTTGTATGCACCCTAAAATGGTTGCCTAGACTTTGGGCCCCCATTCTGCAATTTATCAAATCCCTGAATCAATATTTTCAAAAATTAACATTTTGCATTATATCAATTTTCTTGATCAAATCCTATTTTATCATTTTTGATTATTTGCCTTGGGCTAACCATTTTATCCTAAGTCTTTATTTATTTAAAAAGAATATTTCCTCCCCTTTTAATAAATAAAAAGCCCCCATTTTTCCTCTTATCCTAAGTTGCACAAATAAAGCATTATTCTTATTTTATAAAAAGGGAAAAAGTACTTTTTGTCTCATATGGACACAAAAGTCAACTCCTATTTTCCTATTGGAGGATACTTGTGCACATGGATTGCTCCTCTTTCAAGCTCCATCGTTGATTAAGTCTTTTGCCTCTTAATCTCAATGGTCCATTTCACCTCATTTCTTATAAAAGGAGAGCTCTCCTCCTCATTTTAGTATCATGTTTTTATGCTATTGTTATGCTGCAAGTTTTCTAGATCTATTTGGAGCTTGCTTTGAAGACACCTTTGCATCCAAGCTTTGAAGCCTTTTGTTGCATTTCATCTAGTTTCATATTTGCTTTCATAGTTGCATGATAATGACATTCTTAGCTTAGATTTCCTTTTTATGTAATAGATTAATCTAACATAGCCTAATTAGGAAGGTTGTAATCTTTGTACTTTCCTTTCATAGCATAATTTGTACTTGCACTTTCATAGAGTAATTTGCATACTCATATAGGTTGCATTGCATTGCATTCATATTGATTTCATTGGAGATATTAGCACTCTTGCCCTTGTCTTTGATTTGGAATCTCTCATTGTGTGGTTGACTAGCAAGGTCATGAGTTTATAGCTCTAGCTGAGAGCAATTTTACAAATCTTGCAACTCCATGCATAGAGAGCTATGGATCGATTTGTGAGGGCTCATTTTTGAGTTTCTTTGCATGTAAGGATTCATAGAAGTGTGGTCACATTTTCACCATACACCACTCAGGTTACGCAAACTACCAGCGTTGCCTCGGAACCACCATATCCTAGTTGCGATTTTAAATTTTGAACTGACAACTTGGCAGCCGCATTAAACTTTCGCGTAATGTGACTTGGCTCCAAAAATAAAGATAATGAATGTTTACGATTCATAGCTGAGATTTTGTACAAATTAACCTTTTTTTACATCTAATCAAAATCTTGTCATCGTTAAGTCTAATTAATTGTACTTCAGTGATCAATGTCACTGCAACTTCACGGCTAAGTTACGTAGACTGCCAACGTGGCCTTGGAACCCCCATATCTTACCTATGATCATAACTTCCGAAGTCACGTACACAGTCAAGCTGTCCTTTTCATATCTTCGTGGCCTTCAACTGCAACCTGCCAGCTTAACCGCTGAAGTCACGCACGCTGTCAACCTGACCATTACGTATCTTCGTAACTGTCAGCATCGACCCTCCTTTTAGCCTACTGAAACTATGCACACTATTACCAGTCACCACAAATATCACTGCAAGTTCATGGCTAAGTTACGCAGACTGCCAACGTGTCCTCGGAACCCCCATATCTTACCTACGATCATAACTTTCAAAGTCACGTACACTGTCAAGCTGTCCTTTGCGTATCTTCGTGGCCTTCAACTCCAACCTGCCAGCTTAATCGCCGAAGTCACGCACGTCGTCAACCTGACCATTATGTATCTTCATAACTGTCAGCATCGACCCTCCTTTTAGCCTGCCGAAACTACACACACTGTTACCAGTCACCACACATATTCACCAATTTATATTTTTTATAATATAAATACTCTTTTATATTCGCCAATTTATATTTTTTATAATATAAATACTATTTTATATTCTCCAATGTATATTTTTTATAAGAGAAATACTATTTTATATTCGCCAATTTATATTTTAGTAGTTATGAAAAAAAAAACACAATTCACCAAGATAGTTCCACCTAGCTTCAGGGAGCATCAATGATTCGCCAATTGAGATTATTTTTTTTTCTTTGAAAAGAAAATAATTTCGCCAAAAAAAATAATTTTCCCTTCTAACTTTCACTATTTTTTTACACCTTTTTTAAAGGGGGGGTTTCTTAAAGATTACCCTATCTATGTTGTTATAAATATCTTTGATCTTTTTTTTGAATTTTTTTAGTATGTAGTATTATCTTTGATCACAATTTATGATGCATAACTATTAAACTAATACCTCTATTTTAGACTATACATCTTTGTTCTTACAAGATGCTCATTCTTTTTCTGTGACTATCATTCTTTTTCTATGGCTAGAAAATTCTCATTCATCAGCATCAATGATAATCAATGTTAACATTGCTTCAATGTAACACTGATTTTCAGTGTTAACACTAGCAAGCAACATTGATTGTCATTGTTAACACTGATTGTCAGTGTTAACAATGATTTTATAAATGGAGAGATATCACATTAGGTGCTATTTCAAGATGTAGAAATTAAAATGTAAATATTAGTGATGCATTGAGTTAAAGAAACTAAGATGCTGATTAACTTTCTCAAAATATATCTTTAATATCTTGCTCGTCTTTCTGAAACCTTGATTTCATGCCAAAACTTGTTTAAGTTATTTCCGATAGTCAATAATAAAGATGTGGACATATTGTCAACTCCGATGAAGGAAACCAGAGCCAGATTCTTATAACACTAACTATAATCAGTGTTAACAGTGTTAACACTGAAGCACTGTTAACACTGATAATCAATGTTAACATTGCTTCAGTGTAACATTGATTTTTAGTGTTAACACTAGCAAGCAACACTGATTGTCATTGTTAACACTGATTGTCAGTGTTAACAATGATTGTATAAATGGAGAGATATCACATTAGGTGCTATTTAAGATGAATGATTGCAAATCTAATTATATCCTTGTTGCAGATTGTCTCCTATTCATATGATTACATCGCCCTCTCTAATCTATAGTCCGTTCTTTTCTTGTTACTCTTCTTTATTAAATTTGAATCTAAGAATTTGGATGGATGGTTATCCCTTTGAATTACTATTGTATTATCTCTATGAGAGAGTTCGCAGTATGCAATTCATTCTATTTGTAGTTCGATTGTTTCTCCCCTAAGTAGATATAGTAGTGCAAAAATTGAAAATAATAATATCATACACTTTTTACTAAGACTTTAGTCTATTTTTGTGAGTGTATATTTTAAGTGTCGGCGTGTGATGATGGACAACAATGACCATGCCTCATTCTATCTAAAAACTCCAATGCTTCATCAATATAACCCCACTCACAATACGCTCCTAGCAGACTATTACAAGTTAACATTGATTAACAGTCTTAACACTTAACAATGATTATAATCAGTGTTAACACTGAAGCACTATTAACACTGATAATCAATGTTAACATTGCTTCAGTGTAACACTGACAATCAATGTTATCAATGTTAACACTGATTGTCTATTTGTGGCAGCATATGGATGTTCTTTTCCTTATACAATGATTAACAGTGTTAACACTTAACACTGATTATAATCAAATTCTAAAAAGTTACACATGTAATCTAAAAAGTTACACATAATCAGTGTTAAACATGTAATCTAAAAAGTTACACATATTTAGTAGCATTTAGGAATTTTATCTACTAGAAGGCAGAGTTGAAACTAAAACAGAAATGATACCATTGGTTTAAGGTGTGTATCATGTACAAATGAGGACATGTATAATACATATTTATGATGGAGATTGGTAGGGATCCTATTTATAAGTACATTATTGTGCTTTGTGTCATGGGTGGATGCATATCTTTGTGATTATGTACTGCTATACACTTTATCGTTGTGCTTCATATTGGATATCTCCTCACTCAATCATTCTGTTAGTCCACATTTCAGGCCATTGATGGATCCTGTTGAGAATATTGATGTTCTAGGATTCGTAGCTATGGAGACCACATATTCTCGTCTTCTCACAACTTTTTTTTCTTTTCTTGCCATAGCCAAAGTAGTGGTAGCCCGAGAAGGGAGTGTACAAATGGGTAAACAATTAAGAAAAGGAAATTCTTTTTATAGAATGGTTATTCATTCCAACGATGTGGATTGTCATGATCAGATTCACATGATTAGGGGATCCTTCTTTCATCTAGCTACTATCCTAAGGCTGAAAGGAAGCTTGACAGATACGATACACTTGACGTTAGAAGAACAACTTGTGATGTTCCTCCACACCCTTGGCCACAATCTGAGGAATCACAATACTTGTGATGTTCCTCCACACCCTTGGCCACAATTTGAGGAATCACAATATTGCCCACAACTTTGGGCACTTAGGAGAGATAGTCAGCTGATACTTCCACAGGGTGTTGAGGGCTATCTTAGCACTCCATGAGGATTTCTTTATACCACCTAGTCCAAACACTCCTCCTGGAATTAGTGGGAAGGACCATTTTGATCCATTCTTCAAGATAATTCTTGTGTTGTTACAAATTTCTTCTATGGATTTTTATCCTTATCATATTATTGGTTGACTGTACAATTGATGATTGTATCATATTGTATAGGATTGTGTTAGAGCTATCGATGGAACCCATATACCAGTCACCGTCGATGTAGACATGCAGGGTAAATATCATGATAGAAAAGGCAACTTGTCGCAAAATGTTATGGGTGTGTGTTCCTTTGATCATAAGTTTTAGTACTGCCTTGTTGGTCGGGAAGGGTCTACTGGGGATAGTCATGTTCTAGGTTCAGCTTTGTCAAGAGCATATCCTCTTGTTGTTCCCCCCGGTAAGCCAAATCAGAGTTTAATATACTCAAGGGTACAATCAATGTTTTAAGTTTTAACAATCTACTTTATTTATATAGGAAAATATTTTCTAGTAGATGCTGGATATCCCAATGCACCTAGATTTCTTGCTCCTTATCGGTGTACACGCTACCACGTGAAGGAGTTTTCAAGAGAGAATCCAATAAAATCTTGACAAGATTTTTTCAACCACCGACACTCCTCTCTTAGAAATGTAATAGAGTGTACATTTGGTATTCTCAAGAAATGTTTCCAATCTTGAGGCATGCCACGTCTTATTCTATCATGACACAAGCCCATATTGTATTAGCATGTTGCATACTACACAACTTCATTATGATAGAGGATGACATTCCATCAGAAATTGGTACCGAAGAGGAAGATGGTTGTACTGGGATAGATGTACTAGTGCTTGAGACATATGGGTTGTCTCAACATGATAGAGACCAGTGGGCACAGTTTTGAGATGACATAGCAAGTAGAATGTGGGAAGACTACAGATCCCAAGAATAGTTATTCTTTTATGGGTCAATGTATGAAGATACTTTGATATACATGATGGTTTCCTTTTTCTTCTGTTTGTATCTGGAAGTATTGGAATTTTATGGGTCAATGTGTTTTATTTGACTAAACTGATGTATGAAGATACTTTGATATACATGATGGTTTCCTTTTTCTTCTGTTTGTATCTGCAAGCATTGGACTTTTATGGGTCAATATGTTTTATTTGACTAAACTAATGTATGAAGATACTTTGATATACATGATGGTTTCCTTTTTCTTCTATTTGTATCTGCAAGTATTGGACTTTTATGGGTCAATGTGTTTTATTTGACTAAACTGATGTATGAAGATACTTTGATATACATGATGGTTTCCTTTTTATTCCGTTTGTATCTAGAAGTATTGGACATGTTGGTTTTACCATTAACAACAATATGTACATTATGATCAGTTGATCTACACCATGCCATACAAAGAACTAATGATGAGCATGGAAGAACCTGTGAACATGAGCCAAATATCTTCTTCCTCAAAGAAGATAATGTGGACCAAAGAGATGGAACAAAAGTTTCTAGACTTTCTCCTCAAGCAAGTACAACTTGGAAGAAAATGTGACGGGGGCTTTCAAAAAAGAAGCATGGACTACCATTGAGAGGAGGTTCAACGCGGATATGCACTTGAATCTAACAAAGGACAATTTAAAAAACAAGCTGAAAACATGGAAGCTTGCATATAGAGTGATGAAAGAGCTGAGAAATACAAGTGGTTTCGCTTGGAATGAGGAAATTCAATGCATGGATGCTGAGGATAGCATGTGGGATGAGCTTCTGAAGGTAGGGTGGTCTCTCTACTATTTTGATTGAAATAATATTGCCTTATTATAAAGTTAATAATGAAAGACAAAGAACCTAATCCATTTATTTATGCCAATATGTAGAGAAGAGAATTCAAAAATGCCAAAGTGTATAAGAGGCAACCCTTCCAATACTTCAATGAATTGGGTGCAATTGTGGGTAATGACATTGTTGAAGGTAATGAAACTACGACAGCCCATGAGACTGAAGAAGGGAACCCTATGGAAGAGGCATTCAATGTGTGTGAGGAAGAGGATATTGGTTTCAGTATACATCTTGACAGTGCTGTTGATTTTGATGAAGACCCTTATCCTTCCAATCAGTCCACTGCAACTGCAAGTGGTAGAGGAACTCCCACATCATCATCATCAAGGATGGGAAAGAGGAGGAAGGAAAGTATGGCAGCTTCCTTGGATGTCATCTGTGAAACAATGAAGAAAATAAAAGATGGCCTCAACAATGTTCACCTTCACAAAATTGATAAATCTGATGAGGATAATGCTTTGCTGGGTGTATATACCACTCTCAAATCCATCCCTGAATTGAGTCGAGGTGTTTTCCTAAAGGTATATGACACCTTCGTGGTTCAATGTGAAAGAGCCAAAGGGTTCTTATTGATGAGTGAGGAGGAGAGAGTGGACTGGATTGCAGCCACATATGGTGGATTGTAGTTATTTTCTACATACTTTATCAAACTTTATCATGAGTTGAAACTTTATCATACTTCATTCACATACACTGAAACAAAAGTGCTTTGGTTGATGATTTAGTGGTGAAACTTAGTTTTTGTTACTGACCGAAATATATAGATTAATTGATGAGTTAATGAAATAATTTTTTGTGAGATAGATTCTGGTCTTTTTCAATACATTTGAAGTTATTTTTCACAGTGATTTAAATGTCTGCTTGTAATGCAGTTTGATGTTGTTTTTCATAGTGATTTAAAGGAAGAACATCATTTGATGCTTGTAATGCAGTATGTGTGTTTAGTCTGTACCTTGTTATGAATGTCCTCTTGATAGTAATAGATTTAACACTTTTACACATAATCAGTGTTAACGTTAGTACTATTTAACACTGATTATGTGTAACACTATGTTAATAAGGAAAAAGTGTTACACATAATCAGTGTTAACACATAATATAGGCTATTATTATTGTTACATATTGACAGTTATATTATTGTGAAATTAGTATAGGCTATTCGACCTGGGTAAGTTAAATTTCTTATTGTTCAGTGCTCTACATTGTATATAAGCTCCAGTACATGATTGAATTACTTCTTGAAGAGCTCACAACATAGAAAGACATATAAAGATTCTAGTCTTTTTCAATACATTTGAAGTTGTTTTTCACAGTGATCTAAATGTCTGCTTGTAATGTAGTTTGATGTTGTTTTTCATAGTGATTTAAAGGAAGAACATCATTTGATGCTTGTAATGTAGTATGTGTGTTTAGTTTGTACCTTGTTATGAATATCCTCTTGATAGTAACAAAATAGGATGTATGACAACAAACAAGAGATCTCTGCCACTATGAACATTGTTATGAAAGGTTTCAGAAACAGATTTACCTTGTTATGAATTTCCTCTTGATAGTAACAGATTTAACACTATTACACATAATCAGTGTTAATGCTAGTACTGTTTAACACTGATTATGTGTAACACTATGTTAATAAGGAAAAAGTGTTACACAAAATCAGTGTTAACACATAATATAGGCTATTATTATTGTTACATATCGACAGTTATATTATTGTGAAATCAGTATAGGCTATTCGACTTGGGTAAGTTAAATTTTTGATTGTTCAATGCTCTACATTGTATATAAGCACCAATACATGATTGAATTACTTCTTGAAGAGCTCACAACATATAAAGACATAGATAGATTCTGGTCTTTTTCAATACGTTTGAAGTTGTTTTTCACAATGATTTAAATTTTTGCTTATAATGCAGTTTGATGTTGTTTTTCATAGTGATTTAAAGGAAGAACATCATTTGATGCTTGTAATGCAGTATGTGGGTTTAGTCTGTACCTTGTTATGAATGTCCTCTTGATAGTAACAGAATAGGATGTATGACAACAAACAAGAGATCTTTGCCACTATGAACAATGTTATGAAAGGTTTCAGTAACAGATTTAATACTGTTACACATAATCAATGTTAATGCTAGTACTGTTTAACACTGATTATGTGTAACACTATGTTAATAAGGAAAAAGTGTTACACATAATCAATGTTAACACATAATATAGGCTATTATTATTGTTACACATCGACATTTATATTATTGTGAAATCATTATAGGCTATTCGACCCGGGTAAGTTAAATTTATGATTGTTCAGTGCTCTACATTGTATATAAGCACCAGTACATGATTGACTTACTCCTTGAAGAGCTCACAACATATAAAGACATATATAGATTCTGGTATTTTCATAATGTTTGAAGTTGTTTTTCATAGTGATTTAAATGTCTGCTTGTAATGCAGTTTGATGTTGTTTTTCATAGTGATTTAAAGGAAGAACATCAGTTGATGCTTGTAATGCAATATGTTTATTTAGTTTGTACCTTATTGTGAATGTCCTCTTGATAGTAACAGAATAGAATGTATGACAACAAACAAGATATCTCTGCCACTATGAACAATGTTATGAAAGGTTTCAGTAACAGATTTACCTTGTTATGAATTTCCTCTTGATAGTAACAGATTTAACATTGTTACACATAATCAATGTTAACACTAGTATTGTTTAACACTGATTATGTGTAACACTGTGTTAATAAGTAAAAAGTGTTACACATAATTAGTATTAACACTAGTACTATTTAACACTAGATCTAAAAAGTGTTACACATAATCAGTGTTAACACTAGTACTATTTAACACTGATTATGTGTAACACTAATGTTAATATTGTTTAACACTGATTATGTGTAACACTAATTATGTTTAACATTGATTATGTGTAACACTATGTTAATAAGTAAAAAGTGTTACACATAATCAATGTTAACACATGAATAGAGGTAAAATGGATTCAACTCTATTCAAATAGAAAGGGGGGAAATATGAGATCTATTCTCAAACCCAAATTCCCAAAGAAGAGATCCAATTGGATCAACCAAGAGGTTAATACACAATCGAATCAATTTATGAAGAATATGGAAGAGAGAGAGAGTAAATCCAATATTTCCCTATGAAGGAAATTATGCTTGAAATATGAAATAATTGAAATATAAATACTAACCTCAAATTAGGGCAGATCTGGAAAATGTCAAATTCTGATGTCTATGTATACTTTCAGGCAATTCTACAACCTGTTTCAGAATGGAAATGCTGAGACAGAGAAAACCAAGAAATCTTTCTCCAAGATGAGCTCAGGTCGGGTTTGACCCTCATAAAAGGTCAAATACTACATTCTTTATTTGAAGTCCGATTCTGATTCTATTTGTAGATCTCGAAAGTTTGCTGAAAATGGTATCCAAATTTTCTCTCAGATATGAAATTCCGCACCTATACCTGTAATAAAATGGGGGTTTTTGTTGTATGGGGGGTTTGCCTTGGTCAAACCCCAGTTTAGGAATTAACCTTGAAATTGAATTGAAATATATTGTGCATAAACAAAGTAATTGAAACAAATCACCTCGCTTATGTTGAAATCCTTGTAGAGGATTTGAATCCTCAAATCCACAAGTAGGAATGCTTCAATGGATGTAGGATGTCTCCAATCAATGGAATTTGATCTTCAACACCAATCTTGACTTGATCTTTGCATATGAGAAGGCTTGAATGAATGTAGAAGGATGGATCATCAAAGGGGGCTCCAAAGAGATTGAATCCTTCAATAGCTAACAATGGATCTCCTTGATGGATGGATTCTTGAACACTTGAATGCTTGAAGACTTTCTTGAATGCTTGAATTCACTTTATTTCACTTGAGAGCTCACTCATGAAATTGCTTGATTGTGGATAATGGATGTGAAAATGAGAGAGGAAGGCCTCCTTTTATAGTGAACTAGGGCACAATCCTCTAGAGGGGCCACCTTGGAGAATTAAATCCCAATTAGGTCCTAACCTTTAGAAAATATATCTAGATTAAATGAAATTAGAGGATTTACCATCCTGAAACCCAAAATGGTCAACCTGGAGGCGGGAAAATAAATATCCCGAAAGTCTGATGCCCGAAAATCAAAGAAATTGGAAATTTGAATAAGGGGGGAAAAATCAAGGTTGGACTTGACCTAGTCAGGTTCGACCTCGATCTTGACCTAGTCTGGATCAACCTCAAATTTGACCCTAGGCCTAGATTCAGTCAAAACCAGGTCAGGAGGTCCCGGGGATGTCCAGAAACCTATAAATGATATTAGAATAGGACAGAATGCCAGGGATAGACATAAAATCCTATGATTACTAGGATGAAGGCTAGGAGGACCTATTTATAAATCCTACCTAGAAAATAGAGCCATGGAAGAGGGAAATTAAAGAGAATCCTCGGGATCCTAATCCTAATTTCACCTAGAATGAAGAAATCAAGTGCAGGGAAGAAGTGGAAAGTGGGGAGAAAGCCAAATACATGCAAAGACCTGATCAAGGTGCTTAACATGACCCCAAACCACTTACTCAGAGGGCTAAATACTCTTAACATGGAATTGCTTCCATTTTAAGATGATACAACACATAATCAGTGTTAACACTAGTACTGTTTAACACTAGATCTAAAAAGTTTTACACATAATCAATGTTAACACTAGTACTGTTTAACACTAGATCTAAAAAGTGTTACACATAATCAGTGTTAAAACTAGTACTGTTTAACACTAATTATGTGTAACACTATGTAATACTGTTTAACACTGATTATGTTGAACATTGATTATGTTTAACACCGATTATGTGTAACATTGATAAAGATTGGACAAGCAAAGCAAAACACATAAGGATAGTAATGCATGAAAGGGGAGTAAGTAGTGAGAAGATAATATTGAAGAACTATGATACTGCACATTAATGTACATCATACTATTGAAGAACTATGATATTGCATTACAATCTTGATGAACATCATATTGCATTACAAGTAGACATTTAAATCAATAGCATATGGTATAATAGCATCTTTACATATTTAGTGGAATACAGAGCTAGTGGTATATATCTTGTCTTGTTGCTTTTAACATATTAGAGACCAATACACCAAGGAGTACCACATGATGAATGCTTAATTTAATGCTTTGTCAATGTGTAGTCTCAGAACTGTCCATTTCTAGTTCTTCATAAGAGATGGTGATATAAATGTGTTTTCGTAGATGATTGTATTGTTCATGATTCTGTCCCATGTTATATGTATGTACCCTAACCATCTTGTTGTTACCGTTGCATTACAAAATTTAGTTCAATGCTCTATTTCATATTGAATTTCTTTTGGTATTTCATTCATTTTAAAAACCACATGATAGGTACAGAAATAGAAATGGATAGTTCTAAGACTACACATATGATGATAAAGTGAGACTACACATATGCTGACATTAAAAATGTTTGAAATAGCTTTTGGATTTGATTTTGTAGATATTTTTGGCATCAATGTTTCTAATCACACTCTGTGATCCTTCATCATGATGGAAGAGAGAAAAATGATTGAAAGAAAAGTCCATCATTTTGCTCTCTTTCATCCTGATGATGGATCACAGAGTGTGATCCAAAACTATCTACACAATCAAATCCAGAAGCTATTTCAAACATTGATGCCAAAAATATCCACATATGCTGATAAAAAATGAGCTATCTGATGTTTGTTTACTGTTCATGTTTGTAAACAGTCAATATTTTTGATGGTAATCCTTGGTGTATTCCATTTAAAAATAAACAAATTTTAGTTTTTCTATCATGTTTAGTTTGTAGATGCAGGATTGACCATCTAACAATACATACAATAATGGGAAGAATGAGCAGGATATGAGATAGTTTCTCATCGAATGTGGGGCATAACGGCATAAAGCATGGATTTCCTTGTGTTTTCTTATTTAATGGTGTGTTTTCACACCACCATTCAGTTCATGGATATTGTTCTTCCCCATCTTCTATCTGATGCTATAGATGTTTCATTATATTTTTTGTATAAATTTATAATATCAACATAAATGAAACTTTTTCATTTTGTACTGATAGAATATAGTTATGTTATTATATGAATGAACAAAAATTTGTTTGATACAGTGGTGATGGCTATGATAAATGTCCCTATGTGTGACTGTGGTGATGGAGCGCACTGTGTGTTGAGGACATCACACACAGACACTAATCCAGAGCGTAAATTTTGGACTTGCATAAATAAGAAAAAGGTTGTTAATTACACAATATTTAAATGTTTACAAAGAATAAATATTAGTCATTATAGCAATACTAACTTAGATTCATATTGTAGGATGGCAGTGGATGTGACTACTTTTGGTGGGCTGATGACACCCCATCGTTGTTTACATCATTTGCACCTTCTACACATATACCTATTGTGGATGATGAGTGCAAGTCTTGCAAGGTGCTTGAGACAACTATTGCAAAAGCGAAGGCTACCTATAAAGTCGATGTCATGTTTTTACGATGTTTTCTTTGTGCAACAATCACACTACTTTGTTGGGTCATTATGCAGAAATATATATATATATATATATATATATATATATATATATATATATATATATATATATATATATATATATATATATATATATATATATATATATATATATATATATATATATATATATATATATATATATATATATATATGTGGACTATAAGACTTATTTATATTTTGATGTGATATCGAGCAATGTAATAATTATTTTCTTGTTATAATATTGTTTATGATAATGTATAAAATTATTAAAAAAAGTTAAGTTTACTATTCACAATATTGAAAAAAAAATTTAAATTTTGTTTATGATTTACTATATAAAAATATAAATAAAAAATGGACAAAATAAATAAAATATTAAATTAAAACATTATATAATAATTAAATAAACTTAAATGTTTTCTTGTCAAATTCTAATTCCAATTCAAAATGTAGAACCAAACATAGAAATGGATAATGTAATTCCAATTCCAATTTGAAATTGCAAACCAAACACAGAAATAGGAATTTCTCAATTCTAATTCCAATTTTGAAAATGGCAACCAAATGCAGAAGATGGATTGTCTCAGTCATCTTTCGAGTCAACCAAACAGTCCAAACTATCTTCCGGATACACAAAACTGGAATTTCAAAACCTTATTTTGAGATAATCAAGTTTTGAATCAAATTCCAATTCTGCAAACAAACGGGGCCTTAAAGGTTGGTTTCTTCATTAACGATTGTAATGTTCATATTTATTTTTGAGGTTTAATTTTAGTCACAGTAGATTCAAGAAACTTTCTCATTGTAGTTTTTCCCTTCTAGATTTTCCACATAAATTCTATGTCTTCTTTGTGTGGTTGAATTTATTGTTTGCACTATTAATGTTTATATTAATACTCCTTGGAATTAAGTGTTATTTGGTTGAGAAGGAAAAATATTGAAATTTGAAAATATATTGATTCACCCCCTCCCCCAGTATATTGGTGTATTCAAATGATTAGTGTCATAGCCATGGTTCATTAGTTCGACTTGACAACTAAAGGTAGATATCGAGCTAGAACACATCGTAAGTCAAGAAAGTTTCTCCTCAAACGACACACCGCTATTTCACACCACTATTTGATGGGACAAACTACACATTATGGAGCATAAGATTGGAAGCTTATCTATCCTTATTAGGGTTTTATGTTTGGAAATTTGTCATGGATGGATGCACTGCTCTTGCTACACTTCCAACAAATTTGGCTAGCAAGAAGGCATATGAAAGCAATGCTAAGGTGAAGAATGCCATTCTATATGGATTGTCAAAATCTGAATTTGTGAAAGTGATGCATTGTCAATCTACTAAGAATATGTGGAAAATCTTCATGTTATCTATGATTGAGAGGGTAAGGTGAGATAGGCTAAGCTATATATAGACCTACAAAGACATGTTTGAAAGCCTAAAGATGAAAGAAAAAGAAAACATTGTAGACTATTTTCTCAAATTAGATGAATTGGCCAATGTTATCAGAGGACTGGTTGAAGAAGTGAAGGAACTTAAAGTTGTGAAGAAGGTTCTCAGATCCCTTCCCCCAAGGTATGATCCAAAAGTTTTTTCTATTGAGGAGGCTAGAGACCTAGATAAGTTTATGAATTGTTTGGCTCTCTTACTGTATATGAAATGAGGGTTGTCAACAATGGAACATCAAAGAAATAATAAACTTTCAAGACATCCAAAAATGAGGAATTTGATCCTAATGGTGTAGAAGCAAGCTTTGTGATGAAGTTGAAGAAAGGCTCTAGAAAGTATAAAGGTAAGCTACCTTTCAAATATTTCAATTGTGGTAAAGTAGGTCACCATGCATCTAAATGTCCTTTTGAATATTAAAGTAGTAACTAGTCTAAGAACCCTAAGGAATTCAAGCATAAAAGAAACTTCCATAAAACTCTCTAATCCAAAGAGGACATTTTGAAGAAAATAATCAGTGCAGAAAGAAAACAATCTCGTAGAGGATAATAATGAAATACTTGATCCTAATGAAGAAGAGTGTGAAGTAAATCTAGAAGGTGAACTCATTCCCACCCTCAATGTTGGGTATGTGCAGGATCATGGTATGCCAAAAAGTGGCAATGTGAAAAAAATCCCCTTTTCACCCGTCCAAAAATGCACTAAAAAGCGTGTTGACTTTTTAGTAGGCTAGGGTGTTAGTACACTTGGCTAAAGGTAATGCCAAAGTATAAACCGTATTAGGTATCCGATAGATATTGTATACCTAATAGTTGTCGGGTATATGCTAGCTATCAGATACCTAATACCTGTAACATAAAATTGTAGACAAAACACATTCTACCTCATTTTTCAAATGTTGAAAAGCAAGAAAGGGAAGACAACTTCGGATATACGAAATCAATCGGGTATAGGATCTGATTTTCTTTCAATTTCACCCTGAATCATCACCGGTATGTTAATTTTTTTATAAAATTTTTTTTGATATTTTTTAAATGAAATTCTTGTTTTTTTTTTCTTTCTTAAAAATAGGGTTTTTTTTTTAATTGAATTTTTTTTATAATGTTTTAAATTTGATTGTAATTATATATTTATTTCTCATGTAACTAGGCAGGGATGACTCAAACCAGCCACAAAACCCTCCCTTGCCAAATAACGAACCTGAAAAGAATCTGCAATCCCCTCAAAACTCTCGACCTTTAGAGGAACTCATAGGTGAGAATCTAAATCAATTGAGGAGCTTCTAAAACACATATAAAAATATCCCTACATTATGCCCCATGTTTGCCACATTGAACTCCATTGTTGAAAATATGGAGAACCTTACAATGTAGCATAATGTTTCACTTCATTGGCGTGAGGCCATGCATGTTGAGTATGATGATGGGTTGTATTATGATGGGGTTAAAGCCCTTAATATAACTAAAGATGACATTTGTTCCCTTTTTGTGAATCCAAAAATTGGATTAAAAGTGGACCCTAAAAAGCCCTAGTTGTCTATCAAATGGTGCACAAATGATGCAATGCATGAGCACTTATGGGATTGTTGGTGGATGGTTTATGATAGAGCACCCCACAACAATTTGGAGGTCCCGTTTTATTTTATAAAAAAAATGTATGTTGAATTTGTGCTTGGTCACAAAGTAAACTATTGGAGCATGAGACCAAACATGGGCATAGGTGGAGGTGCTCCTCAAGATAGGCCATGGGCACAATGAGTAAAACCCTGCAATTATGTCCCCTCCACTAATGTTTCACCCCCTCCTCCAGTGTAACATCCAGATGTTATTGCAGAGGCTGTCTCACAGACTATTAGGGCCATTCACACCTTGAGTGATCTATTGGTTAGGCAGGCTATGACATTGTTGTCACCTCGTGTTGATGATGCTGGTGCTTTGACATCCTCTACAAGTTCACATGTGTGTGTGCCCCATACTTTCATCGTGTGCAATACTTTATGCTTAGGTTCCCCAAGTGATGCTGATGCATATCACTATGTGTACGAGGTGGACGATACAACAAACATTGCTACAAGGACTGCAACATCTCATGGAGTGGCCTCTCACACGAGAGATAAGGAGAGGCAAGAAAAGCCATGGACTCCTACTGTAATGGTAAGACTAAACATTTTATTTGTCACAATGTATTTAATTTAAAATTAATATTTTTATAGATTACTTTTAATGACTGCACACTTATGTATATATATGTGGTCCATTTATGTTCAGTTGATGATAGAGGTTGAGATGAGATAGGTGGAGGGTTCCACACTCTCGACCATTTCATTTGGCCTTGACACCTCCACGGTATATGTTTTTATGTACTCATTGGTTTCCTTTTTTATATCACTATACATGTTTTCTCATTAAAATTAATGCAATAAAAATTATATGTACTAATTAATATTTTCATCTTATTTTACTCTTGCAAGTTTCACCTGCTACCACTGAGGGGCAATGTGAGGGGGTTCATGCATCGCACGTTGACAAGGGGAAGGCAATTAAGTGTTTTAGAGTGATTATTCATATATACTTGTCACTTGTGTGTACTAATATTTATTTTACACGGTTTGTTGTACAAAGGGTGGTGTCTGACGATGTTGCGACACAAGTTCACGAGCCTAGACTCTCAAGCATTTCATTTCATAGTGATAGCCCCATAGTACGTATATTTCTAAATTTAGTTATTTCCATTTTTTTATCAAGTATATACATGATTTCCATGATTATATCAAGTATCTTTTTGACTCTCGTAGGTAACACCTAGTGCAAGGGAGGTACAATGCCAAGGTTTTGTATCTTTGATGACCCCGTTGACATTGCCAGAAGAAAGTTTACCACATGTAAGTTTTAATTTTAATCTAATTATTTTGTAAATTTATTTTTCTATCAAGGATAAAAATAGAGGATAATGCGTAGATCAATCGCATGGTTGCAAACATATATAGGTTGGAGTTGGCATTGGCAATGTTGTCCCTTCGCTACCAAGGACATATGTTAGGATTCTTGAGTGCATGATGAGATAGAGAGGTGAGGTACATGAGAGTTCAATTTTAAATTTTAATTAAATTATTGTTCAATATGAATTTGAATGTTTATTTTTGATATGTACAAACCATATAAATTAAGTACTCTAACTTGGGGTTTCACTTTTTTGTTCATGCAGGATCCATCAGAGCCAAAGAGTACTTCAAAGAGGCTCCATTTTGATGATCCACCAGTAGCATAGGATGTGCTACATTCATTTGTAGTTGTAGTTATTTTGAGATTCTATATGGCACATTTTGAGATGGCATATGCCACATTGTATCTAGACACATAGATTTTGTAGATATTTTGAGATGGCATGTGCCACATTTTGTAAAAATTTGTTCGAGTTGACATTTGCACCATATTTGTATATGGAGGTACTTAAAAAAATAAAACAATTTCATATATATAGAACACATTCATTTTCATATTATATCTTTGTCATGTGTTGTACATGTATTATTCATGTTTATGGAATCATAGTTTATTTTTAGTTATAATGATTTATGGATTTATATGTAATAAGGTCATTATGAGGCCATTTATTTTCTTTTGAGTTCAGATAACAAATGTAGAGGAAGCACTGGTTTCCCACAAACTCACTCTTTTTCCCTCCTAGACACAAGGATCCAACCTATGGTTCAATGCTTCACCAACATTCTCTAACCATCCCTAGGCCTGCTCTGACTTGGAACATGCTCTCATAAAAAATACTCACCCTCTCAATCATGGAGACTCTCAACATGTCTCATTTTGCAACATGACTCTCACCAAATCCCTTTTTTCCATCCACCCTCGAAAGATCATTGCCCAATAGTACTTAGTGCACCGTGGGGACACTTCGGTCCGGTGTGGTTGCAAATGTTCTATCCACTTCATGGATGAAAAGAGGTTGTTAATGGGATTCACCTAGCCAACCGGAGCTAAGGGAGTAGATGGAGTGATTCCAGGATGAATGGTTTGAAATATACGCAGTGGTGCAACTTTCAACTGAGCATCACTGCAAGTTTTAGCATCAAGAGAGATAGCCTTGCCAAATTCAAATGAAGTCGAATCGTCTAGAATGGAGATAGATTATTGTAGACCTTGATGACATGGTCATGTAGCACCTGATGGTTTTTTGATACCTCTCACAAGCTGTGAGATATGTGTCTTTACAGATCGCTTCCCAATGTTGCTTAGTGCACCTTGGGGACACTTTGGTTTAGGGTGGTCACGAACATTATAGAAATTCTATGGGTGAAATGGGGTTTTCACTGGGGTTCACCTAACCAATTGGAGCTAACGGCATAGGCAGTTAGATGCCACGATGAACGATTTGAATGATATGCAGTGGTGCAAATTTTAACTGAGCATCACTACAAGTTTTCACATTAAGTGAGATTGCCCTGCCAAATTAAAAAAAAGTTGAATCTTCCAGAATAGAGAGAGATTATTGTATACATTGGCGACATGGTCTTGTAGCACCTTATGGTTCACCAATATCTCTCACGAGCTCTGAGATATGGGCCTCTAAAAATCGCTGCTCAATGTTGCTTAGTGCACCTTGGGGATGCTTCAGTCTGGGGTGGTCCTGAACATTCCTACGACTCCAGAGGAGAGACGGGGTTGTCATTGGGATTCACTCGACCAATTAGAGGTAATGACATAGACGGTCTGATGCCAAGACAAATGGTTTGAAAGATACAGAATGGTGTAACTTTGAACTGAGCATCACTGTAAGTTTTGGCATCGAGCACGATTACCTTGATAAATTTAAATGAAGTAAAATATCCTAGAACTAAGAGATATTATTGTATACCTCAACGAAACGGTCATGTAGAACCTGACAGTTCACCGATACCTCTCATGAGCTCCGAGATATGGACCTCTGAAGATCATTGCCCAATGTTTCTTAGTGCACCTTGGGGACAGTTTGATCCGGGGTGGTCGTGAACGTTCTAGAAACTTCATGGAAAAAATGGGGTTGTCATTGGGGTTCACCTAGCCAATCAAAGTTAATGGCACAAATGATTTGATGCCAGGATGAATGGTTTGAAAGATATGTAGTGATGAAAATTTCAACTGAGCATCACTATAAGTATTGGCATCAAGTGAGATTGCCCTACCAAATTCAAATGAAGTTGAATCTCCTAGAACCAAGAGATATTATTGTAGACCTCAGCTACATAGTCCTGTAGCACCTGACAGTTCACCCATTATCTTCATTTCTCATATAAAAATGGTACTCTCTGATTTTCCTTCGGTCATCTTATGTACTATCAGGGGAATGTCTATATGTTATATGGACAAAAAAAGAAATCTGACTGGAATTATAATATTCATCTTGCAACTCATTTTGGGGCTACAATTTATAGTTCTATGCAAATTCAATGATCGATATAATAGTGTCAATTAGGAAAGTATCCTTACACATCCTGAATTTCTGATCCAACCACTGAGACTTGTGACTATGCCTTGCATACTTGTAAAAAATATTTTTCTTGAAATTTGAAATAAAATCAGTTACATTACATTCTTTTGTAACCAACTCACATCTAGAACCTTCACCTCCACTCTTCAAAGTATATTTCATCGTTTCATATATCTATTTTTGGATAATTTTCTTTCCAAAATCATGTTTGCAACTATCATGAAAACATGAAACAAAATTCAACAACCCACCACATTCTGAGCACTTGTCATTTAAGCAATCATTTCTATAAAAGAAACAACCATCATCTCTAGGACATACAAATTGATCTAGCAAGTTTCTTGATGTTTTTGGAATACCACTTGCACCACAATCCTCCAACATTTCATTAGTATGCAAAGTAGAGTGAATGGAGAGTAATAGTTCATGGTGAATTGAAAACTCCACATGATATTTGCAACAACAAGTATTTTGAGTCTTAATAGGTACACAATAAAATGGCTTAAAAGATTCAAAATCCCTTTGTGATATTTGTAATGTTGGATGTGTCTCACAATTTTTTTTGAACAACACTGTAGAGACAAAAGGGGAGATAGATAGAGAGAGAGTGAGACTAGGGGAGGGAGAGAGAGGGAGAGAGATAGAGAGAGAGTGAGAGTAGGAGAGGGAGAGAGAGGGAGAGGGTGGGAAAGAGAAAAGGGGAGAGGGATAGAGAGAGTAGGGGGAGAGAGAGGGAGAGGGAGGGAGAGAAAAAGGAGAGAGAAAAGGGGAGAGAGTTAGAGAGAGAGTGAGAGTAGGAGAGGGAGAGAGAGGGAAAGAGAGGGAGAGAGAAAATGGGAGAGAGATAGAGAGAGAGTGAGAGTAGGGGAGGGAGAGAAAAAAGGAGAGAGAGATAGAGAGTGAGAGTAGGGGAGGGGTTCCTAAGGGGTACTGGACCCCTAATATGTATTCTTATGGTTCCTAAGGGGTACTAAAGTGTCTTAAGGGGTCTAGGACCCATTAATGCATCTAACAACCCCTTATGACCCCTTACAACCCCTTAAGAATCCTAAGAGTACATGTTAGGGGTCAAAAGGGGTCTTATGGTGTCCTAAGACACACTAATGTGTTATATGACCCCTTAATGTGTACTAGGACCCCTAATATGTATTCTTAGGGTTCTTAAGGGGTACTAAGGTGCCTTAAGGGGTCCTAGGATCTATTAATGCATCTTATGACTCCTTAAAACCCCTCACGACCCCTTAAGAAGCCTAATACTACATCTTAGGGGTCATAAGGGGTCTTATGGGGTCCTAAAACACATCAATGTGTCCTATGACCCCTTAAGACACCTTAATGTGTATTAGGACCCCTAAGATGTATTCTTAAGGTTCTTAAGGGGTTGTAAGGTGTCTTAAGAGCTTTTAGGACACACTAATGCATCCTACGACCCCTTATGACCCCTTAGTAAGCCTAAGAGTACATCTTAGGGGTCGTAAGGTGTCTTAAGGGGTCCTAGGACCCATTAATGCATCCTACGATCCCTTCTGACCCCTTACAACACCTTAGGAAGACTAACAATACATCTTAGGGGTCATAAGGGGTCTTATGGTGTCCTAAGACATTAATTTGTCCTATGACCTCTTGAGACACCTTAATGTGTACTAAGACTCCTACAATGTATTCTTAGGGATTCTAAGGGGTCGTATGATGTCTTAAGGGGTCCTAAGACACATTAATGTGTTCTACGACCTCATATGACCCCTCGACCCCTTAGGAAGCCTAAGAATACATTTTATGAGTTATAAGGGGTCTTAAGGGGTCCTAAGACACAATAATGTGTCCTATGACCCCTTAAGACCCCTTAATGTGTACTAGGACCCCTAATAAATATTCTTAGGGTTCCTAAGGGGTACAAAGGTGTCTTAAGGGATCATAGGAACCATTAATGCATCTTATGAGCCCTTAAAAAGACTAAAAATATATTTTAGGGGTTGTAAGGGGTCCTAAGACATAGTAATGTGTCCTATGACCCCTTAAGACCCCTTAATGTGTACTAGGACCCCTAATATGTATTCTAAGGATTCCTAAGGGGAAGTAAGGTGTCTTAAGGGGTCCTAGGACCCATTAATGCATCTTATGACCCCTTACAACCCCTTAAGATGCCTAAGAGTACATCTTAGGGGTCGTAAGGGGTCTTAAAGGGCACTAAGACATATTAATGCATCTAATGACCCCTTAAGACATCTTAATGTGTACTAGGACCCCTAAGATGTATTCTTAGGTTTCCTAAGGGGTCCTAAAGTGTCTTAAGGGGTCCTAGGACACATTAATGCATTCTAAAACCCCTTATGACCCATTAGAAAACCTAAGAATAGATCTTAATAGTCACAAGGGGTACTAAAGTGTCTTAATGGGTCCTAGGTCCCATTACTGCATCCTACAACCCCTTATGACCCCTTAAGAAGCCTAAGAGTGCATATTAGGGGTCGTAATGGGTATTATGGGGTCCTAAGACATATTAATATGTCCTATAACCCCTTAAGACACCTTAATGTGTACTAGGACCCCTAAGATGTATTCTTAGGATTCTTAAGGGGTTGTAAGGTGTCTTAAGGGGTCCTAGGACACATTAATGCATCGTACAACCAATTATGACCCCTTAGGATCCCTTAGGAATTCTAAGAGTACATCTTAAGGGTCATAAGGTGTCTTAAGGTGTCCTAGGACCCATTAATGCATCCTAAGACCCCCTATGATCCCTTACAACCCCTTAGAAAGACTAAGAGTATATCTTAGGGGTCATAAGGGGTCTTATGGTGTCGTAAGATATATTAATGTGTCCTATGACCCCTTAAGATATCTTAATGTGTACTAGGACCCTTAAGATGTATTCTTAGGGATCATAAGGGGTCATAAGATGTCTTAGGGGACCCTATGATACATTAATGTGTTCTACTACCCTTTATGATCCCTCAACCCCTTAGGAAGCCTAAGAATACATTTTAGGGGTTGTAAGGGGTCCTAAGACACAATAATGTATCCTTTGACCCCTTAAGACCCCTTAATGTATACTAGGACCCCTAATATGTATTCTTAGGGTTCCTAAGGGGTAATAAGGTATCTTAAGGGGTCTTAGGATCCATTAATGCATACTATGACCCTTTATGACCCCTTCCAAACCCCCAGTTATCCTAAGAGTACATCTCAGGGGTTGTAAAGGGTACTAAGACATATTAATGTGTCATATGAACCCTTAGGACACCTTAATGTGTACTAGAACCCCTACTATGTATTCTTCAAGTTACTAAGGGGTTGTAAGGTGACTTAAGGGGTCCTACGACACATTAATACATTCTACGACCCCTTAGGAAGCCTAAGAATACATCTTAGGGGTCGTAAGGGGTCCTAAGACATATTAAGGTGTCCTATCACCCTTAAGACCCCTTAATGTGTACTAGGACCCCTAATATGTATTCTTAAGGTCCTTAAGGGATACTAAAGTGTCTTAAGGGGTACTAAGACCCATTAATACATCCTATGATCCCTTATGACCTCTTAAGAAGCCTAAGAGTACATCTTAGGGGTCATAAGGGGTCTTATGGGGTCCTAAGACACATTAATATGTCCTATGACCCCTTAAGATGCCTTATTGTGTAGTAGGACCCATAAGATGTATTATTAGATCTCTTAAGGGTTCTTAAGGCATGTTAATGAGTCCTAGGACATATTAATGCCTCCTACCACCTTTTATGACCCCTTACAACCCCTTAGGAAGCCTAAGAGTACATCTTAGGGGTCGTAAGGTGTCTTAACGGGTCCTAGGACCGATTAATGCATCCTACAACCCCTTATGACCTCTTACAACCCCTTAGGAAGCCTAAGAGTACATCTTAGGGGTCGTAAGGGGTCTTATGGATCGCTAATACACATTAATGTGTTATATGACCCCTTAAGACACCTTAATGTCTACTAGGACCCCTAAGATGTATTATTAGGGATCCTAAGGTATTGTAAGGTGTGTTAAGGGGTATTAGGACAAATTAATGCATTCTACGACCCCTTATAACCCCTTAAGCCCTTAGGAAGCCTAAGAATACATATTAGAGGTTGTAAGGGGTCTTAAGGGGTGCTAAGACACAATAATGTGCCTATGACCTTTTAAGACCCCTTAAGACCCCTTAATGTGTACTAAGACCCCTAATATGTATTCTTATGTTTCTTGAGGGGTACTAAGGTGTCTTAAGGGGTCCTAAGATCCATTACTATTTCCTACAACCCCTTATGAACTATTATGAAGCCCAAGAGTACATATTAGGGGTTGTAAGGGGTACTAAGATACATTAATGTATCTTATGACTCCTTAAGACACCTTAATGTGTACTAGGACCCCTAAGATGTATTATTAGGGTTCCTAAGGGGTTGTAAGGTGTTTTAAGGGGTCCTAGGACACATTAATGCATTCTAAGACCCCTTATGACCCCTCAACCCCTTAGGAAGCTTAAGAATACATCTTAGGGGTTGTAAGGGGTCTTAAGGGGTATTGAGATATAATAATGTGTCCTATGAATCCTTAAGACACCTTAATATGTACTAGGACCCCTAATATATATTCTTATAGTTTCTAAGGAGTACTAAGGTGTCTTAAGGTGTCCTAGGACCAATTGTTACTTCCTACAACCCCTTATGACCCCTTAAGACCCCTTAAGAAGCCTAAACATACATCTTAGGGGTTGTAAGGGGTTTGAAGACACATTAAAGTATCCTATGACCCCTTAAGACACCTTAATGTGTACTAGGACCCCTAAGATGTATTCTTAGTACTCTTAAGGGGTCCTAAGACACATTAATGCATCCTACGACCCCCTGTGACCCCTTACAACCCCTTAGGAATCCTTAAAAAACATATTAGGGGTCGTAAGGTGTCTTAATGGGTCATAGAACCCATTAATGCATCCTACGAACCCTTATGACCTCTTACGATCCCTTAGGAAGTATAAGAGTACCTCTTAGGGGTCTTATGGTGTCCTAAGACACATTAATGTGTCCTATGACCCCTTAAGACACCTTAATATGTACTAGGACCACTAAGATGCATTCTTAGGGATCCTAAGGGGTCGTAAGGTGTCTTAAGGGGTCCTAGGACACATTAATGCATTCTATGACCCCTTATGACCCCTTGTCATCTTAGGAAGCCTAAGAATACATCTTAGGGGTTGTAAGGGGTCGTAATGGGTCCTAAGACACAATAATGTGTCCTATGACCCCTTAAGACCCCTTAGTGTGTAATATGACCCTTAATATGTATTATTAGGGTTCCTAAGGGGTGCTAAGGTCTCTTAAGGGGTCATAATGACCCATTAATAGGTCCTACAACCCCTTGCAACCCCTTAGGAATCCTATGAGTACATTTTAGGGGTGGTAAGGGGTACTAAGACATATTAATGTGTCCTATGACACACACACACACACACATACCTCTCTCTCTCTCACACACACACACACACATGTGCATACACACTCTCACCCCCTTCTAGATCTTTTTCTCTAGATCCCCTTCTCTATTTATCTCTCATTCTCCCCACTTGTTACCTTGTCACCCTCTCTCCCCCTTCTCTCTCTGTATATATATATCCTCTTCTCTCTTTATTTATCACTCTTCCCACCCCCTCCCCCCCTTTCTCTCCCCATCTCTCTCTCTCTCCCCCTCTCCTCCCTATGACAACAACAAAATATTGCTAGATTGGAATCCCTAATTGTGAAAGCTATGACAATCACAAAGAGCTCCAAATGGGCTCCTTCCTTAATGCTGCCACAAATTCACACATAGAAGAAACTCAAAATAGGTTGAAGTTGTATTTCTAAAATACAAAATTAGGTTTAAGCTATTTTTTTATATTAAAAATATTTAATATACATTAAATTATAATATATATTAAATACTATATCATAATACATATTATATAGTATATATAATCTATATAATATATTTAATATATATTATATAATATAATATATATAATATATTATAATATATGTAATATATATTTTAAATAATATAGATCATATAATATAATATATCATTAAATATAATATATTATATAATATATCATATAATATATTTTAATGTAGCTGATTTCCCTTGTTGCTTTGATTTCCAGACTTTGTAGTATCCCCAACCGCAATCTAATTGGAAACCACACCTCCAGATACCATTACTGTCTCAATGTGTTGGCTGTACAGAGCTGCATAGCATCCCAATTTTAGACTGTGCGACATTTTGGACCGTAAGATGGATACAAATGATGGCCCTGTTGTGCGATGTAGTAGCATGATGTACGATGGTTGAGTAGCACTACGAGGAGGTTGCACGGTAGTAGGCCATATAGTGGTTGAGTAGGAACAAGAAGAAGGTTGTATAATGTAAAAATGGATGGCTTTTGTCTTTCCTTGCACCCAGTGATGTCACCAATTTGATATAATGCAACGATGTAGGAGATATCTGATGCATACTCAAAACAATCACTCAAGATAAAAGCTGAATTTATTTTCAAGAAAACTATATTAATATTAATGATAGCACTTCAGATTTTCTAGACTTGAAACAAAAGAACAAGAAGAGTAGGGTGAGGGTTGAATCCAACTGAAACTGCAAACACCAAATAGGGAAGATCTTTCACTTTTTAAATGGCGAAGAAGAAATCCAACTGGAATTTTCAATACAAATAAAATACTCCAAATCATATGCCAA
Source organism: Chamaecyparis obtusa (assembly GCA_027943335.1). Taxonomy (NCBI): domain Eukaryota; kingdom Viridiplantae; phylum Streptophyta; class Pinopsida; order Cupressales; family Cupressaceae; genus Chamaecyparis; species Chamaecyparis obtusa. Next base: position 154,082 of record BSBK01001148.1, on the reverse strand, counting down.
ATACTACCTACACACTAGTCTTGAATACTCATCAGAAAAACTCCCGAGGGTGTACAAATAAAGGTGACATGGAAAAAACCATTCCTATGCTAAAAATTAAAAGATGGGCCCGAGATAAAAAAAATAATCGATCTAGCCCCAAATACAACATTATTATTTATTTTATTTAATGACAAGACGGAGACATCACAGTCCTCCCATCCTGAAGATTGCTTGTCCTCAAGCAAGCACAAGTTGGGGTGTCCCAAAATCTTCTCGCCTTCCCAAGTGGCATCTTCTAGTGGAAGATCCTTCCAATGCACATGAAATTATTTGACCATGTGAGTCCTTAGTCTCTTCTCCCAGATGTTGATGATCTCAGTTAGCTCTAGAACTAACTTCCCTTCTTTGTTAAGAGGTGACACTTCCTTAGACACCGTGACGTGTTGTCCCACTTCTTTCTTCAGGAAAGATACATGAAAGACATTGTAGATTTAGCTTCCTTCAGGTAGTTCCAATTCGTAGGCAACCTTGCCCACACTCCTGATCACACAACAAGGTCCGTAGAAATGCGACCTCAACTTTTCCTTTCCAGAAACCTTCAAAGAGGACTATCAGTACAATTGAATCTGAAGGTACCAAGTCCCCAACTTGAAAACTCCTCTTGAGTTGATGTTTTTCAGCATACGTTTTCTTTTGATTTTGGGCCCACTAAATATTTTCCTTGAGGGACCTAAAATTGTTTATTCCCTCCTGTAGCCAATCCTTGGCCTTTGGTGCATGACTGTCACCCAATGCCATGTCCACGAATGAAGGGGGTTCATAGCCATATAATAATTTGAATGGTTCCATCCCAATTGAAATGTGGTATGTGGTATTGTAACATTGTTCTCCTAGATGTAACCACTTGACCCATGCTTTCTGTTGTGCTGAAACATAGTTTCTAAGGTACCCTTCTAGCCATTTGTTTACAATCTCAGTCTATCCATTAGTCTGTAGGTGATAACTGGTGCTCAGTGACAACTCTATCCCTACGAGCTAAAACAATTCTTTCTAAAAATTACCGAGGAAGCGGCTATCTCTATTGCTTACTATGTTATGAGGGAGACCATGGAGGCAAAACACTTCTCAAAAGAACAAGTCTGCCACCTGTGTGACTCAATACCCAATGAAAATAACAAAGAAGTGTGTATACTTGGTCAACCTATTGACCAATACAAAAATATAGTCCTTTCCTTGCACCTTGGGAAGCCTAGAAATGAAATCCACTGAGATGCTATCCCACTTCTGTTCATGAATCGATAAAGGCTGAAGTAGACCCGCTAGTAAGGTGTGTTCAGATTTATTCTGCTGGTAGGTAGCACATTCCCATACATATTGTAGGATATCATTCTTAAGACCCTTCCATGAAAACCTTTCCCAAATCTTCCTGTAGGTCTTCAAGTACTCTTGATGCCTAGCCAAGGGCTAGTTGTGTATCTCCCTTAAGATTTTCTCCTTCAATTTTGACTCAGGTGCCAAATAAATTTTTCCCTTGTAATAAATGATAGCATCAACCAATTTGTACCTATTATCTTGCACTTTACCATCCAATTGTTGACACATAAAGGTTTTCTTGGAATATTTGACCAACATATATGCCCTCCAATTTTTTGAAATTTGAGATAAGGAGCATAAAACCAACCTTCTTGATAATGCGTAAGCCACAATATTATTTTTTCCTTTTACATATTCAATGTCAAGGTCAAAGGCCTATATTTTACTCATCCACATCTATTTCCATTCATTCATCTCCTTCTGTTCCAGAAAATGCCTCAGGCTGTTGTTATCCGTATGAACTACGAACTTGGCTTCAATGGGGTATTGCCAAAATTTTGTGAAGGCATGCATGATGGCAAGCATTTATTAATCATAGATGGAGTAAAAAATTTCAGCTCTTGAGAGCTTCTGACTCTCAAATACAATCAGGTGGCGGTCCTACATCAACACAACCCCGATGCCTTCTCTCGATGCATCACACTCCAGGATGAAGGGCCAAACAAAATCTGGCAGTGCAAGAACTAGACAAGAACTCATAACCTCCTTGAGATTTTTGAATGTTTGTTGTATCCATTCACTCCACTAGAAGGATCCCTTCTTCGTTAGATCAGTAAATGGTGCATTGAGCTGTGAAAATCCATTCATGAACCATCTGTAGTAACTGCACAACCCAAAGAATACACATAGTTCTGAAATATTTTTCGTAGGTGGCCAATCCAAGATAGCTTCAATATTTTCTTGATGTACTTATACTTGAACTCCTCGACCACTGACTATGTGCCCCAGATATAATACCTCTGTCATCTTGAATTTACATTTGGATCTTTTGGTGAACAACAACCGTGACTCCATAATCATGAGCACTTCATCCAAATGTCTCAAGTGCTCATCCCATGTCCTATTGTAGATCAATATATAATTGAAGAACACCAACAAGAACTTGCACATCTGTTTGTTAAAAATGCGGTTCATGCAAGATTGGAATGTAGCTGGCACATTGGTCAAACTGAATGGGATGACCAAAAATTCATAATGCCCATAATGGCCTCAAAAGGCTATTTTCTCCACATCCTATTCCCTCATGCAGATTTGGTGATATCCCAAACGAAGGTCTATCTTGGAAAAATAAGTTGCACCATGTAACTCATCCAACAACTCGTCGATCCTGAGAATATGATACCCATTCTTGATGGTCTTCTTGTTCAGTGCATGGTAGTACACACACATACACAACACTTCATCCTTCTTTTTAACTAGCACTACTAACGACGCAAAAGGATTGGAGTTGGGCTTGATCCAACCCTTGTCAAGAAGCTCCTGTATTGTCTTTTCAATCTCATCCTTAAACTTCTTAGGTAGTGGTATGGTGTGGTGACGAAAGGTTTGGCACCAACCTCCATTTTGATAGTATGTTCAAACTCACAGTGTGGTGGTATGCTTGGTGGTATGTTGGTGAAGACCAGGTGGTGCTTATCTGAAACTGCCCAAAGTTCCTCATCCTAGTAGTGGGCCCTTTGTCCCTTTAAAAGTTCTGGTGAGATGAAATAATGCGTGGCCCAGACCATGCCGTCATGTCTGAGGATTGCCTCCATCTGTTAGGCTGAAATTTCTCTCGTGCCTCCATTCGACATCCCTCTCAACAAAACCTTCTTGCTATGCACTTCAAATGAGAAATCCATTTGTTTGAAACTATGTGTGTACTTGTCTAATGTTTCCATCCAATGAATTCCCAAAATGACTTCCATGTCATCCATATCAACTATGAAAAATTCATCCATCATTGCGTGGTTTCCCATAGTAATGATTAGTTGCAAAACCAGATGGGTACATGTCAAAAGGTTTCCTCCTTCCACTTTGATGTCAAATTATTAGTGTTCCTCCGTACGTAAACTCCTTTGATTGAACAACGATGAGTTGATGAAGTTTAGATTGGCTCCGCTGTCGAGCATGACCACAACCCACTGCCCCTAGAGGGTAGCCCAGACCTAGAATATAATACACCTCATAGTTCCTTCCAGAACTGCAATGACATCTCCTCTCTTCAACAATATGGTGATCATCTCTGTACGATTGATTTTTATCTCCCTGGAAGCTTGTTGTTCATCCCCTTCGGGCACAGGTGCCTGATCCCCCTCATCGTTGGACAACACCTCAATGTAATGGATCTTACCCTTGCCTAAGAAATGATGTCTTGGTTCACATGGCTCCTTACAGTTGAAACAACACTTCTTCCTCTTGAGCTCTTGTTTGGTGGCCTCATCCAATGAGGGTTTCTTAGGTGGGAGTCTGTTGTCTTTCTCCTTTTGAGCGAGAGGTGGCTTGGAATGTGAGTAATTCTTGGTGGAAGAGGAAGAAGATGTTTCCATGTCACATGCCTTCTTAATTACCTCCATGAGTGTGATGGGGTTGAATCCCTTCTCCCATCCTTTCAAGGGTTCTATCATCCCATCCAGTTTTCTTTAGATGAGCCAACTCTTTAAAATTTAGTTTTGGATCTCCTGCATCAAAACGTTCTATTAACCTCTCCTTGAATTTGGCATAGGATGTTATTTGATCATGGTCGAGAGTAACCATTCCATGATGCCACCATTCATGGACTATCCCTGATGGCTTCATCCTTCAACATAGGGTTGAGTTGGAAATATGTGTCTTCCTTCTATACCCATGCCCAAGCTGTGGTGGATCCAAAACCATCAAAAGATGACAAATTAACCTTGCCAATCTTTCGTATGAGATCGTCATTATCATAGCCATGCTCATTGCCACCGGAATATCTCATTCTTAGATTAACATAATCTTTGTAGGATATATCCCCTTCCATATTTGCACTCCTCCAATCCTCTTGAAGTTGATCTTGCATTTCTTGGAAAGTTGCTTTCTCTATGTGTTGTGCTTCCGCTCATGGAGGTAAATTTGACATTGATGGTCGAGAGCACATGGTTTGGGGGTTTTCCTTTTCCAAAATAGAATTATCCCTTTGTTCTGTGGATATTTTTTCTTCATCCAATTTGCGTAATGTCTCCTCCACGAGTCATTAAGTGTCGTTAAGCTGGACTTGTTTCCTGGTGAACTCCCTCGACAGAGCCATGACTTTGGTGGTAGGATCTTGTGGGTCCACCATGTTAGCTATTTTTCTTGCATTGGTAAATAACTAGATCATAAACCTGATCTCTCCCTTTTGATGCTCTTTTCCTGGCAAGAGAAATGCTAATTAACAAGGATAAATTCCTTCTTCACTTCGGGCTCCACAGACCCAGGCGGGTATACCTTACTTCTTTGCTTATGCAAACTGATACGAACTAATACAAACACCTAATAAGCAGATTCAATAGTGGATTTGATAGAACAAACATGTCCTGCAATGAGATTCATAACTAAGATGAATCTCTGATATGGGAAGCCTACCCACATGCTCAATATATCTTCCAAGCTCATCAACAGAAAGGGAAAGTTGATTGATTAAATTGATGCTTGCTTGGCAAATGACTTCTAATAGTAAAGATCAGTGCCTTCAATTCAGGCATGGAGTCAAAACCAGTAAATAAAAACCCAAACTGCAAACCATGTTTCATTGATTAATATCCCTGCATTAATGCCTTACATTAACACATTTCTATCACTCAATATGAAGAATCATACAAATTCATAGTATTGATTAATTTCCAATCTGCATTTAAGGATTTTACAATCCTTCCTTGAAGGATACCCAAATACAAATAGATACATTCTCCCTTAGAGAAGACAAACTCAATATCCCTTGAATACTGAACTCATACCGAAATTGAAACTCAATACCATGAAGACAATTCCCTGAAAACCATACATGCCTTACATGTATTTCGATTTGCAATTAAATTTACAAATACTTGTATTAAATCTATGACAAAAAATGAAGAACGCAAACCATTACACTTAGACAATCATGAACCAAAATGGAACTTCATTTGGACCCTTCTCTTGGAGAACCCCCTGCTGGAATCACCACAGAGCTGGAACCATTCAATGGATGTTTACCCAAAATCTGGAACCTAGACCAGAATTCTCCAAGAATTGGAACCCCTTACCAAACTCAAAATTCAGAATAAGAAGGCAAAGGAAGAAACTTAGAAATCATCACAAAGCGACACTTGTCTTCCTCCTCTATGCTCATTGGATGAGTCATCCGCCTTCAAACTGGAAATGGGACCTGCTCTCAACTTTGGAAAGCACCTGTCATCTCTTCAAACTGAAATGTGAATCACCGGATGCAACAACTCAGATATTTTCAAAATATCTCCTTAGCCCCTGTTTCATTCAACTACAAATATCTGGAAGCCAACAAGACCTGCATCAAATATGATCCCGAAAATGAAATCCTCATTCTCTCACCTTTCCAACGATATATTATACTTGGTATTTGGACCAAAAATTAAGTCCTCAGCGTCATTTTCAAATTTCAGTTCCCAAGCAACTATCATATTTAAATTTTGAATTTTTGACATAGTTTGAACTTTATGAATTTGTTTAAAAAATTGCACATTGATTTTAATCGGGCGGGTCCCACATGTGCCACATGGCACATTCAAATTGGTCCAACAAATCACCTCCTTGCCACCTCACCATCTAGTTGGACACCACATTTGACCTTTGCCACTTGACGCTGTTTGGTTGGCTCACATATCCACTTGGGCAACTAAACTGAACCAGACCGCCACCTCATAGGAGCACCACATGTCACCTTATCGCATGATCGCATGGGCCAGAAATGGCCCATGAGATCGTGCGACCACCCTTAGATTACCGCACAAATCTTGAGGTCGTCGGCCTGTAGAGTGTATACTTTATCAAAATTATTTACCTTTTGTGGGGCCCTTTGCTCAGTCACCGCTAACTCATCACCAATCAAGCACCTTGGTTTCCATGCGCGCATGAGACCGGCCCTTCAACTAGGCGTCCACACTTAGTCATCAGCATATCGGGTGCTTTGAGTTATAAACATCAATCTTCTCATTTTTGTAGTGAATATGGGATCATGATTTTCAAGTTTTTAAAGAATTCAGTGCATTTCTGTTCAAAATTCCTGGGGCCCACCGTCGCACAAAGAGCTCCAATCAAGTGGGTCCGCTGAGATCCTCCACAGTTTCTTTATTTACTATACCTTGTGAGTGTTTTTGTATATAAATATTAGAAAAACCCACCCAGCGCTGCATGTGGGATAATGCAATTATCATTCTTTTAACGTCTTAGCTCCCCTTGGATCAAACTTTTGCATTGCTTGTTGCTATCTAGGTTAATGCTCTTGCACAGTTCTTTTCCATTGAAGAAATCTTGTAGCAGTTGTACTTTGGGAATACGGGTGGAGCCATCAACTAGAATGACTTCCCCTTCCTTAATGCGTTGGGCATTCACTAATTGGTATGCGCTAGTGCCTGATACAAAGCGCGTGAAATGAAGCTCCTCATTTATCAACCGACAACCATTCCACACGCTGGTATTACCTATGCTCATTGCGTGAGCTGCCACTTGAGACATGCTGGCATCTTCCTCTGACTTTTTGGTTCGATGCACAATTTTTCTCTATTAAAGTAAAGAAATTTTCTTTCTCATCTTTGAATACCTGTTCCTGAAGTTTTTCACCTACAATCTTTTCGTACCTAATTTTTCCTCGAAGCAGGGGGGAGATATCTTTCCTTAGCATAGCTTTTACATTTTCATTGAATGCTTCTTTTCCTTCCTTATATATTGATGACCATAGATCTTTCCAGAGTCCAAATACTAGCTAATTGACGTTGAACTTGTTGAAATCGGCCAAGTTCTGAGGTTTCCAAATCAGAAAAATATTGAATAGAGCTGCAATTTTTTGGCAGAACATGAAGAATACTATGCGAGAGTTGGAGTACTAATTTGTTAACTTTGGATTCAATTACACTGGAATTGCGATATTGACAGCGTCTTGAATTGATTTCATCAAATCTTCGTAACTCTGATACTCTGGCATTTTAGAATGCCCAAGTAAAAGAAGAAACTCCTCATCAGAGAGCCTAGTGTAATTAAGATCATAGCAATTTGACAACTCCTCTAACTCGGCACCAAGTGCATCAAGCTTAATTTTCTTCCTGCTAATCTTAGCAAATTGTTTTGCTGGTTTATAACATGCTCTGAGGAAAGCACAATGGTGGTATCCTCCAGCAAAGAACAATGCACACTCGGGTGTCATCAATCTCTCAGGGGGTTTTACATCTGTTACGAACATTTGGACATCCACACACCAACCAGAAGAAATCTTGACATCATTTTTAGAATTTTGAACATGGCTAATTTTCAGCCTTTCTATTCTTCTCCTTCTATTAGATTTATTAGCAACATAAGCAGCTAAAGAATCAAATACTTCATTTCCTTCAACACAAGCATAAACATCATCACAAAGATCCACAACATAACGAATGAAGTTGCACGAAACTTCTTTCCTAGATGCATCTTTCAAAAGAATTCCTTGATGCTAATAGAAAACAACAATGACTTCTTTCAGAAAACTGACATACAAACCGGGCTCAAGATTTCCTTCTTCCATTAGCTTGAGACTTGGGTCATCAACAACTCTCATGTCCCTGAGTATTTCAACCACCATTTGTTTGTTTCCATAAAATCCAATTGTAGGCAAGGATATGTCAATCGACCGTAACCTTAAATCAAAATCCATTTTAACATTCAAACATAGAACCGATTGACATACTCATCTAAAGCCTTAGCACCATTGTGAAATCACTGTTCTGGATACATGACCATCATTAATGGTTGACATGGGAAGAAACAAAATGCAGAGTGTAGGGCACTGATGACAAAAAACAATTTTGAAATTGAACATATTCCCCTCGCTTAACACTTTGCGAAACTACCAAATAACATTAACTGTCTCCTAAAACTGGCTTTGAAAACTGAGAAAAATGCTTGACAGAATGGCACCACTGGGAACATACATTGACCCCCAACAAACACATGTGCCTGCCAAAGAAGAAATCTTGAAAAGATCCGAGCCACAAGATAAAACTGACCGAAGTTGCCCTCTTAAAAACACTGTCTGTCTGCACTGTCTGAAATCACTTAAGTTGGCTCTAGAACCGGCTTTGAAAACTGACATAATCACCTGACTTGGCCCCACCACTAAACATGCATGAATTTTGACCCACATTCTAATACTCTGCAAAACGGAACTTCATGACTGCAACCGGATCAAAAGGTATTAATGTGCAAACTTGCCCAGTTCAAATTGTTCCTGCAACAAACTTGTCAGAAAATGATTTTTAATCACCGTAATTGATTTTTAAAGGCAGACAAATGGATTGGCAAGGGGCTCAAATGGGGACTGGGGTTAGTTCTCCAACTTTGCAAGATAACGCAAAAATAATTTCATCAAAAGAGTCAACTGGTCAAAATTTATAACCTCGTAAAGTGGGCCCCAGACAAACAAATAGTTCAGTACAACTGGGAAATTCATTTTTTTGCAAATGGAAAGGGCTCACAAACTGACTAAACGGATTCACCAAGACTCATCATCTCAGGTCATGGAAGTATTTCATGTTTGGAAAGCAGCGGAGTAGTTGGATTGCAATTTAGATCACCTGGGCAAAAGGTACAGCTCCACAAACAGGGCCTCCGAGAATAACTAAACAAGTGCACAAGTGCAAAACTAAGAAAACACCTCTGGAAGGGGATGAATAAATAGGATCAAAACTTATCACAGAGGCCTAAAACCTGACACATAGAGAGTATGCAATGTGTACAACAAAAAGCTAGGCTCAAATTTTCATGACGCTCTCCAGGGTGCATTTTATCCAACCTCAAAGTGACCCTTCCTGGTGATTTTAACACTAAGGCAAATTCTGCATTCAGGACCTCCTAGGAACGAACGGACAAAAACCCATTTCAAGATGCGACCCCAAAACTTAGAATTACATACCGAGATATATGAAAGGTAATGGAATACATGAATCTCATGACACAAGCCCGAAAAACACCCGGTTCCCTTATGCAATTTTAGCCAAAAATGAGGACAAATTAAGAATTTACATGGTACCTCAAAACTGCATTTTGAGTACCAACACGCCATTCTACCAACTGAATGATACCTTCTTCTCTTCCTAGTATAAACTTGCATTCACTACGCACAAGATGGAAAAATCACCAGCTCTGATACCACTGTAGTGTCCCCAACCACAATGTGACTGGAAACCACACCTTCGAATACCCTCATTGTCTTAATGTGTTGGCCGTACAGAGCTGTACAATAATCCAATTTTAGACCGTACGATATTTTGGACTGTATGGTGGATACAAATGATGGCCTATCGTGCGATGTAGTAGAAGGCCACATGGTAGCAGGCTGTATGGTGGTTGAGTAGCACTGAGAGGAGGTTGTACGCTAGTAGGATTTACAGTGGTTGAGTAGTCACAATAAGAAGGCCATACAGTGTACAGATGGATGACGTCCATCTTTCCTTGCACCTAGCGATGTTGCCAATTATATATAATACAACGATGTAGGAGATATGTGATGCATACATAGAAAAATCACACAAGATACAAGCCAAATGTATTTACAAGAAAAATTATATTAATATTAATGATAACACTTTAGATTTTCCAGACCCGAAATAGAAGAACAAGTAGAGTAGGGTGAGGGTTGAATCCTACCGAAACTGTGAACACCAAATAGGGAAGATCTTTCACTTCCGAAATGGAAAAGAACTCCAATTGGAATTCACAATACAAATAAAATATTCCAAATCACGTACCTAATACTACCTACATGCCGGTCTTAAATACCCGTCAGACGAACTCCCGAGGGTGTAGAAATAAAGCTGACACAACAAAAACCATCCCTATGCTAAAAATTGAAAGATGGGCTTGAGATAAACAATAATAGATCCAGTCCCAAATACAACATTATTATTTATTTTATTTAATGACGGGGACATCACATACTTCGACCATGTAGCTGACGATTTTTTTTTTACTTGAATTTGATGAAACGAAAAAGGTTTCTTAAGGAGAATATCAAATTTCCATCAATATAATTTGTCAAATTTTGAGTTCAATAAGTAATTATTACTTATTTTCTAATGGAGTTACCTCTAAAGTCTTGATTGACAGACTAATTGGAAAATAACTATAAATTTTGAACAGTATAACCTTGTTGAAACACGGAACATGCACTGTATTCTATACTTCGCCTACTACAAGAGAACTTTTTTTTTCAATTTTCTAAAGTTTAGAATTAGTTAAGGTGGTCAAACATGATTTTTTTTTAATTCTGAAAAAGTTGTAGCAGAAAATTCATAATTAATTGTTTACTTGGAAAAAATTACAAATAAATATGCGTCACATATGGGCATGAGTCTACTACTTATATTTACAATCTTGTAAAAAATATTATCATTTGATTGTGATTAAGGTGGTTAGATATACACCTACTTCTTATCTTTTTCTTGAAATTTTTGTACTACTGCATTAAAATCTACAATTTTCACCAATTAGATTCAATTTTTCTTCTTCAGAAAATGGCTAGTAGTTTAGAAACTACATTTAATTTCCTACAGATTATATTCTTACAACTTTTTGACATAAGGTTGATAACTTGTTCAACTTTTTACATCAAGTTGACTTACCCTGATTTGCTGATTTTTCATTGCCACTTAAGGCCATAACTTAGTATACCATGATCCTGCACATAGCCTGCTATGAAATCAGTAAGGAAAGAAAATATAAAGCAAAATAAAAAGACTAAAGAACCGAAAATGTTAATTATTAGCCTAAGCATCCAAATAGAGGAAGCAATAAAAATAGAAGAGGTTGTGATCTAGCAAAATTGTAGGTAAACGAGAAGGATTGTGCGCATCTTGAAATTAGAGATAGTGTCTTTGAGAAAGGTATTGGAGAAAGAAAATGTGCAACTAGAAAAAAGATAGAAAGTTTTGAAAGAATACTAAAATCCTAGATGACATCTTAAGTAGTCAAAGGTCACAAATTATCAAGATTAAACAAGATTTGAGAAAGTTTAGAACTCAAATAATACAACTCTTGAGAAGGAGAATATAGAGAGGTGATTTAGATCTTGATGCATCTAAGAAGACTATAAGCAATAAGAAGGATGATGGATTTACAAAAGTTAACAAATAGAAGAAGAGACTTAGATGACCTACTCCTCCAAAGCAATCACATCCAACTAGGTTTAATTACTCATTCTTTAGTTATTGTTTTTCTTGTTATAAATTGATTACAATATCAACATGAGGAGAAGTGATTTCCTAGGCAAAAATTTGCTTGCATTGATTTTAATGTGATATGTTACAAATGCAACAATTTTGGGCACATAGCAAGATTCTATTGAAGTAGCCTTGTGAATCCTTCTAGAGAAAAGAGTAGGAAATATGTTCTTGCAAAAGAAAATAAGAAAGTAGACACTACTACAAATGAAGTGAAATTACCTAAGAAGAAATTGAAAGTGAAGAAAGGAGAACAAAAGGTAGAGAACTATTTTCTTGTGCAAGTTACATTTCATGCCAACAATTTTTCTTATAAGCTTTTTGGTAATGGATATATCATTTCCTTTGAAAACTTGGCTAGATCCATGCTTGGAACTACAATACCAACAATACAGGCATTTATAGTTTATTTTGATGGGTTAAATTCTCACATTTTCTTTTTCATTTTCCATCGCATGTCTTGGGATGGAACAATATGAATTATTCTTTATTGTGTAAAAATCTGGTATGTCAAGAAAATATAATAGATGTACATATAAAAATGTCTTACTTCAAATCTTTTATACTTTGTATTTAGTTAATACGATTTCCTACAAATAAATATACATTATTCTTGTTACTTATAGCCTACACACACACACACACACGAAATTCCCTTTCTTTACAACCTCTCATGTGGTAACTATTAATTCTTTTGTAAATTACCTTTGTTTGATAAAAAAGAATTGCTAATAACATCACAAGCTCATTGATAAGATGTTCTAATTTTTGTGTAGTCATTAGGCTCCATTGAGCTTTAAAAAAAAATTGCACTCCTAAGGATTGCAATATTTTTAGAGATTGTAAATGGCTAGATCATTAGCACTTTAAATTTCTCCCCTAAAAGAAATTTATAGGCAGATGTTACCTTGTTGGTCTCCTACACCTTGTATAAATCTTAAATGGAACTGTCGATTCAATGGCAAGTTCTGGTAAGAAATGAGTGCACAAATTTAGAAATAAAAAACTGATTTTGATACTCAAGTGCTAGCTTGGAAAAGTTTACATTGCAAGTTACCTATAGGGGATATATGAAATGTATTTTGGTCCAACTGATGACTTGTCCGTTTTTTTCCTTGTGTTGAAAGCATGAAACATATTTATGGGATTGCACTCATGCTAAAAACAAATGGACTGTTGTTTTTACAAATTTTCAAGCCATTTTCAATCATGACTTCAAATGGTGGCAGATTCTATCAGACATGTCATTTTAAAGCATGTTTAGAAAATAAGATGCAATACTGTGTTTCGTAGCGACTATTATTTTATGGCTTTACTGTGACATATTTCTTCAGGCGGCTTCTCTTTTCTTCCAGTCCCAAATTTTGTGCAAAAAGATTGTGGATGCAATGACCAAGCTTCAACAAATTAAAGAGAAAATTACCCACATTTAGACTTTGTACACTCTTAATCAAATCAAGAAATTTGACAAATTATGAAATGATTTGTATCTTTAATTGTTTTGTACATTGAATAGTCTTAAATTTCTTCCAACTACATATTAATAGCTTTATTCTTATAATTGCATCATTTCAATATAAAATCTAATATCAAAACCCAAAAAGATAAAAGATCTTCAAAACTACCTCCATTAAACTTCCCCACTAAAAAAACTCTTAGTTGAGAATGACCACATCCTCTACCTTAAAAAAAATCCACAATGAATCTTCTTATTTTTAATTCATTGGTATCATTGCCCTTACAACTTTCCCTACATATTATAAGTAATTTATGACAAAGTTATTGAGTTGCTAATTTATTACCACTTCTGGGGCCCAATAAACTATATAGTCAATCAGCTCCACTTATTTCTTATCAAACAATGCCACCAATATAATTTATGTTCATTGTCGCCCATATAACTTAGTTGTGACCAATCCTAGAGTATTATTTAACTCATTGTCGCCCATATGACTTAGTCGTGACCAATCCTAGTGTATTATATTTTGTGACCAATCCTAGCGTTATTATATATCTCATTGTCTCCCATATTACTTAGTTGTGACCAATACTAGTGTATTATATATAAAAATATTAGTCACTATATGTAACTTTTAAGTTTGACATTAAGCATCGTATATCTTATGAAGAATCTTAAGGACGTTGATGTGTCAAAGGGTACTCTATAAAAAATTTGATATGCAAGTACATCTTTGATTTTAATCAATCTCAACCATAAAGAATACTATATACCATTTACAAGAGGCGTCACCAAATCAGTTGAATAAGAGATGTAAATATATGTTTTTTTATGCTGTAAACATTACTTGGTTGAAATTAAAACTTGGACCCATACAAAGGATAAGAGAGTCCTCCTTGCAACATAAGCCAATTAAGATGGGATAAAGCATGACTTAAGCAATAAGTGGAACTTATCTCATAAGGGCTAGTGGGGTGGTTTTTTCACACCTTTCTATGATTTAGTAATATAAAACAATAAAGTGGGTGAATCTAAGTTAATAATAGGATATTGGAAAAACAAAAAGTTTTTAGTTTTTATGTTTCAAAATTTAAAATTCATTTAAAAACTTTTATGTTCAACTTTTTATCATTTCTTAACAAGAGTGACTTTTAATAGTTCTATTTGTAGTAAACTTTTTTATAGCTTTTAATTTTATTTTTCTTCAACTCTTGTTAAGTCTATTTTATATAATTCTTCTATACATGAAAGTAAAATTCTATGGTTGACAATTTGGGATCGTTTTGATGATCTCATTTGGGGTGAAAGTACATTGCTAGCAAGATTTAGTCCATCATTATTCTATCGTCTTGAGATGAATGTGACAACTAGTGCAAAGTTCATTAATAATGGGCAACGACTAAGCTCCCTACAAAACACACCTAAGACAAAAAAAAATGTCAAACTCTTTCTTTTTTCTTTTTTTTTTCCAAATATTAATAATAGGATATTGGAAAAACAAAAAGTTTTTAGTTTCTATGTTTCAAAATTTAAAATTCATTTAAAAACTTTTATGTTCAACTTTTCATCATTTCTTAACAAGAATGACTTTTAATAGTTCTATTTGTAGTAAACTTCTTTTTTTTTTATAGTTTTTTAAACTTTTTTTTCTTACGACTCTTGGTAAGTTTATTTTATATAATTCTTCTATACATGAAAGCACTTTATCTGCATAGTAGAAAATTCTATGCTAACAATTTGGGATCGTTTTGATGATATCATTATTCCGATTTTCTTGAGATGGATGTGACAACTAGTGCAAAGCCTATTAATAAAGGGCAGCAACTAAGCTCCCTACAAAATGCACCAAAAACAAAAAAATGTCAAACTTTTTTTTTTTTGGTTTCAGATTTGCTTAAACACAATGATTTTTTTGCAAATATTTTGTGGTTTTCGACCACAAAATATGTAGATTATGAAGAACATATGGTGAAAATTTCACGAAAATCTGTTGTATTTTCCATTTTTTGAAATTTTGTCAACGGTGCATTTTGTAGGGAGCTTAGCCGTGTCTTGAATAAAGGGTGTTCATTCTCGAGCCTTGGCTTTTTAAGTAAGAAAGTGATTTTCTTTTTCACTTGAGTTTGAAGTGATCGTGGCAGAGAAGATGGGAATATTTGTGTTTAGCATGGAGGCCAATTTCACAATCCTAATTATGAAGTACCAATTAGCATATCTAGGTGAAATTTTTGAGAAAAGATTGAAAGGTATATTCAAACTCCATGATTCCAAGTTCTTTTAGATTTTGGATTTCATTCTTGGGGAGAAATTTATGAAGACGAAGTTTGGTTATAGGGTTAATAAAGACATTGTGGCCATGTTCTTGGCTTGGACATTTGAATTTAGTACTAAAGTGGAGATTGAATGGGTTGTTTGAGTGTGTGTGGAAGAAGAATGGGTCTATGGTTAAATAGAGCCTTGTTGGAATATGTGATCCCTCGAAAAGGGATTAGAGATGATGAAGGTGACTAGCATGTTGTGGGTGGTTGAGATGATGGCCTCAAACCATTTATTATCTAGAGTGACAAGGAGTCACATGAGGATAGGTGCTCTGAGGCCAAGGTGGGTTAGGAATGTTTGCTAGAGTTTGAGAGGGAGGTGCTAGCCAAAGTTGAAGGTGAAGCGAAGAAGAGGAAAGGAACTTCATGGGTAGTATTCGAGCCATCTAACTTTTGGATCAATAACCTGATTTGGTTGAAGCCAAAGGATGCAAAGGGGAAGAAAACACTGTCTCTAGGATGAATGCCTTTTTTAGTTTGTTTTTATTGATTTGTTAAAAGTTTTTGTTACTATCATTGTTAGTATTGGGGTTGTATGTGACTACTATTTAAATGGCATTTTGTGGATGCATACTATTCTAATCGGGTGTTCATTGCCCACATAGGTAAGGGATGTTTTTTGGTCTCTTTGTAAATGGGATGTGTTGGGAAGTTTAATGATGATGGACTCGGGGTTCTAGGGTTTTTATAATAGAGTATAGTGGAGTGGAAAAGAAGGTAAGTCTATACAGGATCATGATGCACCATTAATCAAAATTTTGAATTAATTTAAAATTTAAAATAATTATTTTTTATTTTTAACACTTTTTTTTATGGAAGGTTAGAATTATTAATTAATTTACAAAAAATGAAAAATAAAAATACTATTATTTTTAATGTTTATTTAATTAAATATTTTATTCAATAGTGCATTTTGATCCCTGCATAGCCATTTCCACAAAGAATGCCATTTTGAAGAGAGATTTTAATATGTAAAGCATAATATTAGAATAATGATAAAATATGTATTTTCACAAAGCAAAAAAAAAAAGCACCACCATTTTACCATCACACTCTGAGATGAATCCCAACACAATCAATTTATTTATTCAAATGTTTTTCTTTTATTTATCTATATATTGATTTTTATTCTATCTTTTCAAATCATAAGCCCTTTCATTTCATAATCCTTAAATTCAATATAAAATATGAGTCAACAAAATTTTAAATACATAATATTTATTTTATAATTATTTTAACAAATTAAAATAAAAAATTAGATGTGGATATTAATTATTATATAAAAATCTATAATAATAATAAAATTGTAAAAGTTGTTTTATTATTTAATGTTATTTTAGTCAACTATAAAATAATTTAAAAAATTATAAATAAACATTGAAAAAATAAGCTAACTAATTATGCATTCAAGATTTAGTCAAAAGTTAATATTTTTTAGTTTGTAATGACATAACCATGTTTTTAGAAATCATAAGAAATCATGGAGTGAATTCTCTATAAACTTACTGTTTATCATACTTTTATATAGATCTTAAACTTATATATTAATATAATTTGGCTCTAGCCTTCTATGAATTAAAAAAAGTCCTTTAAACTAATTAAAGTTATTATAATAGATCATTAATATATATGCTTAAGGAACTAAACACAAGTGGCAAGGATAAATTGATTGAAAAACCAATAAGAAGAAAATCAAGATTTTGAATTAATTTAAAATAATTAATTTTTTATTTTAACACTTTTCTTTGTGGAAGGTTATAATTATAAATTAATTTACAAAAATTTGAAAAATAAAAATATTATTAATTTTTAATTTTTAATTAATTAAATATTTTATTCAATAGTGCATTGTGATCCTTGCATAGCCATTTCTAGCAAAGAATGTCATTTTGAAGAGAGATTTCAATATGTAAAGCATAATATTAGAATAATGATAAAATATTTATTTTCACGAAGCAAAAAAAACACCACCATTTTACCATCACACTCTGAGATGAATCCCAACATAATCAATTTATTTATTGAAATGTTTTTCTTTTGTTTATCTATATATTAATTTTTATTCTATCTTTTCAAATCATAAGCCCTTTCATTTGATATTCCCTAAATTCAATATAAAATATGAGTCAACAAAATTTTAAATACCTTATATTTATTTTACAATTATTTAAATAGATTAAAATAAAAAATTAGATATGGATATTAATTATTGTATAAAAATCTAATAATAATAAAATTGTAAAAGTTATTTTATTGTTTAATCTTATTTTAGTCAACTATAAAATAATTTAAAAAATTATAAATAAACATTGAAAAAATAAACTAACTAATTATGCATTCAAGATTTAGTCAAAACTTAATATTTTTTGGTTTGTAATGACATAATCATGTTTCTAACACCCCAATAATGTTGAGTTCAAATGTGTTCACCAAAAAATAAATAAATAATTACTATTACAAGTCTTCATAATATAGTAGATTTTTTAGAAATCATAAGAAATTATGGACTAAGTTCTCTATAAACTTACTATTTATCATACTTTTATATAGATCTTAAACTTATATATTATAATAATTTGGCTCTAGCCTTCTATGAATTAAAAAAGGGTCCTTTAAACTAATTAAAGTTATTATAATAGACCATTAATATATATACTTAAGGAACTAAACACAAGTGGCAAGGATAAATTGATTGAAAAATGAATAAGAAGAAAATCAAGATTTTAAATTAATTTAAAATTTAAAATAAATAATTTTTTATTTTTAACACTTTTGTTTGTGGAAGGTTATACTTATAAGTTAATTTACAAAAATTAAAAAATTAAAAAACAATTATTCTTTTAATTTTTAATTAATTAAATATTTTATTCAATAGTACATTTTGATCCCTGCATAGCCATTTCTGGCAAAGAATGTCATTTTGAAGAATTTCAATATGTAAAGCATAATATTAGAATAATGATAAAATATGTATTTTCACAAAGCAAAAAAAACATATCATTTTACCATCACACTCTGAGATGAATCCCAACATAATCAATTTATTTATTGAAATGTTTATCTTTTATTTATCTATATATTGATTTTTATTCTATCTTTTCAAATCATAAGCCCTTTCATTTGATATTCCCTAAATTCAATATAAAATATGAGTCAACAAAATTTTAAATACATAATATTTATTTTACAATTATTTAAATAAATTAAAATAAAAAATTAGATATGGATATTAATTATTATATTATAAAAATCTAATAATAATAAAATTGTAAAAGTTATTTTATTGTTTAATGTTTTTTTTTTGATAGGTAATAGGCCAAAACCAAGATTAACATGGGGCTCAAGAAAACTTGAACCCAAGACCTCCCAAATGAGATACTTGCAACTTACCGTTGCGTTGTGGGGTGTTCCCATTGTTTAATGTTATTTTAGTCAACTATAAAATAATTTAAAAAATTATAAATAAACATTGCAAAAATAAACTAACTAATTATGCACTCAAGATTTAGTCAAAAGTTAATATTTTTTGGTTTGTAATGACATAACCATGTTTATAGCACCCGAATAATGTTGAGTTCAAATCTCTTCACCAAAAAATAAATAAATAATTACTATTACAAATCTTCCTAATATAGTAGATTTTTCAGAAATCATAAGAAATCATGGACTGAATTCTCTATAAACTTACTTTTATCATATTTTTATATTCACCTTAAACTTATATATTAATATAATTTGGTTCTAGCCTTTTATGAATTAAAAAAAGGTCCTTTTATCTAATTAAAGTTATTATAATAGACCATTAATACACATGCTTAAGGAACTAAGTACAATGACAATGATAAATTGATTGACCAATGAATAAGAAGAAAATTAAGATTTTGAATTAATTTAAAATTTAAAATAATTATTTTTTATTTTTAACACTTTTGTTTGTGGAAGGTTACAATTATTAATTGATTTACAAAAAATGAAAAATAAAAAGACTTTTATTTTTAGTTTTTAATTAATTAAATATTTTATTCAGTAGTACATAGCCATTTCCCTTTGAAGAGAGATTTCAATATGTAAAGCATAATATTAGAATAATGATAAAAATATGTATTTTCACAAAGAAAAAAAAACCACCACCATTTTACCATCATATATAATCAATTTATTTACTTATATATTTTTCTTTTATTTATCTATATTGATTTTTATTCTATCTTTTCAAATCATAAGCCCTTTCATTTCATATTCCTTAAATTCAATATAAAATACGAGTCAACAAAATTTTAAATACACAATATTTATTTTACAATTATTTAAACAAATTAAAATAAAAAACTAGATGTGGATATTAATTATTATATAAAAATCTAATAATAATAAAATCGTTAAAGTTCTTCTATTGTTTAATGTTATTTTAGTCAACTATAAAATAATTTAAAAAGTTATAAATAAACATTGAAAAAATAAACTAACTAATTATGCATTCAAGATTTAGTCAAAAGTTAATATTTTTTGGTTTGTAATGACATAACCATCTTTTTAGCACCTAAATAATGTTGAGTTCAAAGCTTTTCACCAAAAAATAAATAAATAATTACTATTACAAGTCTTTCTAGTATAATAGATTTTTCAGAAATCATGGACTGAATTCTCTATAAACTTACTGTTTATCATACTTTTATATTGATCTTAAATTTATATATATTAACATAGTTTGGCTCTAGCTTTTTATGAATAAAAAAAAGTCTGAACTTTTTTTTAGATTCGCAAAAATATAGCGACTTTTTTGTGAGGTGATAATTTCACGAAAATATATTGTATTTTCCGCTTTTTGAAATTTGATCAAATGCACATTTTGTAGGAAGCTTAACGACGTAATAACAAGAATAAATTGATTGAAAAATGAATAAGAAGAAAAATATATATGCCCGTGAGGGAGCTTTAAACAGAATCAGCAGGACAGATAACAGTAAGCCATTGTCACGAAATATTATTTGTTGACCTTACGTGGTCAACAAATCAAATCACCGAAAGCTTTTAATACAACTTGGCATTCATTGATCGACTGGTTCCCACAAAAACAATTTAAAATTTGAACTTAAATATTATTTGCTGCCATTGTGTACAATTTTATTGTTTATAGTAGCTGGATTTGTTTGACAAAAGCCACAAAACTTTATAAAACCATATCATAATAGTAAGATTCTGATTCTGATAATCCACCCACGCAGGAGGATGCCCAACAAAAATATATTTATTAAAAAAAACTGCCACCCACAAGCAATAAAAAACAAACAAGTATATATCACTGTCTTGGAAATCATGGTCGATGTAAGGTCTATGACATTGATGTCAAAATCTCTGAAAACTGACAAGGTTATTGGTTACCGTCATTGCAGTAGACGTAAGAATCAGGACAATGATGTGAGAAACTCTTCAACAATTTATTAAAAACATAAACTTTATTGAGCTATTTTTACTATAATAGATGTAAGGATTAGAACAATGGTATGAAAATCAGTGTAGAAAATAGTATAAAATACAGATCAATATAGAGGAAAGAATCGAGCATTGAACAAGTTCTAATGGTTGTGATAGTAGTTCTTAACTTAATACCCACAGTTGCTGATTTAATATCTAATATTTTTGACAATATTGTACCAATAGTTGTGACTTTAAAATTGTTTTTGCTAATGATGACTACCCATAATTGAATGAAATGTGCCCTTTGTTCTAAAAAGCAGCCAATCGTGTGATGTCACATCAGCTGCGCAAGTATTGGGGTCTCTAATGCGCTATGATTGGTCTCACTTTTTTTTGGGCTGTTTTGGACACTTGGCAAAAAGTATGCTGAAGTCGCATTATATTTGATGATGTTGCTCTGAAACCTTAGTTATAAGTTGGAGACTCGCCAAGTAAGCTACTATAAAAAATGGGAGTGATTTGAAATTTCCACTTAGGATAATGAGAAATGAGAAGTTAGGGTGCTCAACTACTAGAAAATTAAACCAACCAAAATAGTGCAAAAATCTCTGGAAAAATAGTCACGTTAATAGAAATCTCTTTAATTAAAAGACTAAAATTCTCCCCCCACTAAGCTCTATACAAAATGCACTAAAGACAAAATAAGGTTTTTTTTTCACATTGGTGAAAACATACTGTTTTTTTTTTCAATTTTTTTGTGGACTTACAAGATAGAAAATACAGATCATAAAGAACAAATGCTAAAAATTTCACGAAAATTCTATATATTTTCCATTTTTCCAAATTTGATCAATAGCATCCAAAACTCTGCAGTACAATGTAAGAATGGATTAAAAGAGTTGTGCACCGACACTAACTTTGACATCTTTCTCTGTGATAGAAAGTACAACATAGTTTTGAAACGGACCGAAGCATGAAACCTAAAAATAGCATAGGGAGAAAACGGTAATGGAATGAGTCCTGGCGGTAGCAAGAGCAAGCGTGACGTCCTCCAAGGGATCACATTACATTAGGCGACAAAGAGTAGATACCATTTTGATTGGCATGCACAATGCATTGTTCAAATGACGACACAAAAAAATGATAACAGATCAACATGAACATGGGCAAGTTTAACTGGATGTGAGTTTACTGTTATGTATTAGTAAACAGTTGTTTACAATGGGATTATCCATGGTTTTCATTATATAATTAATCTGATCTTGTGTTTAACGAAATAAACAACAAAATCAGTGCTCAAATGTGTATTGATTCCCATGATTCCTTGCCCTTATCTCTGCTTAAAGCATGATCAGTGCTGCTAGTGCTACCCCAGCTTGCATGCGAAATTTGTGGGGGAATTAGGCTTTTGTCCTGAAATAAAGGAGATATTTCGAGGAACTTTTAATGTGGGAAAGAGATGCATTTGTAAGGTAATCTGGGACTCTACATATCCAGGCTGCAATGGTAGTACTAGAACTTTTAAGGTCATAAAGAAAACTGGAAATGGTTATTCAATTTCTAGAATATATTAATGTATAATTTATTTTTATATATTATAACTTATGTATAATTTATTTTTATATATTATAATTTATGTATTGGTGCATTCTAGAAATTGGATAATCGTTTTGAAAAATCCAAACAAAATATTAGTAGAAAATATATTTGAAAATTGTTAAATAAGTATTAATACACTCTAAAACCTCTGATAACTGTTTCAAACAAAACCCAAACAAAATATTAATAGAAAGTATGTTTAAGAGTTATCAAATTTGAGATGAAAAACACAACAAAATGAAGAGGTGAAATTATTATAATTGTTTTCTGTCTTGATTCTAGGCAGAATTGTTCAATCTTTTACTGTCATCAACTTGTTGGGAAAGAGCAATACTTTTTGGATTGAAATAACTATAACAACCAATTTTGTATGAACATTGAAAACTAAACGAAAAGCATCACAAAATGCTGTAGTCAGATGGCTCAGTATTGCTCTAGTTCACCAATAAAGGCTAGAGCTCTGAACTTTCTGTATGATCAATATTAACAAGCCTATGTGCCTGCACTGAATACATTCTATCGATAGCTTATAAAACAAACACTTGCAGGCCGTGAAGGAAAAACTACATCATGCTTTCAAAAATAGTTTTCAATTTTCTAATATTTGCATGACGATATTATTCTTTCAGCAGCAGCATCAATCAGTCAATATGCATCTGCAAAATGATATTGTACAGAGGTCCTGAAAAAAAAAAAAAGTTCAACATGTAAATAATCACATATAAAAAGATCATAGAAGTATAGATTTATATGCTGGATTGTGAAGTTGAACCCCACTGAGATTCAAAGTTTTGATCAACTGGTTCTTACATGAAAGGTCGGAACATTAAATGTAGCCAAGGGCAACTTGCCAACACCCACACCATATGAAAGAAATCATCACAATCTCATTCACACAACATGCTGCCGGCAAGTCATCCTTGGCTGCATATCATATCCTGACCTACATGAAAGGTCCCAGATGAACATGAATCATTATCATCATCTGTGTCTGTACCTCTACCTCTGTATAAATCCCAAGATGACTCTCTTGTATGGAAGCTTAACCTATTTCAAAGAGTCTCTTGTATGAATGCTCAACCTATTCCCTAGGGGCTCCCAATAAGATTCCTATAGAAGCTATAAGCTAATCCATCTACTTCATAGAACAGGATTGAATAGAATCATCTAACATGCACTTATATCAGTAAAAACAGGGTGACAATTACTTGGGTAGGGAAAAGGAAGAATACAGAGTGACTAAGGGGAAGATTTTTGATTGGCCCAAAAGTTCTACCAGGTCTAAGACTAAGACATTGGGCTGTGCAAGAATAGACAGGACTTCAAAGTGTGAAAACACAACCCACTAGTAAATTTTGGAAGTACCAAAAGGCTCCATATGTTGTGAAAATAAGCAAGAGGGTGGGAAGAATATATAGTAGAGGGTGCATCATTGATAGCCAATGTGGGGCTGAATGTCTGATGTTGTAACTCTAATGTGTACCGTCCTGTCTGGACAGCTTTACAGCTCAACCAGAGCCATTTTCAGCCTGCATACGGTGGAAAACAATGACAGTGGTATTGCTTCAAGGCACTTAAACCTACAATTAGTACATGAATAACTCTGAGTACTATGTGCAATGATACAAGGTCTTAAAGGGGAATGCATTTACAGACACCAAACATAAATCCCACTGAAATTGAGGGGTACCATTCTAAAAATCATACCCTGAAATAACTGAAAATGGTTGGGTCCGTTACATTTTCTTTTCAAAAATATATCCCCAATGACAACCATTTCTTTTTTCCCCCAAAAAGATAAAGCTATTCAGCTTTTAAAGATTCTCAGTTTCCATAACCTTAACAGTCTATTATGCAACTGAATGCTTAAAATTTTAAAATGTTTAATCATTGTAGCTACAATTTTTGTTATATACAAAGAGATTGGCACTGTTAGAATTGTGTCTAGAGGAGCATAATATTAATCATAGACCTAGAGGCCATGAACAAACTATTGACCTCACAGGATTTACATTTACATCAACTTTGGGTTACCCATAACTTAAAATGAGAACTGAATCTTAAATAAATAATAAAATAAGCTTAAAATTATAAAACAGATAAGATTAAAACTCTAAGTTTGATTACAATATCTAAACTGAAAGTTGATCTTCAACTGAGCTGTCATTAATGAAGAGAAGCTATCTGTTTTAACTTTTACATCTTGATAAATGAAATAATTAAGAAACAAATAATCATCCCCACAAATTAAACTTGAACCCAACCAAATTCTGATTCAAAAATATACAATGTCTGAATCAGTAAGCAGTGGCAGATGCACCACATGCAGTGTACTTGCAAGTTTAATTATTGATCACGTGGATCAGAAGATGTATAGTTAAACATTTTGCATAAATATCGACTGAATAGCAAAGTTGTTTTCTTCTCTACATATTATGTTCCCTAAGTGGAAGATTAGTTTAATAAGTAGCCTGCACACTTGTCTCTAATATGTACATCACAAAGAATCGTTTGCCAACTTTAGTAGTAAATATTTGGTTTGGAAAACGATATTATCCCCTAAATCACTCTTTCTCATTCTTCCTTTGATAATATACCCTGAAACTATTTTCAGCGTCCTGTAGCTCTTACCCACTGTTTTCATTATATGCTTCTACATGATTCATTGCATGTTTTATTCTCTTTTTCATTTAAAAATTTGAAATATTAATTTGTACAATCTAATATTTATTCTATATTTTGTTCTGTTTGGAAAAGGAATCATATTTAGAGCATCTAATTTTGTACATTCTAAGTTCTTATATTATATATTGGTATATTGGATTTTGAGGGATGATTTTTTTTAGTATACTATTTGACTTCATATAACTATTATTCTGACTTCTAGGTAGTAAAGACGATTGCTGTAGAATCAGTTATGCCCGCAAGGGCTGTGGTATCCTTATGCATGCAAGGGTAAAAAAGTGGTGGTTCAAAATGTCATCGGAAACATATTCCCTACCATTACCCCTTCGCTTTGACAACTAAAATATTTGAACAATTGATGGAGTACTTATGCGCAAATGCCCCAATAATTATGCAGCACCATTAAAGTTACACAATTGATCTAATTACTAAATCTTTTTTAGAAAATAGGCCGCTATTGGTCCACTAGATGATTTATTGGACTTTTAATTAGCGAAACCCAATGAATGAAAATCAGAACATGGATGGTGCCCAACTCTGCTTAATGTGAACATAAAAGAACATTATTAGGAACTAATCCTAAAAATCCCTGAAACAACAAGTGCATGTGATAGAACATGAAATATCTAATTTTTCCATTCTGAAATTTCTAGGTACGTGGCCACAGGGCATTTCACCAATAGTACATCAGATTTTGATTTTTCTGTTCGTTCTCATATGCAAATGTGCTTATAGCTATTGTTCTGGGTTCTAGGTAGTAAAGACAAACGTTATGAGGTCTATTATGCATGCAAGGGTAAAAAAGTGGTCATTTTAAAATGTTGTCCAAAACATATTTCCTATTGCCCATTACCCATTCACTTTGACAACCATAAAATTTGCACAATTGATCTAAAACTTATGCACAAATGTTCCAACAATCTGCACTATTTATACCAATAAAGTTGCACAATTGATCTAATTACTAACTTTTTTTCCAAAGAAAATAGACCACCATTTGAACAATAATTGATACTCTCCCCTTATCAAAATACCCAACTAATGTGAACATAAGATGACACTATTACTAATACCAAGAGCATGTGATAGAACATGCTATTTCTATTTTTTCCATTTGGAAATTTCTGGATACGTGACCAAAGAGCATATCATCAATGAGATAAGGACAAAGTATACACAGTCCCAAAGCAAGTGGGTTGCTTTTGGCTTTTCAGAAATAGAAGATGGGTAAGCAGGGAAATTGTGAAATATGCAATATGTTTCATGGCTTGACTCTATGAGATCACAAGCAGTCATTTTGCTTATTTTGTTCAGAAAGTACTTGATGATAGTTGAACGAGTAACGTCATCTGAATTGTCTTTATACTCAGTCATTGAGTTGGGACCAAACAAAATGCAGTGAGTCACACACACCGTAGCTGAGATGACCTTATCCAAGGTGTGGTGTGGGTCACATAATAAATTTGATCTTGTTTTGTTATGATCCTCCAAGACAAACAGTACAATGGGCCCCCATTGTTTTTGTATTTGTATGGAGGACTCAGTATTTGGGGGGCCATTTTTCAATCAACTGAGAAATTTTGGACCGCATGCGCCTCCACCACCAAAATTGCTCAGTGCTCCATTAATTGTGCAGAGAATTGGGAGGACCATCAACCTTCAAATTTCTATACACTCAAACATAAAAGATCTTGCACATGAAGATATTGCTATTTTATTCTTATCATCATGTTTCTCATCATCCATTATTCATGAATCTATAATATTGATTGGAGCAACCCCTCATTTTCCTTATCAGTTGCATCGTAATCAGCTGGCTATCCAAATTAAGTAATCAATGGCATTATGTTTTTGGACAATATACATTGGAAAAAAACATCATGTGTTGTTTTTGTGCTGTCTTATGAAAGAGTGACAATTGTATGGCAAGTCCATGTGAATTATGTTTGGGAGAATTGTAAGTGGTTTGCTACCCAATGATTTGAACTTTGAATGGCAAACTCAACAGACGTGTAATCTTAAATCGTACCCATCAACTTCTACCTTTATCATAAGCATACTAGTTAAATATTTCACATTGTGTAGAATTATTATATATTATAATATTTAAAGGGAATAAAAGTCAACTTAAATGTTGATATTTTTTTCTTTATATCATCTTAATTGGAAAAAGAGTAATGGTGTGGAAATGTTCCTTAAATTAATATTTAAGGAGAGATATGTGCAAAAGCATATAATCTTGTAATA
Organism: Chamaecyparis obtusa; assembly: GCA_027943335.1. Lineage (NCBI taxonomy): Eukaryota > Viridiplantae > Streptophyta > Pinopsida > Cupressales > Cupressaceae > Chamaecyparis > Chamaecyparis obtusa. Next base: position 126,597 of record BSBK01001148.1, on the reverse strand, counting down.
GCAAAAATGAATATACAAATAAAATGATTCAATTATAAGATGATTTATGTGGGAGAAACAATTTAGGAAAAATATTCACATTTCAAATAAAATCAATTGTATTATCTAGTAATTAAGAGTTAAAATATAAATGTAACCAAAATTCAAAAGTAGACCAACCGAGCGATGGGCAGGAGAGAGGGTTTGAAGGGAAGTAGAGGCACGAGACTTCATTTGAAGGGAAGAAGAGGCAAGAGGGATTTTTTGCAAGGTGAGGACATAGAGAGGAGGTTAATGATGATGCGGATTTTGTGGCTTCCAGTGGGTGCTTTATCGTACTAAGGGTTTCTTTCTGTGGTAGTGGGAGAGGTGTGTGCGGGGGTGTTTGGGGTGGACTATGATTGTTGTTGTTGTAGAAGACTTTATCGATGGTGGTGTAGATGTGGCTGAAGTGGGTTCTAGACAAGTTTTTTCCACACTCCTCCATTGCCTGCAAACAATTGTTGGGGATGATCTTTTCCCCCATTTTTCTTTTGGCAGATCTTTATTAGTGGTCCTTCTATGTGTTTGGGAAGTCGACCTTGTTGAGGATTCTGAAGACCCTATCAGATCTACTGGTTTTGGGCATTTGGTGTCCCTGGGGCTATGACTTCATTTGGAGAGATGGGTTTCTTGTTATTGGATTCCCTATTTTGAGATTCTTTTATTTCCTTGGTGTTGTTGCCCTACAACTTTGTTTGGTATTTTAGTGGTAGTATAGGTTTCATTGAACCTAGTTTTTGGTCAGTGTTGCTTTGTTCCCCTGGGGATTTTTGTTCGTGTTGCTCCTTTCCTCTTTTTGCTAGATATTTTGAGTAGTGCCTTGGTAGTGCTATGACTGTGCCTACCCATTTTGTAGTTTGATTTTTAAAGGTTTTTTATTCTATATCAAGTGAGCTTGCATTATTCACTCCTTGGTCCTTTCATGTGTGGCTACTATAGAGGTGGATAACTTTTTTGGGCTATGGATTGGGTGTGGCTCATTGTCTCCTTTGTTCCTCTTTTTTTTGGTTCCTATTGAGGTGGTAGCATCCTCTATGGAGGTGTCCCCTTGTGGGAGAGGTTGAAAGTGGCTTTATGTGGGTTTCTTTTTTTTGGCTCCTTGGTTACAAGGTGTTCCCACAATACCGTGTCCCACTTTTTAGCCAACTTTGACATTGAAATGAACATTCTAAAAAAAAACTTCACTTTTGGACACATATTACTGCAAAACCATTATGAATTTGAAGATGATGTAAAGTGGCGACTTTTAGCATTTTGTTTCTATCTTCTAAATATATTTTTTAAAAGAAATTGGAATTGATTTGTATTCATTTTTCCTTCTCCTTCGAAAAGTGGTTTGTATGAAAAATCAACATTTTTAAAGAGTGACAGTCACTTGGATATACATAACTTTCTTTTTTTTAAATGATAACAACATAATTCTTTCAAGGTTAGGTTTGTAACACCAATACCTAAAGGATCCAATTGGTTTCATTCAAATTGGTTCAACATTTTATAATTTATTGAGTTATGAAGTGACAAAAACTATAATTTAGACATAGGTTACTTCAAACCTCTCTAACTTAATTTGTATATATCAAAATTCATTTTAACTTTTTTTGATAGAAAGGTAACATAAATAGCTATTTCCTACATATTTTTCATAATTTTTCCCCCTAATTTACTATTTTTTCAAAAGCGTCGAAGAGAGAGGTTTCTAAATGGCCAAACAACCTATGTTTAATTAAACTAAAAATAGAAAGTCACAATGAACTCAATATATATTAAAATTATAGTCATTGTAAAGCTTGTTCAGAGTAGCATTATTTGGTATTTTTTGTTTTAGAAGATTGACTTATTTGGCCCTTGATTGAGATCTCGAAAGGGCAAATTTTTGTAGAATTTTGTTGTCCTTAGCAAAAAATTCTATTTTAGCCCCTTCGCACAAAGGAGGAAAAGGGCCTTCGTGCGAAGGACCCTTCACATGAGAACCCCCTGCCAAAAGTACGACGAAAAGGACATCGCCAAATTTTTTTGCCATGCATGTTTGCTCGAACTAGGTTGATTGGATTTTGTTTTTGTCGTAACTTTTCATTTGGGTATAATTAAAATTATTTTTTTTCCTTTTTTTAGAAACATAAATCCATTTAATTCACTATTTTTTAATAGAAACATAGGCAAGTTCATTTATGCAAGTTATTTTTACCTTTGGTGATTTTTTTGAAGGCATTTTTTTGAAGAACGAAGATGGGAAACAAGAAGGGAAAGAAAAGTAAACCTGCAAGAAAAAGGTCACCTGGTAGAGAACAAAAAAATCATGAAGCTTCATTGGCACATTATTATAAAATTAAATAAGGTATGCATCTCTAATTTCACATGCCCAAGTTTTATATGTCTCTGTTTTAAGTTTTCTCTAATTTGTTCTAATTTTCTTTATTTTTGTGCATGTAGCTCACAATCAACAAGCACAGGATTACGAAGATATTGGAATACAAACACCACTAAGAGGGGGAGGGGGTGAATAAGTGGTTACTTAAAACTTTTTTTTTTCAACTTTTACAATTATAACATAAAGTTATGAAAAATGAACAAGATACACAATATTTAAATAGTGGAAAACCCCTTAGGGTAAAAAACCACTTTGAGATAGAAACTTTATTAACCTAGATTGGGAAAATCTTTTAGAGCCACAACTCTGGGAAGCACCAACACCCTATTTTGAGACACCAATCTCAAGGAGCACCAATCCATTATATCTGAAGCACCCACTTCTAAAATGAACAAATTGACTTACAAATCAGAGGATCATTTCTATTACAATATAAATCATGAATCAAGAATTCAACTTCTAGTTGAAAACATTAAGCAGGATATACTTCTTTTCTTATCTCTCTTATTGATTCTTTTACATCAACAAATTATACCTGTAATAATAAAAATGATGTAAGTGTTGAAAATGTAAGGGAGTTTGCCAAAATGTAAAGAAAATAAATGATGGAGTTGATGAAAAACAACCCAGAGCTCCCAAGAACACCTGCATGCAAAAACCTGTCACAGAAAGAGAGAGAAGCAAATAGCTATGGAGGCCTGAACGCATTGATCCACGAGAGAGGAGAAAACCTTGATGTGCAAAAACAAAAGTTGCAATCAATAATGAAATGTGAGAATAGGTTACAATGTGTTATGAGATCAATCCTTATAAAAGGAGATCAGAAACCCTAAAAAGGTAAAACCCTAGGTTGCATAATAATAATCAATAAAGAAATTAATTATTATATGCCTAAAGTTTAGCTTAAGTCGAAAGAGGTAATAAGTGATTTAATAATTAAATCAATATGATTTAATTAATCAGTAAAACACTTTATTACTCTAACACCCCCCCTTAAGATAAACTTTGGGAGAAGCTAAAAACCTATAAAGAACAACTGAAAGCAAATGGGTCCCAGCAACAAAGGCCTAATCAGGTACCCAAGTACAAAAGAGAGTTTTTACAAAGTGGAGAAATAGAGAAAACCACATGGGAAAAACTCTACTCCAAAAAGAGACCAAGACTAGTCTGAAGGATTGAAGAAGCCTCCAAAACTAGGAATGTTCCAGAAAATAGGAATAAAGATGAACATGTACAACATCACTAAAGCATGAAACTGCAAACTCTGTCAAGAAGAGCTGATGATCTAAAGATACTCCACAGAAATATGAACAGGTAAAGAAGATTGTAATCTGCATGAGTGCCCTCAAATAACACTACTCAAATCAGGAGGCAAACAAAGGCAAATACCTGAACTTGAAGATACAGATGGCATAAACACCAAAAGCCTGAAGAGCTGATCAATCAAATTTGGAAGAGTGCATCCAAAATAAGAAAGAAAAGAGTGTCTATATGGTAAATGATCCATCTCACCGGAATGCATAGGTACTCAGCCATTGCAACCGCCTAGTACATAGGATCAAATACTAAATACATACCTCACACAATCGAACCAAGGAAGCATTAGAACCAACAGTAGAAACCCCCCCATATGGCTGACAAGGGAGTAATGACAGGTACACTAAAAAGATCATCCAATATGAACTGCATGATGAAGATGAATCTGGAACATCAAATGTGCATAGAGAGTACAAACACAAATAAAGATACTTGAGGCTAATGTCATTGGAGGAACAATCACATGACAAAAGAAGATGGCAAACAAAGGAAAACATCAAACCCTCCTAGCACTTTATAATGGAGTGCGAGTACAAATAGCACGAACATGTGCAAGATCCCATCAAAGCAATAGAATGGCACTTTATCTCAGTGCGTGTGCATAAAAGAATGCTACAAAAGTGAAGTATACACTACTCAACAAAGATCAAAGGCTTCTGAAACAAAAGAACAACCTAAGATGAGCCATCCCATAAAGGGAAGAGATCCCAGGACCTGAAACAACCAAGATATCCACCAGACTACAAAAAGAAAGAATTTGAATAAAATGAACCTAGAGAAGAATCTAGAAAAATGACTCACAAAACTGAAAAGCTCTCTGAACAAGCTTTCCAATGATATATTATTTTCCAAAAATGGAGTCCGAATGTGCAAGATAGAGCTCCTGGAGTGCAAACCTAAAGATCTGGCTTTGACAGAGAAAAAAACTATCAAAAAAATAATACCAGAAAATATAACCTCTAGATCTGGAAAGATCTCAGAATCAGCTTTCCGATGATATCTCGTTTGCCAAATTTTGACACCGTATGCTCAAGATATGAGCAAAAAACCAATAGCTGCACTTGAGGACCCAAAGAAGGTGTCTGCAAGGATCTGAGGATGGGTGACGTCAAAAAAAGGAAAAAAACCACATGAAACCATTAGATCTAATAAAATCTCAAAAATATCTTTTCGACAATATCTCACTTGCCGAAAACGGAGCCCAGATGCAAAAGAAACGGATCTCGGAAGGCAGGAGGTCTGAAACGCCACGATCACAGAGAACATCTGACTTTGACAATAAAAAAGAGGATCAAAATGGAAAAATCACAAAATCATAGTAGAAAATTTGGATCAATCTTGGAAATAGCTTTTCGACGGTATATCGCTTGAAGAAAATGGATCCCGGATGAGAAAGATAGAAGTTGATAACCAACAGGCAGTGTCGGAGGGAAGGCAAAACATGAGCCCTGAATTTGAAGGACTGCTGCGAAAATTAGAGAAAAAAAATCCAAAATTTGAAATACCAAAAAGATGGGCCTCTGAACTAGCTTTCTAATAGTATCTTGTTTGCCAAAAAATGATACCGTAGGCCCAAGATATGCCCAAAACAGCGCAGGAGGGCTGAGATGCAAGAGCAGTGAACAACTTCTACCTTTGACTGCAATAAATACAGAATTAATGGAAAAATCAAGAAGCCACACCAGAAAATTATTGTCTATCTCAGAATTACCTTTCTGGCAATATCTCATTTGCCCAATTCCGAACCTGGATGCCCGAGATATTGGCAAAAAACCCCAGTCTGTCAGAAAAATTCTTGATAAGCCTTCACCATGCAACAAAAACAAAAAAAAAGGCTTGAAAAACTAAAAAAACCACTAGCGGTTTGACCCTAACCATGCGGACCTGACTGATGGTTACCCTGGCGGTTACCGCGGTGTCACCGTGGGCCGCCAGGCGGTAACCGCGGCGGTGACCGCAGTAGCTCCGCGGGCCGTCGGCGGTGACTGCGGGATCTCCACGGGCCGTCAGCAACGGCGGCACCTGGGTGGAGCCCGGGTGGCCGCGTGGTGGTGCTGCCGCTCCAAAAAAAATTGATTTTTTTTTAATTATGATTTTTTGAAATCATCGTACTTGCAGCCTCGAGCTGCGTGCCAAGGTCGTAGGGCCCGAGTATGGCAAAAAAAATTTGCCTCGAATGACAACTTGTCTAAAAATGACAATTTTTATATAGATTTTGACTATCTCGGGCCTTCCGAACACAATTGTGAGGTCTGTTTGGGCCAAAAGTGCTCCAAAAAATATTGATCACCTCAGGATCCGTGCCGGGGTCGATTACAAAAAAATTTCTCACAGATTCCAACTGTGTCCAAATTGGACAAATTTTATATGGATCTTGGGGTTCTTGGATGCTTTGAACACATTTGTGAGGTCCGTTTGAAGCCAAGATGACCAAAAAAATAGGTCCCCCCCCCCCAGATCTAACAGGAAACCCTCTTTGAAAACACAGATCTGACGAACACGATCGAATCTCTCAGGAAGAGGACAGGGGCAAGCAGATCTGAAACTCTGATACCATGATGGAGTTGATGAAAAAAAACCCATAGCTCCCAAGAACACCTGAATGCAAAAACCTGTCACAGAAAGAGAGAGAAGCAAACAACTATGGAGGCTTGAACGCATTGATCCACGAGAGAGGAGAAAACCTTGATGTGCAAAAACAAAAGTTGCAATCAATAATGAAATGTCAAAATAGGTTACAATGTGTTATGAGATCAATCTTTATAAAAGGAGATCATAAACCCTAAAAAGGTAAAACCCTAGGTTGCATAATAATAATTAATAAAGAAATTAATTATTATATGCCTAAAGTTTAGCTTAAGTCGAAAGAGGTAATAAGTGATTGAATAATTAAATCAATATGATTTAATTAATTAGTAAAACAATTTATTACTCTGACAATAAATGATCTCTACGAATGGATAGGATTGGGGAAGGTAAGATCTTCTTCTTAACCCCAAATTTCCAAAGGAAAGATCCAAGTTGATTAACCACAAGAAAATGGTTAATGCATAAATGAATCAATTGATGAAGAATATGAAGAAAGAGGAAAACCTTACATTCCATTTTGGAAAGGAATGAATTGAAGACAAATACTAACCTCAAAATATAGCAGATCTGGAAATTTCTATTTTCGGGTGTCTGTACTGAGTTTCTGGAAATTCTGCAACTAGTTCTGGAACAGAAACACAGAGATAGAGAAAACTCAGAAATTTTTTTCTTTTCTGAACTAGGTCAACCTTGACCCAAATGAAGTTTGACCTTGACCCCTTTATGTCGACCTTGACCTGTGTTGCTCTGACAGAAATTATGTTCGCGCATCCTGAAAGTTTGCCGAAAAGGGTGTATGAATCTGCTCTGTAATTCGTTGTTTCACACATGTTCCTACAATAAAAATGGTTTTGTTATTTGGATGAGGATTTTTCCTTGGTCAAACCTCGGCTTTGGAATTAACCTTGAAATATAATTGAAATTGCAATAATAAATAAAGTAAATGGAACAATTCACCTTACTTATGTTGAAACCCTTGTGGAGGATTCGAATCCTTGAATCCACAAGTATGGATGCTCCAAATGGATGTAGAATTGTAGGATGTCTCAAATCAATTGCCTTTATATCTTCAACACCAATCTTGAATGGATCTTGGAATAGGAAGAAGCTTGAATGGATATGGATGGAGAAATCTTCAACAAGAGGGCTCCATAGAGCTTGAATCCTTCAATGGCTACTAATGGATCTCCTTGATGAATTGAATCTTGAATGCTTAAATGCTTGAAGATAGATGAATGCTTTAATTCTTTCTTTCTTCTTCTTTCTTGCTTCTTGCTTGCTTGATTTCGCTTGTGATTGATTGCTTGTGATTAATTGAGGATTGAAATGAGACGAGAAGGTTTCCTTATATACTAATCTAGGGCACAAACTTCTAGAGAGGCCAACATAGGAGAAGTAAATTCCCATTAAGTCTATACCCTTAGAAGTGGACCTAAATTAAATATCATTTAAGAGTTTACCATTTCGAAGTGCGAAATAGCCGACCCGGAAGCGGGAAAATAAATCTTTCTGAAACCTGACATCCGGAAACCTTCAGAATCTAAAATTTAAACCCTAGGTCAAGTTCGAGGTTGAACCTGACCTAGGTTAGGGTTGAAGTCTGACCTTGACCTAGAAGCTCAACCTTGACCCTGAAGTCAAGAACCTCAAATTCACAGAGCAAGATACCAAAAACATGCAAAAAAGAAGTGGAAAATAGAGCAAGATAAGGGAAAAAGCTAGATCCAAATTAAAGACCCATTCAAGGCATTTGACATGACCCCAAACCACTTACTCGGAGGGCTAAACTAGTCCTAAATGGAAGTGTTTCTATTTTTTGATGATACATTTAGCCCCCACTTTAGCAAGAGTATGGACTCGATGCAAACTCTTGGTAAAGGAGATCGCAAAGAAAAAGACAATCTTATTGAAATCAAAGGGACAAAGAAATCCTCAAGCCCCCAAGGACTCAAGTCTTTGTCAACCCTAAGATTATGATAAGAGAGACATCTCTCGAAAAAAGAGAGAAGAGGGTGTGATTACCTCGCCCAATGAGAACTTATGTCCCATTGTGAACCACATAAGAAAATAACTCAACTGGAAAGATGAAGTTGAACCGCCTAGTGAATGTGGCTACTCACTAGTCAACCCATCAAGGATTCACCCTCAAGAATATCCTATTCCAAAAGAGCAAAGCCAAAACAAGAGAGATCCAGTCTTAAGGACACCTTCAACCCTAAGGGATCAAAACTTGAAAATTGAAACTAGAGGGATCAAGCGATCCTATAAGGTAAAAATCTATTCTTTAAGGATTAGTCTCTAATCCATAAAGGGAGAAAATTTTTGAAAAATATATTGAAAGTGCGTGTGTGCAAAAAGTGAGCAGAGCATATGCCCCCACGTTAAATTCATCGCTAACACTTTAACAAGAGCAATGGCTTGAACAAAAACATAAAAAACTCCACTAATTATGTTTCCACTACGAGATGCCCCCAAGCGAAGACAAATCAATGGAAATACCACATAAACATACATAGAACACATAAGGGATCTACCTATCATGGGGTCAATATGATCATAAGATTATATATATATATATATATATATATATATATATATATATATATATATATATATATATATATATATATATATATATATATATATGTATGTATGTATGTATGTATGTATGTATGTATGTATGTATGTATGTATGTATGTATGTATGTATTGCAAATGAATTGACATCATTCCCCAAAGGAAGTAGAACTACAATCACAATGGAGGAAATAAAATGCAAGAGTTAGGAAGAAGAGTCTTTTCGGACCACAACATGGAGACCAAAAAGAATCAGTGCTACCAAGTCACAAATCCAAGCAGACTACACAAGGAAAGCATTTACGAACAATAGTACATGTACAACATAACATGAAAATAACATATAGAAGAATAGAGATGCATATAGAGGAATAGCAGAATAGCACAACAAGTTCAATTCCTTTATCACCTTGCACCAACAAAGTAACAAGCATCATATAAAAGAATCTAACAAACATTTAGCAAACACATTATGGGAGAAGCACAATACAATAGGAAAACACATAAAAAGCTACCATGGAAGGACAAGCCAATCAAGCGCATCTCCTACTCTCCCCATCTAGATCTGTATCATTTAGGGAAGGTGAGAAACTCACAAGAGGGACTATATCCAACACAGTAGGAATAATAGCCAACTCCAAACAAGGATCCTCTTGAGAATCGAGATGTTCGATACTAGGTGTAATTATCAATTGTGTTGAAAGCATATTAGGCAAATCAGTAGCAATGTCAATAGTCTCATATTCATCATTAGCATCATTAGGATCATCAAGAGTATCTTCTTCATCAAGATTAATCAAAATAGAATCTAAGATACGAATAGAATCATCATAATCATTCATCTTAATATCATTATTAACATTAACTTCTTCTATCACATCAGGCATATGCTAGTCAAAAGAAGGTAAATAAATTTGAAGAGAAGAGGCACGGGCCTTAGCTTGAGCCCAATGCTTCTTACGATGTTCATTGGCAGATCGGTTATGTTTTATCTTGTTTGAAATATGTTGAGAACTAGGAGGAACAACCACCGGTTCCTTTGTAGGTTCTATAGGAGGATTAGTAGGATTCTCAGTAGAATGAAAAGCAACACTAGAAGCTTGATTAACAAAACTAGAATCCATGGATAAAGGAGGTATGGAAGGCGTAGGAAAAAGACCATGGTTAAGATCCATCTGAGGCATGTGTAACTCAACAATCTTGCAATGCTTATAAGCTTGATATAAACTAGGTAATGAAGGCCAAAAGAAGTCAAGGGTAGCACAATCCCTGGGCCTAGAAGGTTGATATAAACTATGATTAAGTTTTTTCACTTCTTCATCATGAATGAATTTAATACACTTATGGATAGGAGAAGCAACTGCATGCATTGCATTTAACCAAGGAAAACCAAACTTAACTTGAAACTTATCAGAAGTAGGAACAACAACGAAGGTAGTGTCCACAACTTTACCACAAAGTTCAACAGACAAGTTAATAGAACCAAATGATGAATAGAGAAAACCATTACAAGTTTGGATCCACACATTAGATGTATCATAACAATCACGTTGTAAGTTCTTCATAAAATGATTTTCTTCAGTAATAACATTGACTAAGGATGTAGGATCAACAAGACAACCACGCGTAGGTATCTTAGAAATCCTAGCATAAATGAAGAGGGGACCATCAGGAGCTTTAATATTCTCAGAATCATCAAAGGTGATCGAGAGTTCCCTAGGTCTTTTGTTCTTAGGTTGTTTTCAAGGTTTAGGTTGAGGTTTCAGTTTAGGCTTAGGTTGAGGTGGAATTTGAAGTTGAGGTTGAGATTGAGGCTGGGGTGGAGATATAGGTTGAGACAAAATGACATGCTCCACTTGATTAACAATATGATTGAGATCATCCATCTTTGAATCATAAATAATATCCACAGAAGATGGTTGAAAAATAGTATTAGTATCATGTGTAGGCAAATGATTCGTATAGATTTGGAGGTTTTGATTAGGAGGAGAGACAAATTTATTCCCACCACCATCAAAATTATTAATAGATAAAGCATTAGAATCAATTAAGTCTTGAACCTTATGTTTTAAAGAATAACACTTCTCAGTATCATGGCCATTCTAATGATGGTATTGACAAAAGGCTTTGGAATCAAAGGATTTGGATGCCATCGTAGTAGGTAAAAGAGGTTGACTAGGAGATAAAGTAATCATATTAGCATTCAACAATTTACTCATAATAGAATATAAAGATTCAGAAAGATGAGTAAACGTATGATTCAGACAAAAAGAAGTGGATGCAGAAGTGGCATTGTTGGATGCAACAAAAACTTGATCAGCAACTGCATTTGCTTGCTTATTTATCTTGACATAGTTGTTAGGTTTTTTTAACTTATTGGGATTAGGAGCAGCATCACTCTTATCAACTGGAATAGGATCCATTGGAGTGTTTCTCTCAAATTGACTCACTTGTAATTGATAATGATGAAGTGCTGCACAAAGTTGTTGAAAAGAGGTAAATTTAGTAAGCAAAATCTTATCTCTAATATCCTTTTGTAAATTTGAAATAAACATATGTTGAATATCAATATCAGGAATAGGATAAGAAATTTGAGCATACAAATGCTTAAATCTACCAATAAATTCAGTCAATTTTTTTTTAGTATTTTGTTTACAATGCATCAAATCAATTAAGGATACTTGCAGACCAATGTTATTTTGGAACTGTTGGATAAAGGCATTAGCAAGTTTTGGAAAATAATCAATAGAATAAGGAGGCAAGGAACAATACCATTGCAAGGCCTTATCATGAAAAGTTCTAACAAACAACTTAGCTAAAATCCTATGGTCATGAGCATAGTCACTATAAAGGATTTGAAATGTTTTAACATGAGTGACAAGGTCTCCCTTACCATTGTAATTTTCAAGATGAGGCATATCGGCTTGCTGAGGAATAGGAGCACAAATAATATCTAGGGATAAAGGACTACCCATGTCACATGTAGGAATACTAAACTTGGATTGAGTTAAAGACGCGAGTTTTTATTATATTAGGACATAGTTTGAGCCAGACTAATGATTATGGAATCATTAGAATAAATAGGAGGCATAGAAACATTAGAAACACTAGGGAAAGTGTAGCAAGTAGCAGGAATAGAAGACACAACCGGTGGAACACTTGGAACCATAGTTGGAAGAAGGCTGGAATAGGTAAAAGGAGCACTATGATAAGAAGGTTGTGAGGTAGGTAGATACACTAGTGGAACACTCATAGGAAGAGATGGAATAGATGTAGTCACTAAAGGAGGAGTATAAGTAGGAATGTTAGGTAAAGGAACATAAGAAGGTTCCACACTAGTGACACGAGGTGTGAATCTTAGTTCTTGAGCTTCTTGAGCTAAAGGTTTGATATTTAAATGCACAAGATGAGTGATACCATGCAAGAGATTAACACCTTGATCACTATCCTGAAGAACTTTCTTAAGAGCCTATATAGCTTGAATAAGCCAATTTCCCATTTTATCAAGTTCAGTTGAAAGTTTTTGGAATTGTTCGGGAGGAACTCTTAAAGCATCATCCTCACCATGAGATGAGTGAGAAGAGTTATGATCCATAGTAGGATTAGAATCATGAGTAATCAAATTGTCATCTGAAATCCTAAGGAAAGGAGAGGAAGACTCAGGATCAAAGGAACCCATAAGTATGTGACTTCTTCTAACCAGGATATTATAAGTAGGACTAGAGGTAGTAAAGCTCATATACCAATACAATGCAAATGAACTAAATTAGGAAAACACAAGGCTTGAACAAATAAATATTTTTGTATTTTTGTTTTATATGATTTTTTTGTTTTATTTTTGAAATGTAAATGCAAGCACATAAAAGAAGGCTAATCTAATATACATGCAAGATCTAACACCATAAAAGAAAGAGTTGTCTAATGCGGGTTCACCAAAATATAATAATAAAAATGATGTAAGTGTTGAAAATGTAGGAGATTTTGCCAAAATGTTAAGAAAATAAATGATCTCTATGAATGGATAGGATTGGGGAAGGTAAGATCTTCTTCTTAACCCCAAATTCCCAAAGAAAAGATCCAAGTTGATTAACAACAAGAAAATAGTCAATGCATAAATGAATCAATCGATGAAGAATATGAAGAAAGAGGAAAACCTTACATTCCATTTTGGAAAGGAATGAATTGAAGATAAATACTAATCTCAAAATATAACAGATCTGAAAATTTCTATTTTTGGGTGTCTGTACTGAGTTTCTGGAAATTCTGCAACTGATTCTTGAACAAAAACATAGAGATAGAGGAAACCTAGAAATATTTTTCTTTTCTGAACCAGGTCAACCTTGACCCAAATGAAGGTCAACCTTGACCCCTTTTATGTCTACCTTGACCTACGTTGCTCTGACGTAAATTCTATTCGCGGATCTTGAAAGTTTGCCGAAAAGGGTGTCTGAATCTTCTCTATAATTCATTGTTCCACACCTATTCTTGCAAGAAAAATGGTTTTGTTATGTGGATGAGGGGTTTGTCTTGGTCAAACCCTAGTTTATGAATTAACCTTGAAATATAATTGAAATTGTAGTAATAAACAAAGTAAATGGAATAATTCACCTTGCTTATGTTGAAACCCTTGTGGAGGATTCGAATCCTTGAATCCACAAGTATGGATGCTCCAAGTGGATGTAGAATTGTAGGACGTCTCAAATAAATTGTCTTTAGATCTTCAAAACCAATCTTGAATGGATCTTGGAATAGGAAGAATCTTGAATGGATATGGATGGAGAAATCTTCAACAAGAGGGCTCCATAGAGCTTGAATCCTTCAATAGTTATCCTTGGTGAATTGAATATTGAATTCTTGAATGCTTGAAGATAGATAAATGCTTGAATGCTTTCTTTCTCCTTCTTGCTTGCTTCTTTCTTTCTTAATTTCACTTGTGATTGATTGTTTTTCATTGATTGAGAATTGAAATGAGAGGAGAAGGTTTCCTTATATACTAGTCTAGGGTACAAACTTCTAGAGAGGCCGACATAGGAGAAATACATTCTCATTAAGCCTATACCCTTAGAAGTGGACCTAAATTAAATATCATGTAAGAGTTTACCATTTCAAAGCCTAAAACAGCCGACCCGGAAGCAGGAAAATAAATCTTTCTGAAACCTGACATCCGAAAACCTTCAGAATCTAAAATTTAAACCTTGGGTCAGGGTCAAGGTCGACCTTGACCCAGAAGGTCGACCTTGACCCTGAAGTCAAGAACCTCAAATTCATAGAGCAAGATGCCAAAAATAGGTAGAAAAGAAGTGGAAAATAGAGTAGGACAGGGGAAAAAGCCAGATCCAAGTCAAAGACCCATTCAAGGTGTTTGACATGACCCCAAACCACTTACTCGGAGGGCTAAACCAGTCCTAAATGGAAGTGCTTCCATTTTCTGATGATACAATATCAAATTATACAAGTCTTCTCAAAATGACTTCATCAGATTGTGAATTTGTGTAATCGGACTTAAATCAATACATATGAATGTTAGAGGATGAGTTTAATCAATGGTCTTCAAAATGTTATACTTCTTGAGAGAAAAATAGAATGTTTCCTTCCAAAACATTAAAGATCCAAATGCATAATCATGTGTCATACAAACATTTGATTAAAAGATGATGTAAACCATTAAAATATAAGTGAATAAACCCTTCTCAACCTTTGATATACTCCTGCAACCATTATTCAATCATAAATATCAAATTTGAAAGAAATGTTTATACCATTCAATTTGTTGTCTTGTAAACTGCATAGAATCGTTCTAGTCTAATTTGAATATCTTCCAAATCTTTCAAACACATGCAATACCACCTGTAATACTATTTAGAGGAATTAATCCCCTCTTTATAAATGTCTTTTGTCATTATCCAACAACACATTAAACTGTCCAAAACTTCTTTAGACCAAGACCGGTTATAACTATAAAAATAGTAAAAAACCACCTTGGTCAAAATCCCTTTTCTCTCTCCACCAGATGTGTATGAAAAAATTGACTCCTACCCATTTCAGATCTATATGTTAGCTTTCTAAAAAGGTATAATGATTGGGGTATTGTTTAACAATTAGTATATGAAAATCTAATTAGACCAAAACTAGGTAGTTATGAAATTAAAATTGTTTTCATCATAACTAATTATATAAAGTGTTAATTGTATGCACCCTAAAATGGTCGCCTAGACTTTGGGCCCCATTTATTTGATTTATCAATCCTGAATCATTTTTATCAATAATCAATATTTTCAACATTATCAATCTCTTGATCAAGTCTTAATTTCGATCATATATTGGATTTTTATCCTTGGGCTAACCATTTATCCTAAGTCTTTATTTATTTAAAAGGAATATTTCCTCCCCTTTTAATTAAATAAAAAGCCCCACTTTTCCTCTTATCCTAAGTTGCACAAATAAAGCATTATTCTTATTTATAAAAAAGAGAAAAAATACTTTTTGTCTCATATGGACACAAAAGTCAACTCCTATTTTCTCATTGGAAGATATGTGTGCACATGGATTGCTCCTCTTTCAAGCTCCACCGCTGATTAAGACTTTTTGCCTCTTAATCTCCATGGTCCATTTCACCTCATTTCTTATAAAAGGAGAGCTCTCTCCTTCATTTGCATATCCACTTGTTTTATGCTAATGTTATGTTGCAGGTTTTAGGTGCATTTGGAGTTTGAAGACATTGAAGACTTGTTGCATTTCATTGTAGTTGCATATTTCCATTCTTAGTTGCATGATAATGGAATTCTTAGCTTAGTTTCCTTTTATGCAATAGAATAAGCTCACATAGTCTAAATAGGAAGGATTTGTAATCCATTGATATTTCCATTTCATAGCTTAGTTTGTACTTCCATTTTCATAGCATAGCTTGCACATTTGCATCTTCATATAGCTTGCATTGCATTGCATATTTGATTCTTGAGGATATTGGCACTCTTGCCTTTGTCCTCACTTGAATCTCTCATTGTGTGGTTGACTAGCAAGGTCACAAGCTTGTAGCTCTAGCTGAGAGCAATTTTCAACTTTGCAACTCCATGCATAGAGAGCTATGAGCCACTTTGTGAGGCCTCATTCTTGAGCAACCTTGCATGCAATGGTTCATAGAAGTGCACCATTTTAGCGTGTACATTAATCACTTTGAAATTAACACTTAACACCATAGTGATGTTTTAAGATATATAGAGGATCATTTAGGATTATGAAACACTTACCAAGATAATCTTATCATGTTAATTAACATGCATATCAAATATGATATTAACTACAATCAACATAACCATGTGACATAAAATTCATTACATGACTTTCATATTCATCACCATCATATATGAACACCAACTAAGATACCTGACCAAAATCTCTTATTGACATCAATTACAATAACCAAAGACCAAAATATCAAAGGTTCAACATACACCCCCTTTGGCATTGATGTCAATACCAATACCAACCTCTGCATGTACCTGTGTCACCTTTGTATCATCACCTATATAGAATCCATCAACATATCATATCAATCCACCATATCAACATTCCAACTTCATTAATCATGTTTTCCTCATGATTTTTCTCTCCCTTTGACATCAATGACAAAGGAGATATACCAAGGTTTCAGTTGCAAAAATTATCATAAATGCCCCTGCTGAAACCTATCACACACTAATGAACTTATGCAAGAGAAGAGATAGATAGAATCCCCAATGTCATTCTTAATATTTTAAACACATCTTTTGAGATATGTTTTGTGAATATGTCAGCAAACTGATTTGTCTGTTTGTCTCCTATAATCTATTCTTGAGGATGATATTTCTTCAATCTTGTTCCTGTAGACTTTGTACCTATTGGTTCTGGTGTCCATGGTTGATCTTTTGTCTCTTCTTCACTTTTTTCAACTTTATTATCTAAATTGTTCAAGTCATTATCATTGTATTGAAGGAGAGTATTATCATTATCCTACACAAATTCATTCACCTATCCCATAAGACAAACATCTTCATGATTGTTAGTATTTGTGATATCTTTTAAGCTGTATACATCCCCTTTAGATCTTTTACCTGATGCAACTAACTATCTTGATTTAAATTTGATTTGACAACCATGATCATCAAACACAACTTCATATCCATTATCAAAAACTTGACTAACACTTCAAAGATTGTACTTTAATCCTTCAACATAATACACATCATGAATAGACATTTTGTCACTAAGCATCAAATAACCCAAGCCTTTAATTTTCCTTGAAGAATCGTTACCAAAACTCACACTGCCACCTTTGTAGTTAATCAATTTGTCAAATTTTGTTTTATCATTTGTCACGTGTCTAGAAAAACCACTATCAATTATCCACAAGTCCTTTGTTTCATAATGTAAAGTCATTTTAACAAACATAGACTTATTAATCTTAGGCCTCCATTTATTAGTTATTGTAGTATTAAATTTTTTATCAACTTATAGACTAGTATATGATTGATCATTCTAAAATGACTTAGTTATGCAATTCCTCATAACATGACCAAAGGGATTGAATTTGTAACGTCTTAGACCATTCATTTTAGGAAAGGAATAACCAAAATGAAACTTTGAAAACCTTCTTGACATATATTTGCAATCACTTATTCTATGTCCATATTGATGACACACGAAATAATACCCATCAAAGAAACAAGTGAACCTGTTTGAAAATATTTTACCCATGAATGAAGAGCTTGATATGACCTACCTTTTATCATTATAAATCTTATTTAAATCAACATTTTTACCTACATTTGAATTTTTGATCTATATCCTTACTTTTAGATTTGAATATCTCAAGTAAGGTTTTATCTTTCTTGTCACTAGAACATTGTCCAAGTTCAAAACCAATTCTAGTTAGATTATCAATTTTCCTTTGATTCCTTAATATATCATCCAAAGTAGTATTTTCATATTTTTCTAACTTCCTTTTATATGATAGTACTTCATTCATTAACCTTGTACATTCCTGATCTTTAGAACTTAACTCTTCCTTAGTGACAAAGACAATTCTCTTTTGTTCCTCAACTTGTAATTTCAAATATGTAACTTCTTGACTTTATTCCTTAATTTATTTTTTAAAATTCTATTTTTCCTTTATGAATTTTTTTTTTTAGCACTTAAATTCCCTTTTAATTCTTTGATCTTTTTAAGTGCATAAATAAATTTACATTCTAAATCAGCTTCAACAAGTTCAACACTGTTATCACTCTCTAATTCTTGACAAGTAGTTTCTATAGCCATGAATAAAAATTCATTTTCATCATATTCAAAGCTACTAGATTCACTATTTGATACATCAACAATCAAACTCTTCTTCTTAAAGAACTTTTTGTTATAGATTTTTTTTTACTTGATTTCTCTTTCTCATCATCTACTTCATCATGACTATTATAAGGACATTTAGATGCTAAGTGTCCTATTTTACCACAATTAAAACATTTGAAAGGAATTTTACCTTTGAATTTACCTTCTCCTTTATTTGATTTCCTTGATAAATGTTCTTCAATAACATCAAGGTCTTATGATTCTGAAGACACTAATGTTGCTTCTTTTCTTGTGGATTCCTACTTGCCAAAATTTATGATTTCATAAGCTACAAGTGCTCCATGAATATATTCCATTTTATACTTGTTAATATCTCTAATTTATTCTATGGAACATATCTTAGAATCAAACTTATCAGGAAGAGATCTTAAAACTTTCTTTACAACATCAATATCATCAATTGTTTCACCAAGTCCTCTTATGCCATTCAATGTTTCATATATCTTAAGGAGATAGTCTAATACCTTTTCATTATCACCCATATTTAGGTCTTCAACTATTTCTTTCAAATGTTGTATCTTAGCTTCTTTAACTCTATCATTACCATGATAAGTACTTTTCATTTTTTCCCATACTTCTTTAGAAGATTTGCAATACATTACCTTAATAAACACATCTTTAGACTGTACACACAAAAGTAGTGCACTTCTATGGATCCTTACATGCAAGAAAACTCAAGAATGAGCCCTCACAAATCGATCCATAGCTCTCTATGCATGGAGTTGCAAGATTATGAATTTTCTCTCAGCTAGAGCTATTGAGCTTGTGACCTTGCTAGTCAACCATACAATGAGAGATTCGAATGAGGACAAGGGCAAGAGTGTCATCCCTGACAGGAGTCAAAAGGGCTTCACCTTGGGATGGGGGAGATTACTAGCAGACCTGGTGGCACAGCCACGATGGATGACATAGGGTCCGGCTATCTTAGCCGATATGTACTATGAGCTGCATGAGATCGTCTATAAAGACGGTAGGACTTGGGCATGCGGGGCTATACTCGCTCAGATATGGGCGTGGGAGAATATTACAGTAGTGCATTCATGAGTACAGCCTAGGGAGCGCAGGTATCCCTATATATATAGGTATACAGGGTTCATCCCACATACACATAGCGGGAATGTTTCCTATTATCGCAGGATACTGGATGAGCTTTCCTCATTCACATGGAGACTGTACAGGTCATGCAAGCAGTGGAGTGACAGGTGGGAGGTGGATTACATGTTGTGCAGTCGGCCATTGGTAGGTTGTCACCCAGACATTGTGGAGAGGTTCATGATTACGTGAGTCTGGAGGCAGTTTGGATGCCAACAGAGGGTGTCCACAGAGACCACGACGCATACTTGGTTCCAAGATAAGGAGGGATAGGGTTGGCTGCCGATGTTGGACTACCAGTAGGCAGTACAGGATATAGATGCTATACGCCAGGAGCCCTAGGATTACCTACCAAATATGGCGGATGCGGGTGCAGACGCAGCATACAGGGCAGAGAGGCGTAGGACTCCATTTCCTAGATTTACGGTCCTAGATGTACAGCCACCAACAGCACAGGGGGATGAGGGGTGTGTGTGTGAAAATTATACCTGATCTGTAGACACAACACTCAGTAAAATATTAGAGGTTAGCTATAATCAAAATCGTGCAAAATTGAAAGCTATCTAACCAAGCGATTTACTGCCTTCTAATAGGTGCGAGATTAATGTTCTCAGACTATAATCGAGATCAGTGACCTAGACGACACCTAAATGAAGGATTTGAATGCAAAAGATGGATATGAAATTGAATACAATTAATCTATTTTTTTTATATTTTCTATGCAATAAGAATGATAAAAACTTGATATGAATCTATGCTATTGAAAACTGATATGCTATGCTAATCTAATAATGATATGAAATATGAATGCAAAAATAAGATTGATCTCACAAAAATGCCGATTCGCAAGAGCTTTGATTCTTCAATTCCAATTCTCCAGCGTGATTGTGCAAAATATGAGATGATTTGTGAAGAGCTGAAGCCTTTAATTTATAGAAATCCAGGGCTTGGGAGGTGCATGGATAAAAGCCATAAATCACTCAAATTAACTCATCTTGATTTTTGAGTTATCTGATCATGAAAGATAGTTAATTCTCAAAATCATGCAAAAACATGCAAAAATAGCTTTTTAACTCAAATTAGAGTTTAGATCAGCTTTTTGAACTCCAAAAGGATGTTGAGTTCCAAAAAGTCAATAACTTGCATTGATTTTCTGATTTGGAGTTTAACTGTTTCTTTTGAATATGCATAATAATTAAGAATTAAATAAATAAATAAAGTGATTTATCCTCAACTCAACTGATTTTTGAAAATAAATAATTAATTTATGGGTTAATTAACTATTTTATCAAACTTTTATTAAAAATTATATTATTAAATAATGACAACATGCTTTAATTAATTAAATAAGAATTTAATCAATTAAAGATAGGAATTTTGATTTATTGTCAAAATTAAATAATACAATTAATAATAGATAGAATTAAATTTAATTACACAATTAAGTGGCAAATATTAAATCTAATTAATTAAATATGAAAATATTCAATTAATCAAACTTAGGATAAATATGATTTATCGCCAAATAATCATTAAATTAAAGATAATTAAGATAATTAGGAATATTACTAGGAATATTCCCCGATGCAAAATTTAAGATAATCAATTATGATTCGATGATGTTTAGATGTGCCTTAGATTAGGACTTTGATATTGATTTCGTTTGAATTGTCGATGTAGGAGATTAATGAACTTATAGCCCATTTTTGGGGTATTACATTTTGCCCCTCTTTGAATTACTGTGTGAAGCGCAGTGGTTCAAAGATACTCTGTGTTTGATAAAGATATGAAACTGATTCAAAAGATAAACCGATCTCAAGATAGAAACTGATTGAAAGATATTGAGATAGGAGTTGATTGATATTGAATTGATATGGAGATAATAGGTCTTGAATGACCAAAGATAATGTTCACTGTAGCAGCAAATGAACCTATGATTGCGAAAAAGTGTCAAAATGCCTGATTCTAAACCTTAGGATTGATAAGAAGTGAGTGACCCATTCTAGACTCGATTGTCTTAGCAGAACTAGCAGGTATCACATCCGAATCCTTCAATTGTCGAAGAACCAAGGAAAGAACACTATGATCTGATGGTTGCAAAAACTACTACAGTTTACAAGATTAGGAGAATACCAGATTGATATGGATCGATGAATCTGATATGCCCCAAGTGATGATAGATTTGCCCCGAGCGATGAGGACTTTTGATGAATCAGCGACTAGACGTGATTATTGTCTTGATCACTGATGAAAGATATTGATAGATTTGATCGATAGAATTTGATTTACAGACTTTGAATGATGTGCAATACCATGCCCCCTTTGGGATTAAAATTGAAATCTGACAAGAAAAAGTCAGCGTTGATAGTTTAGAAGCATGTTAATTGATTTGAGAAGTGGTTATATACATTTGAGAACGCATTCTGCATTGTTTGGAAGGTCCTGGAGACCGAATTTGACTAGGTTTGACCATGAGTTGACCATGGTTGACCAAGTTGAAATTTTGATAGTTTGATGTAAGATAATCAGTTAAGTTGAATACTAGATTTCTGTGATGATTGAAGGTTGATTATGCAAGCAGTGAATAAGATAAATGATCTCAGATTTGAATTTTGATCTCAAAAAAGGATTCTACTTGCTATTTCATTGGAGGAACCTTCATGTGAGATTCAGCTCTTGTTAGACTAGAAGATGCGATTTGAAGAATCGTTTAAGCATTGAAGTTCGTTTAATCATTGTGAGATCATGCAAACATGCAAAATGCAATGAGACATGCAAAAGGAAATGCAACCTAAGACCTAGGACCTAGTCACTGATCATATGTCGATTTGTTATCATCATTGAACTTTTAGGTAACCGGATAAATCAATACAATGCCCACTAGCCATGAAACCATAGACATATGAATATCGATTTGTATTCGCAAGAATCAATACAACACCCACTGGTCAAACAACCATGGATATATGAATATTGATTTTGTTTTTGAAATGTCGGATTAGATATAAGCACCAAGGCACAAACGCCAGGATGACCTAAATATCATGTCCATTTTGATATAGCAATTTGTACAAGCATCAAAACATAAATGTTGTGATGACCTGAGTACGCCTTGCATTACAAACACATCAAACAGTCAAGAGATCATTCTAAATCCAATGTGAATTACCTGTAGTGACCCTTTATCGTTCACATCCTTAGGCAAGATTGCGTTCCACAATAGGAGAAAGAACTTACTCAAAAAGATAATAGTTAGATCAAACTTCCTTGAATTGTTTGGGTATCAATGGTCGAGGTACGCATGGCCATCCAATTCGAGATAGAGGCTCTTACAGTCGGACACCATTTCAATCCAGAAGTTCCAAAGATGTTAGATTTTCACATACAAGCAGAAGACAAAGAAAAGATTATGCCCCCAGTCATCACTCTCTAAATCCTGTAAAGGACATCATTGAAGAGCTCGAAGGGACACAATATGCAAAAATCTCAATGCGAATCAGTAAGCCTACAAGGAGATAAAAGCATGAAAAGCACAAATTGTTTTCAGTTGAGTTTTGATGTTTGATTGTTGTAGATGCAAAATCCTTTCTGGAGACGAGACTGACTGACTGACTCAACTCGAAGCTTCAAAGGACTCTGAGTGGATATGACACGTCTAAGATCCATTGGAGGCCATAGGATATGACATTGATTGCCCCCAAGTTTGAACATTGATAGGATACAGACGCTTGAGCTGATTGGTGTACAGACTGACTTATTGAAACCAGGATATGCAGAAACAAACCGGGAGATATGTACAAACTAAAGCAAGACTGAAAGTTGGGAAAGACCAAGATTGTGCTGATAGATGGAGCATTTTGGAACAAGTGGTGCCCATTCGCCGGGTTTTTACCATCTTGGTAGAGATTCTATTGTTGCTACCAAGGCGCCTATTTCCAGGTTTTCACCAAGGCACTTTTTCTTTCTTTTTTCATTTTTTTGTATTTTTTATTTTTTCAATTTTTTTGTACTTTTGATTTTTTTAAATTTTTTTGTACTCTTGATATTTTTTTGATTTTTTTGTGAATCATCAAGGCGCCTATTGCTAGGTTTTCACCAAGATGTTCATTTTTTCAGGACTTTTTCTGATTTTTAAGATTTTTTTTAGGACATTTTACCAAGCACTGAATGCCTTAGGCGTAGAATTTCTTCAGATGGAGAACGTTGATTGGTTCTCGGAGCTGTTCTCCTTCAGTCGTTGAGAGTTGATAGGCACCAGAGCCAAAAGTAGCAGTGATTACAAAGGGACCCAACCAGTTGGGTTCAAACTTCCCCTTGCGTTCTTGATGTGATTGATTTTTAGGATTTTCTCTCAACACTAGATCGCCAACCTGAAATTCTCTATGTCTGACTTTCTTGTTGTAGCCTCTAGACATTCTTTTCTGATATACTCTGATATGATCATACGGTGCTTGTCTACGCTTATCTAGTAGTTCAAGTTCTTGTAACCTCGACACTCTGTAGTCTTCATCAGTGACAAGTCCATGTATTTTGATTCTGAGTGATGGGATTTCAACCTCAATAGGTAGTACCGCTTCAGACCCATAAACTAAAGCGAAAGGTGTAGCCCCTGTAGGTGTTCTAATACTTGTTTTGTAGGCTCATTCTGATACTTGTTCTGATACTGGTTCTGATACTTGATCTGATAATTATTCTAATACTTGGTATACTTGATAGCATCTTTTTCCATTTGCAAACTCCCAAGCAAGATCATATCATGCAGTCCCAATGTCTAGCAAGGTGGAGAACAAGAGGGATTAGCAAGCTGGTGGAAGAGATGGAAGATAAGAGAATTAAGGAAAATGAAGGGAAGAAATCCTCAAGGGAAACTCCTCAAGAATATCCAAGCTAGGGAAAAATTGTCATGTAAAGCACATTTGGACAAGCAATAAAAGGCTAGCATAGGATAAGCACAAAATCATAATGCAAGAGCAGGAAAGGATGCAATCCAAAGGAGTAGACATGTCAAGAGGCTTCATAGCACCGTGTTTTACTCTTTCTTTCTTTTTTTATTAGATCAAGACCAAAGGGGAAAAGGATAGTGATAGGAGAAAATGAATGGAGGAAGATGGATATGAAGGCTAAACATGGAATGAATGAAAGCAAGATCATCGTAAGATAGCTCACAAAATAGCCAAATGTTCGTGTATAGATCAACATTGTCAAGATCAAAGAGAGAAGATGAAATGGATGAAATATGTAGAAGAACTACGCATGATGCCTGATTGCCAAGTTTTCATTATGGTACTTATCCAAGGTGCCACAAGTGGTTTTCACCATAGGACGAATTTATTTCTCTTTACTTTTGCTACCAAGGTGCCTGTTTCCAGGTTTTCACCAAGGCACATTTTCAATTTTATTTTATTTTATTTTTTATTTTTTGGAAGAAGGCAAGCTTTTTAGATAATGCTCCTTGAAAGGATAAACCATGATATGCCAAGGATTCAAAATGATGTGCTCAAAGATGTTGATAGGGAAAGGAACATGGAAGAGAAAAATGGAGGATAGGGTTTTATGTAAAGCGAGTGAGGTTGGAAGATAGGAGGAATAGGCAAATGAGGAAAAAGGATAGAAGGTAGAAGGTTAATGCATGGAAGGATTGTAAAAGGGTAGGTGGAAAGGAAGGCAAGATCAATGTCAACACATACCTTGAAGGGTGGTGAGAGGATGGAGGAATCGTGACTGAAGGAATATGTGAAGGAATATGGCGAATGGATAGCAGAGGTTGAGGTTTAGGCGCATGAAATGGAAGAATATTTTTGGAAGGAGATGTAGTGGAAGCCTTTGGAAGCTTGAATGTCAATTTCACTTTTTGTTCAACACCAGACTCTTTCAAGAGAGACTTTGGAATCCATATAGTCGTAGGCTTTTCTTTTTTTTTTGATGATTTAGAGATAATATCTTCAATGATGGATTTTGGAACCCATACTTGTCTTGTAGTTTTTTTCTTAGATATCTCTTTTGACTTTATGCTTCCATGTCTATTAGAGGAGACATGGTGATCTTTTTTTGATGGATTCTTGTATTGCTTTTTTTTCTTGTATTGAACATTCAAGTTACTTCCAAAGGACTTGGGACTTGTGAAAAAGGGAGGATATGACTGGTTTAGATGGGTGGTTGGATGAAAAGGATTCAAGGGTATGCATCTATGTTGATCTTGAGGAAAGATGGGAGATGGAGGTATGTAAGGACCTAAGATGGATGGCAAATCAAGAGAGCTAGGAGGGGAAAGTGAAGGGACATAAGGACCCAAGATGGAAGGAAGGCGTGAAGATCTTTGTAGTGGTGGAAGAGGTCCAAGGATGGAAGTGGAAGACGTAAAAGGATAATCAATAAGTTCATCAGCATCTATATGACAACCAAGGATATCAACATCTTTAGAGTGAGCATTAGGATCTTCAATAGAATCATGGACATCTTGAATAAGAGCATTTTCTTTGATAGGATCATTCAAAGCTTGCAAAGACTTAGGAAGAGTAGAAAGTGGAAGTGAACATGGAATGTTAGAACAAGAAGATGGAAGACTTTGATCTTGACAAGGATCTTTGGATAGCATAAGCTCATAATTTGTCTCTTGATTTTCAATAGGCTTAACATTGGAAGTAACAACACCATTTTGACCAACCTTAATGGAAGTATCATCTTTAGAAAGTGCAAGCGTAGTAAGGTTATTTTGATTGTCAAAAAGCTCAACAGTGTAAGTAGTAGCTTGATCTTGCTTAGGAGAAGACTTAAGACATGGTGGAATGCATGAAAAAGGGGGTGCAGGATCAAAAGAACCATGAAGCGGATAAGAGACATCGGGAAAAGGAGTGGATAACATGGAGGGTTCTTGATCTTGATCTTTCTTTATGTTCTTTTCTTCATCATTTTTAGAGTCCTCTTGACATGGAGCCACTTCTAAGGACAAGGAAGCATGTTGGAGTTGAATGGAAGACTTTGGAAGAGATGGTGAAGGACTAGCTGAAATAAGAATTATAGCATATGAAGGCTTAGGATCTTTGGGTTTAGCATTATTGAAAGTATTTGCAGCCAAGTGAAGGTTAGCTTGAGTTTCTTTAAGAGGTAGCCCTGGAGGATAACTATAGGGAACCGCATGAAAAGTATCAGGGCTTGTATCAGATGAAGGTTCTGTGAAAGATTTGAAAGACTCGGAAGCTTTAGGAAATGTATGGGTATTGGAGGAAGTAGGGGATGAAAGGGAACCATCGCTAGACAAAGGTCTAACATTAACATGATCTTGCTTGCGAGTGTAATCTATATTTTCAACCTGAGAGTTCTTAGAGGGGAGATCCGTATAGTATTGACGTTTCAAGCTAGCACGATGTATTTTATAGTCCTCAGCAGTAGTAGATGGATCAGCATCAAGGTATTGTCCACAAAAGCCATCAAAATCTCTTTCAAAATTAGAATCATATGGATCACCATCACGATCTATCCAATGTGACAGCCCATTTGTAGTAAGCAAGAATGAATGATGAGGAGGACTGTTAGGAACAGAGGTGTCATAGGTATCATTACATTGTCTGTCATCATAGTCATCATAGTCTTCAAAGCTGGATGTGTCACTCTCCGTGGAAGAGGTATCATATTGCTCAAATTTTTTTCGGGGGCATGGTGACATGTACAAGTCTTTATTAAATGGAAAAGAGTATAGAGGTTCCTTTTCTTTCTCAAGTTTGTCAAGCTGGACTTGCATAGCTTGCAGCTGCTTCATCATAGCGGCGATCAGAATTTCTTCCTCATGTGTACTGTTTCTTTGAGACATGTGTACTGATTCTCAATAGCTACTGATCTGTTCTTGACACAATGATATTTTTGACAGATTC
Organism: Chamaecyparis obtusa; assembly: GCA_027943335.1. Classification (NCBI taxonomy): domain Eukaryota; kingdom Viridiplantae; phylum Streptophyta; class Pinopsida; order Cupressales; family Cupressaceae; genus Chamaecyparis; species Chamaecyparis obtusa. The sequence continues at coordinate 99,387 of BSBK01001148.1, read as the reverse complement.
TGGAACTAGGCTGGAAACATTGGATATCTTGCAATTTGACAATTTTTGATAACTCTCCCAAATTTTTCCAAACGACACTCTGCAGACTCGTACGACAGTTGGGTAGAAATGAAACGATAGTTGCTAAACTCATACGACAGTTGGGTAATACTGAAACGACACTTGACAAAACTTGTATGACTTTTGACTTCCTGAAATGACTTTTGACTCCAGAAAGATTTTACGTCAATTTTTGCAAAATGTAAGGTCTTCAGTTTTGGATTGTTTGCAAATTGTATTGTCTAGATTTTGAAGGTTATACCAGATTTGATCATTTTTAATAGCCAAGTAGATAAATAAGAAAGCAAGTGATTCTAAGCACGTCTGAAAACAATGAACAAGGGCAAAAGCAACCTTGCACATGAACAATCAAGTGACCAAATTGTGCTAATCCCTGAGAGTACTAATTGTGTATGTTCTGAAAAGTTTTGCAATAACACACATATACTTGAGAATGAAAAATTGGCCTCTCTAGGGTTTTTAGTAATGGTTTGACTCTGCAACTTTTATGATTCAAAGGGGTGAACTCCAATCCCGGCGCACCAGGGTTTTGACACAGTCCGAGAACTTAATCTTCAAGAGCTGCTAGGGAGATCTAACAACCCAACAATGAACCATACCCGTGGAGATTTCTTCCACAAGGATATTTATATAGCGGCTGTCACTACCACAGTGAAAATGGCTATGACCGCTTGAGGTTCCGTCAACGTAGTTTTCCCTATGAAGGGATTGTCCACTACGGTTAACCCTCTCTAAAGATGACTCACATATTTATACCACAAGGGGACTTGGCTCCAGATTCAAGGTTTTGACACCTCTTCACTTTTAACCCAAACAAAACAAGCAGATTAATCCAACACGCTAAGACAAAGTTTTGTTCCACCAAGGTCTGTGATATCAACTCCACGTGATCTATCAACCTCTCCGGGGAGAGAATGTATCAATCAATAAGAGAAGACACACTAACCAATTTTGATTCACCAAAGCTCATGATATCAACCCTACGTGATCTATCAACCTCTCCGGAGAGAGAATGTGTCGATCAATAAGAGAGGATGCACTAACCAAGTTGAATGTGAAACGCACTAAGTATCCTCCCTACCTACAAGGATTCTATCGTCAAGAAGGATTTCACTGGGAATCCAATCTTTCAAGAATCACGAATAGTGTTCATAGGGCCTAATTACTATGTGAGCACAGATATATTCTCGAAAGTAAATCTACCAAAAGTACCCAAAAAGTAGAAAGAGGAACACTTAACGCTTAAAGCGAATATGAGATGAGTCCACAAGGTGGAACACTTAACACCTCACACAAGCTAAAAATGAGTCCCCAACTTAAAAAACAAGTGAGTTCCTAAAAGCACAAAAGGGTTGCCAAGTGGAACATTTAACGCTTCTGTCCTGTTGACCCCTCCCCTTTATGGCGCTGAGACTGCAACCACGGGGTGGAAATGAGGGGCCGGCGGATTAGCGAGTCCAATAACCCAAGATAGCAATCAAGATCAATCACAAGTATTCTAAGACTACTTAATGAATCCCTAAGGGTTCACAACCTAGTATCAATTATGCAAGTGTGTAGAAATAGATCAAAAGCATGAAAAGATGCACACAAGCTTGACACATAAGAGATTTATTTTAAGTCCCAAATCAAAATATTATTAGATGAAGGAGAATACCTGGGATCCTTGCAACGCGCTTAGTAGATTTTACTTGATTTTTAGCAATTTTTGTTGAGCTTTTCCATGCAAGCAAGTGACGAACTCTCCAACAAGCAAACAAGCAAACAAGATATGCAAAATATATTCAACTTATGAAAACCATAGGGTTAGCTCTAAAAATCAATTATTATCAGTAATAATAACCAAAAATCAACCCAAATGACAACTCATATCATTCATTGAACCATGTAAAAAAAATAAGTGCATACCCATCACAAAACTTTTTTTTTTTTTGCTGCATTTGACCTAGTCAACAAGATCTAATTTTTTTGATATGATTTTGGCCACAAAAATAGAAATTTAGAATAGAGATCCCTACTAAAAAATAGAGAGCTTTCCAAAAATGCAAAAATTTTAGAAAAATCTCTTCATTTGTGCCCTAGAGACCCATTTTATCAAAACAGACTATTTTTTGTAAATTGACTATTTGAGCTATGATATCATGTCCAAATTTAAAACACAAAGAATGGACCCCCTGTAAAATTTAAAGAGCTTTCTGAAAATATAAAAAATTTTGAGAAATATGCTGATTTGCGTCAGATATTAATTTTTTCCAGAATTTTAAGAAAAAATTATTAAAAATTCAAAACATCTCAGAAAATTCTAAATTTTTTACTGTAGCTTCCATGACATGTCACCAACCTACAAAAAAATTTTAGACCAAAATTCCAAGCCGTTTGGGAGATAAAATTAAATCTTTGAAACTTTGGGGTTTTAGCTCCCAAAAAAAATCAAAACCAGCATGCAAAGGTGGGTTGCTCCACGGTGGGCGTCAGAAATGTGTGTGTGAAAATTATACCTGATCTGTAGACACAACACTCAGTAAAATATTAGAGGTTAGCTATAATCAAAATCGTGCAAAATTGAAAGCTATCTAACCAAGCGATTTACTGCCTTCTAATAGGTGCGAGATTAATGTTCTCAGACTGTAATCGAGATCAGTGACCTAGACGACACCTAAATGAAGGATTTGAATGCAAAAGATGGATATGAAATTGAATACAATTAATCTATTTTTTTTATATTTTCTATGCAATAAGAATGATAAAAACTTGATATGAATCTATGCTATTGAAAACTGATATGCTATGCTAATCTAATAATGATATGAAATATGAATGCAAAAATAAGATTGATCTCACAAAAATGCCGATTCGCAAGAGCTTTGATTCTTCAATTCCAATTCTCCAGCGTGATTGTGCAAAATATGAGATGATTTGTGAAGAGCTGAAGCCTTTAATTTATAGAAATCCAGGGCTTGGGAGGTGCATGGATAAAAGCCATAAATCACTCAAATTAACTCATCTTGATTTTTGAGTTATCTGATCACGAAAGATAGTTAATTCTCAAAATCATGCAAAAACATGCAAAAATAGTTTTTTAACTCAAATTAGAGTTTAGATCAGCTTTTTGAACTCCAAAAGGATGTTGAGTTCCAAAAAGTCAATAACTTGCATTGATTTTCTGATTTGGAGTTTAACTGTTTCTTTTGAATATGCATAATAATTAAGAATTAAATAAATAAATAAAGTGATTTATCCTCAACTCAATTGATTTTTGAAAATAAATAATTAATTTATGGGTTAATTAACTATTTTATCAAACTTTTATTAAAAATTATATTATTAAATAATGACAACATGCTTTAATTAATTAAATAAGAATTTAATCAATTAAAGATAGGAATTTTGATTTATTGTCAAAATTAAATAATATAATTAATAATAGATAGAATTAAATTTAATTACACAATTAAGTGGCAAATATTAAATCTAATTAATTAAATATGAAAATATTCAATTAATCAAACTTAGGATAAATGTGATTTATCGCCAAATAATCATTAAATTAAAGATAATTAAGATAATTAGGAATATTACTAGGAATATTCCCCGATGCAAAATTTAAGATAATCAATTATGATTCGATGATGTTTAGATGTGCCTTAGATTAGGACTTTGATATTGATTTCGTTTGAATTGTCGATGTAGGAGATTAATGAACTTATAGCCCATTTTTGGGGTATTACAAGGGGGACGATAGGGGAGACGGAGGAGACAGAGGGAAAGGGAGAGGGAGGGGGATGGAGAGAGGGGAGGGATCCAGATCAAGTGGCCAGAAACGGTCATGGGGACAGAGATTAGACACTTCAGAGGATGAGGCGAGACCAGCTCACTGACAGGCAGAGGCCAGGCAGGACCCACCTGCAGGAGGAGAGGATCTAAGAGCCCGGATACAGGCTTTGGAGGTAGAGATACAATAGCTAAGGATCACTATAGTAGTTAGAGAGTAGTAGCTTACTGATCAGTGGTCAGAGACAGAGCGGCAAGAGAGAGCCTTACAGGTTGCCCTTGCAGAGAGACAGAGAGAGGCAGCGCGAGCTGCATATTATCATGGTCTCTACATACAGGCAATGCTAGTGGGTCAGAGGGCTCCTTCCTACTAAGCAGTGGTAGGTAGATCAGATGTGGTACCGGATGGGGCACCACCCCCTCCACCACTCGGTCCTTGGGACGGTGGCAGCGAGTCTTAGGTTTAGGCTTAGGTTTAGATGTTTTGGATATATCATGAGACTTTTGATCCAGATTTTGGGATCTCATATTGTATTGTATATTGTATCATGACATTGATTTATATATGAGATTACTGGATGTTTTATATATCATGTGTTTACATCTCACTTGTGATGGATGTATCAGTTTATGTATTGTCTTGTCATTTTGCTCAAAATGTTCATGCATGTATGTTCGCTCGCATTGTTTGATTCTCATGTGTATGATATAGATGCACATTTTTTGAAAATGATAGTTTTTATATGATATGATGATATGATTAACCCCTTGTGATGATAGGAATAGGTCATGATATGAAAGACACGAAGTGAAAGACAGGAGTGGAAAAAGAAAAAGTGAGTGCAATCGACTGACAGGTCCATGTGAGATGAAAAGAAGAGCTCTCTCCATATGCAGGATGCAAAACTAGACTAACATGACCCTAAAAATGCAAGCTACTATGAAAAGTGGTTGACTTGCAAGGTCACAACGCTTATAGACATCTAATTATCATCATCGAGCGTTATGGGTAGCGTCGTAAGATCATACAATGCACACTAGCATAACTATGTGAATATGAATATGATCTTTATCAGATAGATATGTGGGAATCTCACCTAGGCATCAAAGACATGTAGGTTAAGATGACTAATGCAGTGAGATCACCTAAGTTTGATATGGCAAGATTATGCTTGTATCAAGATGCATAAAAGTCAGGATAACTAGAAGCACGCACTCGCATAACAGTCAAGGATAATACCTTGTCAATCCATACTGTCAAGTAAGACCATCATAAAATGCTCATGACGATTAGGACCAACAAAATATACCCACAAGTAGATAAAGAAATAAAACATGTTCTCATACCCTCAGTCTTCTAGCTATGCATCATCGAAAACTTCTCAGGGAGAGACCACTCATCAAAGAAATTCTCATAGATAGCACACAAAGAGAAAAATAAAGTCAACATATCTCAACGAGTTGATTGTTTAAGTGCGTGTGTGTTGGTCATAAAGTCAAACTTTGATCATCACATTTGCTAATGAGAAATATCACATCATACTTAGGCTATTGGGTAAGACATCTGATAAGTGTTAATAAACACTCGACGCAGGGGTAGTGTTGAAAAACACTGTTTGGGGTGGTGTTGAAAAATGCTTGTTGTGAAATGCCCCAAGAGACAAATGCACCTAAAGGACCTATGCTAACAGGTATGCCCCCTAGACAAAGACAAAGACCAATTACAGACCAGGGCAACAAGGTCAAGTCATGATGAAGAAAGGTTCAGTGTTTAGGACGCATGCTAACAAATAGGAGTGCAAAGGCCTCAAGTAGCACCTGTTTCCAAGTTTTCACCACTTGGAATCTTTTATTGGAACTTTTCTCTTTTTTCATTTTATTTTATTTTTTATTTTTTTGAATTTTTGCTACCAAGGCGCCTGTTTCCAGGTTTTCACCAAGGCACTTTTTCTATTTTTTTGAATTTTTTTGCTATTTTTTTATTTTTTTGTATTTTTTCAAGACTTTTTATGCTTTTAAAGATTTTTTCAGCATCATATATGAATTTTTTTGGTATTTTTTAGGATCATATAAGATATGTACAAAGGATGCCCCTAGACAGAACGGGCATCAAGGATAGAACTTCTTGAGGTGCACAATGTTGATGGGCTCAGGGAGCTGTTCTCCATCTTCATTTGATAGTAAATATGCACCTGTACCAAAAGCCACTGTGATAATGTATGGTCCAAGCCAATTGGGTTTGAACTTGCCCTTTTGTTCTCTATTCTGTTGATTTTTAGGATTCTCTCGCAAAACAAGATCACCTATTTGAAACTCTCTAGGGTGAACCTTCTTGTTAAATGCCTTGGACATACGCTTCTGATATACTCTTATGTGATCAAAGGAAGCCTTACGCTTCTCATCTAAAAGCTCTAGTTCTTGTAACCTCATGGCACGGTAATCCTCATCTGTAATCAAACCTTTGAGAGAGACTCTAAGTGAAGGTATCTCTACTTCTAAAAGTAATACCGCTTCAGTGCCATAGGTAAGGGCAAAAGGAGTGGCTCCTGTAGGTGTGCGAATGCTTGTTCTATAAGCCCATAGTGCTGGATTGATTTGCAAGTGCCAATCCCTACCATTCTTGTGTACTGTTCTATGAAGGATTTTAAGAATGGTTTTATTAGAGGCTTCTGCCTGTCCGTTTCCCTATGGAAAATAGATAGAGGACCAATGTTGTTTGATTTTAAACTTTTTGCATAAATGTTTTAGGTCCTTGTTCTTGAATTGTCCTCCATTATCAGTAATAATCTCAGAAGGCACTCCAAATCGGCAAATAATATGATTCAAGATAAAGAGGGAAACTATTTTGCCCGAGGCAACAGAAAGAGGGACTGCCTCTACCCATTTTGTGAAATAATCAGTAGCTGTGATGATAAACTTATGTCCACCTGATGAGTTGGGGTGAATTTGCCCGACAAGGTCAAAGGCCCAGCACTGAAATGGCCAATGAGAAATGGAAGGAATTAGCTCCCTACCTGGCGCATGAATCAGGTTTCCATGTTTTTGACATTTCTCACAAGACTTAGCGAAAGCTACTGCATCTGTCTGCATTGTGGGCCAATAATACCCTACCCTAAGCAACCTTCGGGCCATGGAAAGACCATTAGAATGTCCACCACAAATGCCCTCATGGATGTCTGCTAACGCTTGATTGGATTCCTCCTATTCCAAGCACCTAAGAAGTGTCCCATCTAAACCCCTCCTATATAAATCACCAGAGATAAGGGTGTGGTGAGAGGCATTACGGATGAGGTTTCGACGTTCAGAATGGTTGAAAGTGTTAGGGATGATGCCATCACATAGATATGAATAGATAGCACCATAGCAGGAAGACTCATGTGTGACAAGGGTACAAATGACATTTCTTTTAGATGAGTCAAATATGAGATGGTGTAGCTCTTCCACCAGGAATTCAAATCTTGATTCATGTTGTTCCAACTAAAGGAGTGAAGCTAATGTGGCCATAGCATCTACAGCTTTGTTCTCTGTCCTAGGGATCTGTTGAAATGTCACAAATGTAAAGTAACGTCTCAATGATTCAACCATCTTTTTGTAAGGTACCAATTTATCATCCTTGGTTTGATACTCCTCATTGACTTGGTTGATAATTAGCTGTGAATCCCCAAAGACATGTAATTCTGTTATGTTCCATTCTATAGCCATTTTCAATCCATTGGTCAAAGCTTCATATTTGGCAATATTATTTGTACATGGGAATAAAAGTTTGTAAGACTTTGGAATGTTGTACCCATGTGGAGAGACAAATAATACTCCAGCACCTGATCCATTTTGCATGTGGGAACCATCAAAGAACATCTTCCAAGTGCGGGTAGTCATATACAGTATGTGTTCATTTGGGAATTCTACCTGAATAGGCATATTATCCTTAACTGGAAAGTTAGCTAATTGGTCAGCAATAGCTTTCCCTTTTATGGACTTTCTTTCAATGTACTCTATATCAAACTCAGATAAAACCATCATCCACTTAGCAAGTCTACCCGTGAGGGCAGCCTTACTAAACAAGTACTTAAGGGGATCAATTTTTGCAACCAAAAGTATAGTATGAGCAAGCATATAGTGTCGCAACTTTTGGGAAGCAAACACTACTGCAAGACAAGACTTCTCAATGTTATTATAATTGATCTCATAAGATACTAGAGTATGATTGATGTAGTATATGGCCCTTTCTTTCCCAGTGTTATCTAATTGAGCCAACAATGCCCCCAAGGAAGACTCTGTTGCTGAAATGTACAAAATCAATGGTTTCCCCTGAATAGGAGGCATCAAAATTGGAGGATTAGCCAAATACTATTTTATTTGATCAAGGCTCTTTTGGCAATACTCATTCCACACACATGTGACTCCCTTATGCAATGTTTTATTGAAAGGTTGTTCTCTATCTGCAAGTTGTGAAATAAACCTCCATATAGATTGGAGTCATCCTTGAAGACTTCTCATTTGACTTATGTTCTTTGGAGGTGGCATATCTAAGATAGCTTGGACCTTTTCAAGATAAACCTCTATTCCTTTTGCTAAAATTTTGAATCCTAGAAGTTTACCTGAGGTAACTCCAAATGCACACTTTTTTGGATTCAATCTAAGTTGAAACTATTCCATGCGATCTAGAATCACTTCCAAATCATCGAGGTGTGTATCCCATTTCCTAGATTTAGCCAAGGTATCATCCACATAATCTTCCATGTTCTTATGCATCATATCATGAAAAATTATGGTCATAGCTCATTGGTATGTTGCTCCTGCATTCTTTAGGCCAAATGGCATGATGTTCCAACAATAGGTTCCCCATGCACATGTGAAAGTTGTTTTCTCTTGATCTTCAAGAGCTATTTTTATCTGGTTATATCTGGAAAACCCATCCATTAAGGAGTATATCTCATAACCCACCGTCATATCCACTATCATGTCTATGTTTGGGAGTGGAAAGTCATCCTTTGGGCATGCTTTGTTGAGGTCTCTGAAGTCTGTGCAAATGCGAATGGACCCATCATGTTTTGAAATTGGAACAATATTGGAGATCCACTCAGCATAGTCAATAGCTCGAATGAATCCTGCGCGTAAGAGCTTTTCTAATTCAGCTTTAACAAGAAGAGCTATGTGAGGATGCATTTTCCTCAACTTTTGTTTAACTAGTTTTATTCCTAGAGCTATAGATAGATGATGCATAATAAGATTAGTGTCAAGCCCTGGCATATCAGAATATGTCCAAGCAAAGTTGATTTTCTTCTTTTGCAAAAATTTTGTATATGCCTCTTTTTCTCTAACTGATAGAGACTGAGCTAGGTGCACTATTTGGGGAGCCTCTTCTGTATTCAAATTGACTGGTTGTGTGGGCTCAATGAGAACTGATGACCTGTCTTGGAAGTAACTTGGCAAGTTATTAAGTACCCCATCCTTAGGTGCCTCAAAAAGGTTTTCACCTTCGGATACATCTTTTCTTTTTACTATTTTGGGTTCTGACACCGCCACAAAGTGGTTTTCGCCATCAGAACCATCTTTCTTTTTTTCTTTTTCTTTTATTTTTAGACTGAGGTACTTAATATCAGGCTCCATCATACTTGTTGTCAGTTCGCTGGTGGAAGAGACTACAGGTTCAAGAGCATTTAGATAACAAGAAATTTCATAGTCATTCTAAAAAGTGAGAAGTTTAGGCTCTTGATGTCGTTGAGACCAGTTAATTAGGTGGAAATGAACAAGGGGTAGGTCAATAACTGGTTCAACATTATGTATGTGGAAGGTGTTATCTCTGGTGGTCATACAATCGGGATTCATTCGGTCCCCTCCTGAGATACCTGAGTCAGGATTTGTCCTATCAAACGAAGCATTGTCCACTAAGGCAATTCGAGGAGTCCAATCCTCTAGTCCTACACTAGGCTCATTGGTCACATCAGGTTGAGTACTATAAGTATGGACAACATCCATGTCCAAATCAACTGTTGCATCTGAAAGTGAGTCCCATTTGAACTCATGTGAGTCTGTCTTTGAATCATTATTTGGGCCTCGTGATGTAGAAGCCTCAAGGTTAGGAAAGGTTTCCCTTTCTCTAGCACTAGCATTGTTACTATCTGTCGCAGCTAGGATAGCAACACTTTCCATTGTTAATCTAGCATTCATATAGTCACTATTTGTCGCAGCTGGGATAGTAGGACTATCAATTGTCAAATCTTTTGAATCTCCCCAAAGGAGATTTGTTGAAGGCACTCAATCATCAGACATGTCTTGATGATTAGAGAGATTAGGTGTGTAGTCTGAGTCATTGTCAGTGTTCATCGTAGCTAAGACCGGGACACTTTTATGTTTCTTATTTGCAAAACCTAAGCCAACTGTTGACTTATTCTTTCATCCAAAAAGGGCATGGTTAAGAGGTTCAGCTTTGGCATCCAACCGATGACTAAGGGGACCATGTCCTGGATAACCCATATTCTTGACCAATGTATACCCTCTCCCATAAGTTCTAGGGGAAGGTGCAAAATTCTCATTATGTAGGTGTTTCTCTTCTCAGTAAATCTAGTCCCTAACGGAAACCTCTTCTTTTTCTTCTTGAATCAGAACTGAGGATTCCACAAACTTATCGAACAATGTCATGGCCGAAGACGAGGGCTTCATTTCTTGAGAAGGTTTGCCATAAGACCTAGGGGAAATTGACAATTTTGTGAATGAATCCAATTTGTAATCCCCCATACCAAGATCTATGGTCTTGAATTTATGCTTGCATTGCTTAAATGCAGTATCAAAAGTGTTAGCCTCCCTATTCAAAGGAATGTGAGACCCTACTGAAATTGTGTTGACTGACAGTGTGTTGTCTCCAGGTATGCAAACTTCTATTCCATTGTAAGGGAATTTTACACACTGATGATAGGTAGATGGGACTACTTGCATCTCATGTATCCATGGTCTACCTAACAAAATATTGTAAGTCAAAGGACCGGCATCAACAATTTGGAACAAAATATCTTTCTCTACAGGACCAATTTGGATAGGAAGAACGGCCAATCCTTTAGAACTACGTTCTGCTTCATCATAAGCCTTGATATTTATTTTCTTCCTTGTGTTAATGACTTCTTCTGAATAACCCAAGGTCTTCAATAAGCTTAAAGAACAAATATTAAGCCCAGCACCCCCATCTATCAACACACGCCTGACACGAGTCTTGTGAATCATAACCTCTATATGAAGGGCCAAATTGTGTGGGTGGCTTAATGACTTGTCATCTTCCTCTGAGAATGTAAGGTAGTGAGGGCTAGCCAAGTGGTTGACCATATTTTGGAATTGATCTACATCTATATCATTAGGGACATTAATCGCTCGCAAGGCATCCTCAAGGACACGCTTATGCTTAGGGGACAGTTCCAAAAGCTCAAAGATTGAAATCTGCGCTAGTGTACATTGTAATTGGTCAACAAGATTATAATTCAACTCAGGACCAATAGCAGATTTTGGAAGAACACCCTTTGACACTGGCTGCTTAGACTTACTAGAGTTAGGACCTCTAATAACAATGGGAGCTTGAGACTGGCTTCTAGTGACAGCATTGAGGGGTTGAGACATCCTTCGTGAGTGAGGACCTCTTAGGACCACAACGGGTCCTTCATCAAGCATAGGATTTGAATCCACATCATATCCATAAGGGTCTTTCCCTCTCATCATGTTGACATTATCACCAACAACTTCAAGCATATTAATAACATTTTCAGCATTTGTGTAGGTGTAGTTGATAGCAGCCTTGCCATTCTTGTTGTTAGAATTCTCTCCTTTCTCATATTTGGGCAAGGGTTCTTTAAAAGATTTATGGTCCGCATTAGTGGTTAAACCATCAACTTGTAATCGTCCAATTTTAATGAGATCTTGGACAAGATGTTTAAGTTTAAAACAATTTTCTATATTATGTCCAATTCCATTGTGAAAGACACAAAAGGCCTTCTCATCCCACCAATGAGGCTTAGGATCTGGTATGCGGTACTTTGTAGGATCTTGGGGGTGTGCCAAATTATGAGCAATTAACGTCTTGAAAATGTCTGCATAGGAGTCCCCAAGTTTGGTAAATTGCCTCTTTTCTATTTTAGGTCTCACTTGATACTTGGGTTTATTCTCTTGTTGTGTTGAAGATGTTTGTAGCTTCATGGCTTGGACTGCATTGGAGAGATTAAGAAATCCTTCATTCTTAGGTTGAGATGAGTCAACAACTCCATCATTGACCACTTGCTTATTCTTGTTCCAATAAGGGTTCTTTTTGTCCTTATTACCATTATTGTTGTTGTTTTGGCCATTGTTGTTATTAGTTGGTTTAGCCAAAATTCCTTGTTCTTTTAGGACATCCTCTATGCGACATGCCACTTCCACCATGGTATCAAAAGAATTAAATGGGATCTTCCTAACCTCATACCTTAGCTCTGGTATTAAATTTCTCACAATGATGTCTATTCTTTCCTCCTCAGGAATTGTCCTTGGATATTTCGAGCACAAACGTCTCCATCTTTGTACAAAGGTAACAAAGGATTCTCCTTGGTTCTGCTTGAGTTTGCACAAATCAAGCATGGTGACCGACCTTGATAATTTGTAAGCAAAATGTTGGACAAATCTTTCCACAAGCTCTTTAAATGTCTTAACTGGAGGAGTAAGGTTAGTAAACCACTCCATGGCTTGACCCTTGAGGCTCCTTGGAAATAATCTCATCAAATAGGAGTCTTCATGGTGAAAAGAAAAACTCATTATATAAAATTGTCTAACATGGTCATGAGGATCACCAATGCCATCATATTTGTCGTAGGTTGGAAACTCAATTTTATTAGGAAACTCAACCAACACAACACTCTTGTCGATTGGGTTGGGACATATGGAATCCAAATTAAAGGTGCTCTTAGGAGCCCTCATCCTTTCTATATCCCTTTGAATTTGTTTGATCACCTCATTAGTTGATGGATCTTGCTTCTTTACCTTTCGGTCCACATCAAAATTGTATGGGACCTTAGCACCTTTGTTGATGAGACTTTCTAAGAACTGATCCTTATTTTGTTCTACATACCTTTCTACATATGCTTGAAAGGATGGTTCTTGTTGCATAGTCATAAAATCTATATGATTGAAGTCAGCATAACTTCCTCCATGTTGTGAGCCATGATGTGCTCGTTGAGAGGGTTGCTTTGAAAGTCTAGGAGATGATTGTCTCCTATGGTGATCATATCTTGAAGTCCTTCTACCTCTAGGACTTGGGGATCTTGAGGGCGTCCTTGACCTTCTTTTAGGACTTGGTGAAGGTGTAGATGGGGGTGAGTTGGTCCCACTATTGGTACCCCTCCCATTAAATTGATTTTGGAGTTATTGTGCATAGAGCCTATCTTCTTCTTCTTGGGTGACTCTTTTTCTTATGTCTAATAATGCACGTTCCTCTTCTTCTAGTTGTCTGAATTTCTCCTTTTTGTTGGCTTGTTTATCTAAATAGGCTTGCTTCTCCCTTTCAATGCTTTTCAACCTTGTATTTGCATATCAAGAGGTATCTTTAAGTTGAGAAGATTGTCTTGAATGCCTTATTGCATTGGCTAAGTTGATGTGATGGTCACTAGATTCATTGTTCTGGTCCTTGTGTTGTGACCCTGAATCTGATTGAGTTTGCTTATAATGTCTCTCAGCTCATTGGTGAGCATCAAAATATCTTGTGTTGTTGGGAGGTGACCCGGGTGGACTAGCATGAGAAGAACCACCGTACTCTCTCCTATGTCGTTGGAAGATATCCTCAAGAGTTTGATTCATGGCTTCTTTTTGTTGTCGAGTGAAAGTGTAACTCATGTCCATACTTGATGAAAGTGGTGCTAAAGAGGTGCTCACTTCACTAGGATTACCTTTTGGATCAAAACAAACCTCAAATTCACTTTTAGGAGATTGGTCAAAAAGGGGTTCTTTTCCCTTGTGCTGTTGATGAGTCTTAACTGGTGGTAACTGGCTAAAGACAACAGGGGGTCACTTCCCTTGATTGACTTGGTACCTTGTTGTAACTGACATGAAAGAAAAGGATTCTTAATGATAGGATGACCTCTCGAAATGTCAACACCAAACCAGGATAATCAAAATTCTCTATTGTCCAAAGTGGAATGAAAAGATAGAAAAAAGGGCTTTACCAACACTGTCAAAGAGGTGCTTCAAATCAAAGGGTGACTACCCTTGCACTTTTGCACCAAGAGGTTGGACTAGACCGAAATATAACTGAAATTGATTAAATGAAAGTGATTTGGACAATAAGAGCACTAAAATTCTCTAAGAATGTAGCTAACAACCCTAGAGATAAACTTTCTCACCAAGAATACCTTCTAACTTGACAACTATTTCCAAAGTGGCCTTGTAAACCAATTGATGCTATTCCTAGAGGGAAAAAACCAAAGATTTAAAGCCAAAATAGGTCTCCAATAACAGAGCAAGAAACCCACTCCAAGACTCAATTTGACTACCAGCAACTAAAACTGACTGAAACTAAAAAAACCAATAGAAACTGCCCAGGCGACACTTTCCAGGCAAGGAGGGCGACAGTTTATGTTTAGGCAACACTTCACCTCAATCCAGGTGACAGTTTCCAGGCTATCCGCGTGCCACTTCTCGTCAAACAGGGCAATAGTCTTTCAGGGGCAAACTGGCGCGTGACAATTCTCACAACAGGGTGCACCACTTATTCAGTGTCATACGACTCTATGACCAGTGAGTGTCAAAATCTCAGTTTTAAAGCTTGTTCGTTTGATATTTTCAATCTGAGGGTTAATTTTTTTAATGTAATCACAATGACAGCAACAAATTGATAGGTTTGCAAACAGTACGGGATCAAACGTGTCTTAAAACACTTGGAACAAGGGCAAAAGCAACCTTGCCAAGATAAACGATTGTGATATCAAAATTGAAAAAGTACCCTATGCACGCTACCGATTGTTTGTATGTTGAGAATGTTTACACTGGTATCACACAATCGAAGACACTTCAAGCAATATCTACCTACAAGACAAGGCTCAATACTTATCAATACTTATATCACACCGAGTGGTTGCCCACAAGAGATATTGGCTTTGTCGTGGAAGTGTTAAACAACACAACCAAAGGGACACATATGGTGAGTATCTTGGGGTGATCCAGGTTAGTCCACTTGGATCAATCCTTGCACTAAGAAGATAAGCGGCTAAATAAAGGTGGCTTCTAACCTATGGTTCTTAGTAAAGGCTTCAATTCATAACACCCCTCTTGCTCCTCATAAAGGACTAGGACCTCGCGGCCTCAAGAGTACCTTAAGCATTCTTGCTCAATGCTTTCCCTATGGTCACAATCTCATGAGTTACTCACATCAAGTGAAGACAAGTGTTATGTCTACCAAGGTTTTGTGTCCTTGATAGCCTTGAGATTATAGTGGGTCAGAATAGCCGACAAAAGGCTTGTCCCCACTTGGGTCGTTCCCCTTGATTGCTCAAGGGCAGGCCCGCTAAAAGATTCTTGTACTAAACAAAGAGTGGATAATTTTTGAGGTTCAAGGTTTTTAGTTCACCACAAGGGTGAAGAGCATAATCCCCTATCTCAAAACTTCTCCAAAACACACCAAACAAATTCAATTACCCTCTTGCTTTCAAAATCCCAAGATGGGTCAAGATTTTTGTTTCACCAAAAGGGTGAAGAGCATACTCTCCTACCACCTCAAAATTCCTATGACAAGGTATTAAGTGCCTATGAAATGAAACAAGTAGTATATGCCACACTCAATAAAGAAAGCAATTAAACAAGTATTTGGTTTAGTTTTTATGCTTAGGGCAGCCCTGCAAAAACCATTAGTAGCCCTCTTTGACATGCATTTTTTTATTTGCAAATTTTCAAGCAATGAAATCACCTACAAGCACAATTTGTCAGCTCCACAATGGTTAGAACAATCCTAAAATCTAATTAGCTCCAAGCAATCCACTATCAAAAGGTATTTAAAGCACTAAAGGTGGAACACTTAACTCTTCAAGTAAATGTGAAGCGAGTTCAAAAGTGGGACACTTAACCCTTCAAGTGAATGTGAAGTGAGTCCAAGAGTGGAACATTTAACCCTTTAAGAAAATATGAAGTGAGTCCAAAAGTGGAACATTTAACCCTTCAAGAGAATGTGAAGCGAGTCCAAAAGTGGAACATTTAACCCTTCAAGAAAATGTGAAGTGAGTCCAAAAAGTGGAACACTTAACCCTTCACACAAACTCAAAATGAGTCCACACCTTAGAAAACAAGTGAGTTCCAAAAAGCACAAAAGGGTTGCCTAGTGGAGCAATTAACACTTCTTTCCTATAGACCCCTCCCCTTTAATGTGGCACTGATCTTGCAACCACGGGGCGGAAATGAGGGGCCGGCGGATTAGTGAGTCCAATAACCCAAGATAGCAATCTAGATCAATCACAAGCAATCTAAGACTGCTAATCAATACTACTCACAAATGAAAAAGGGGTTGAACAATGGAATATTTAACTTTCCAAGTAAACATAGAGTGAGTCCACAAAGTGGTGCATTTAACTCCCTATGTAAACAAGGAATGAATCCATGCCCTCAATCACTCAAATGAGATGTTTGATATTGGAAACCAAAGAGCATTTACAAACTATCAACAGCAAATCTATGTCCTTTTATTAACCCAAAAGAGATGTGCCTATGAAAGCAAGTAAACCAACTGAAATCTGGAAATGCAATCTATTTAGCCATAGCAAATCAAACAAATCAATCTAAATTTGGCTAAAAAGGGCTTTTAAAAACTCACAATCGGGTACAGGTGACAGTACAGTCACCAGAAATGTCGCGCAACACTTTTTCGTATACGGGTGCGACACTTTATTTCTGGGTGACAGTTCATGCTATACACAAGCGATAGAACTTTTCAAACAGTGCGACACTTCCTGTCAAATGGGGCAACACTTTTAACTGGTAAAGTGTCATGCCACTATATAGAGAACTGTCGCACGACACTGGAAAAGTGTCGCGTGACACTCTGAGATAGAAAAAAAAATAGAGATTGAAAAAAAAGCCGAAAACTGACAAAAAATTTTTGCGGAAATGCAAAAAATAAAGGACAAAGTTAAGCTACTCTGCCCCATGGTGGGCGCAAAAAATGTACACACAAAAGTAGTGCACTTCTATGGATCCTTACATGCAAGGAAACTCAAGAATGAGCTCTCACAAATCGATCCATAGCTCTATACATGGAGTTGCAAGATTATGAATTTGCTCTCAACTAGAGCTATTGAGCTTGTGACCTTGCTAGTCAACCATACAATGAGAGATTCGAATGAGGACAAGGGAAAGAGTGCCAATGTCCCCAAGAATCACTATGAAAATGCAATACAAACTAGATTAAAGATGAAGATGCAAGCTAAGCTAAATGATAACAATGCAATGCTTGAAAAGAAATATAATCTATGAAAGTAAAGTGCCAACTAAACTATGAAAGGGAAAGTACAAGTTTTACAGTCCCTCCTAATTAAGCTATGTGAAGCTAATCTATTGCATAAAAGGAAACTAAGCTATGAAATGAAGCTATGGATGGTAAGATAATGCAAGAAATAAGGTCTAAACTATGGAGCAATGAGGAAATCCAAGAAGAGCTTGATGTAGCAATGATCTCCAAAAGCTCCAAATGCACCTAGAAAATCTGCAGCATAACAATGGCATAAAAGAGATGGATATGCAAAAGAAGGAGAGAGCTCTCCTTTTATAAGAAATGCAAAGGAATGGACCATGGAGATTAAGAGGCAAAATTCTCAATCAACAGTGGAGCTTGAAAGAGGAGCAATCTGTGTGCACAAGTATCCTCCAATAGGAAAATAGGAGTTGACTTTATGTCCATATGAGACAAAAAGTGCTTTTCTCCTTTTTATAAAATAGGAATAATGTTTTATTTGTGCAACTTAGGATAAGAGGAAAAGGTGGGGTTTTTTATTTATTAAAAAGGGAGGAAATATTCCTTTTAAATAAATAAAGACTTAGGATAAAATGGTTAGCCCAAGGCAAATAATCAAAAATGATGAAATATGACTTGATCAAGGAAATTGATAGTGTTGAAAAATATTGATTATTGATAAAATTGATTCAGAGATAAATAAATCGAATAAATGGGGCCCAAAGTCTAGGCGACCATTTTTGGGTGCATACATAGACAAACTGTTAAATATGGCAAATTTAGCTTTCATATCAATTTCATACTTCTTATTTTCATGATGATATGTAGGTAAAGCATTAGGAACTTTATAACCATTAACAACTAAATCCCAAACATCAATATTAATAGATAACAAGTGTGTTTGCATCATTACTTCCTAAAAAGCATAATATGATCCATCAAAAATAGGAATCTTTGAAGAACTATCTTGAGCCATTATAGATAAGTATTCCACTCAACCAAAATCTACCCAAAGTTGTTAAAATTGATGTAGGGAACCTTGCTTTGATACCACCCATTGGAATACAAATACCACTAAGAAGGGGGGGCTAAATCAATGGTTACTTAAAACTTGTTCTTTTCAACTTTACAATTTTAACTTTTACAATTATAACATAAAGTTATGAAAAATGAACAAGATAGTCAATAATAAAAAGATAGACAATATTTATAGTGAAAAGCCCCTTAGGGTAAAAAAAAACTTTGATTTTGAAACTTTATTAGCATCTTGGGAAAATCTTTTAGAGCTACAACTCTAGGAAGCACTGACACCCTATTTTGAGACACCAATCCCTTATATTTGAAGCACCAACTTCGAAACTTAAGAAGCACCCACTTCTAACATGAACAAATTGACTTACAAATCAAAGGATGATTTATGTTACAATACAAATCATGAATCAAGAATTCAACTTCTAGTTGAAAACATTAAGCAGGATTTACTTCTTTTCTTATCTCTCTTATTGATTCTTTTACATCAACAAATTATACCAAATTATACAAGACTTCTCAAAATGACTTTATCAAATCATGAAATGTGTAATCAGACTTAAATCAATACATTTGAACGTAAGAGGATGAGTTAATCAATGGTCTTCAAAATGTTATACTTCTTGAGATAAAAATAACACGTTTCCTTTCAAAATATTAAAGATCCAAATGCATATTCATGTGTCATAAAAACATCTAATTAAAGGTTGATGTTGTGTGATCAAAAGTGTGATGCACTTCTATAAACCATTTCACTTGAGAGAATCCATGAAGAGAAAGTTTCAAGAAGTGGCTTATAGCTTCCTATCCATGACGTGCAATAATTTAAGCATTATGCATAGTGGCTCTCAAATGTACCTCAATAAGAAACCCTTGCAAGGTGCACCATAGAATGGAAGATTCAAAATGATAATGCAAGAATGAGAGATCTAAATGAAATGCAAGAACTAAGCTAGAATGCAAATGTAAGAACAAGAAATCAAAGCTAATCTAACAAGATTAAAATACCTCCTAGTTAAGCTATGTGATTTAAGCTAAATGTAATAAGGAAATTCTAAGCTAAAATGCAAGTAAACTAGAATGCAAGATGTAAGAGAATGCTCTAAGAATAAAAATGATAGCATAAAATTAGCATAAATGAGAAAACATTGATATTGGAGTCGGTGGAAGATGAAAGAGTTTTCAGTGCATTGGGGTTTTTGAAATCAAAGATCAGAAACAAACTAGACAAAAATTTGGAAACTTTCTTGAGGTTGTTTGTAACTCAGTACAATGTTAGAGACTTTCCTTATGATAGGGCATTGACAATTTGGAATTCCCTGCGTGGAAGACAAGGGCTTTTGAACACTTCAAAACATGGTGGTGCTACTGCTAGTTCTGAGACAAACGATGGATCTTGGTCCCAGACTCAGAATGAAGATGAAGAATTTTTTTATTTTGAATACTCAACTCAGAATGAAGAAGAACCTCTTGCTAGTAGTAGTAGTCAATTTCAAGAGCTGGATTCCATGTGGGATATAGAAGCAGCAGACTGCTCACTGAGACTAAGTGAAGACTGAAGTGATTTAGAATTAGCATTCGGTTAATAGGTATTTATAATTTTATACATTGTATACTTATTACTGTAATTGTTGGATAAATTGATAATGGACTTGAATATTTATTATTGACAATTTGACTCATAGTATTGATGAACTACAACTGATTTAAGAACTTGAATAAAGAATTTGTGATTAAAGATCACTGAGGAGTTGCTGATTAGATATGTAAGATGATTAAATTAGTATTATGTTGTCATTGATGTCAACTAGCTTGAAAATACTTATCTTGTAAGTTACTATACCGAAACATCTGAAGAAAGGTGAAAGAGATGATGAACAAAAATATCTACATGAGGAATATGTATATGTCAGATGAGGATAAGGAATACACTGAGTAACTTGTTGACGAGTCTATGAATTGATGATATTGACTTTATTATGTTGCATTCATCTATGATGAAGAATAGAGCTGAAAGACACAAAGCAACGTTGTTGGTAAATGAAGCATTTCAGTTACACAGATGGAGTGTAGTGTATACCGAGTGTAGTGTTAACCGAGCTTGTGTTCACCGACACATTTCTTTGTTACCTAAGCAGAATAGAAAGGAATTAAATGATTAGTTTAGCCGATAAGATCGATGAGCCGAAAAGTGTATGAAATCGAGGTAACAGATAATGTTTGTTATGAAGATTGACGGCTAACATAATTCAAGGAAGATCTAATGGAGTAGATTGAAATGTGTTATTAACACATCATTCATGGAAGGTTAAAGTGGAAAAATCAATGAAGATGATGAAGCGGGCAAAATCTGATGGACAAAATGAAAATGATTTACTCGTCTATATAAGAGACATTGGTTTCATTGTTGAAACATTGTCGTAAGAAGAAGATACTACATACTGTGTGAATAATTTTTCATGCATTTTGATCATACTGGTTAGTGAGAACCAAGCTACAAAACAATTATCGAGCTACAAAGAGTAATTACCGATGGACACTAAGTTGATACATTGTTGAATCTGAAGTGATATATTGATCAGAAAGATTTATGATCTGAATATATATCTGTACATTTGCAATTGAGTTGTATCAAGGAAGATCATCTATTGTTACATATTTAACCACTGTACATAGTCAAATCTCTTAACCGAGTGGACTATAAAGTCTTATGATGTATCATTCATAGAATGAACATTGTTATCCTGTCAACCCCAGAGTGACTGCTGGTTGGATGATAACTTCTGGTCTAAAATCCTCTAACAAGGTCACACCTAACAGTGTGTTTGTAACCTTTAATAGGGTTGGGTCTTCACTGACCTCACTTCAAAAGAGTGAATATTTTTGGGTTTCCGGTCCCAGGTGGTTTTTCCCTTCACAGGGTTTCCATGTTAAATCTCTTGTGTCATGTGTTGATTGTGATATTTGTTTGTTATCATACTTTGTATATTACATGTTAGATTTGATCGATAACTACTATAAATTTTAGACTGATAATCGGTAAAAGCTCAGATAGTGAAAGTATTTTATGTTTACCGAGTAGTAGAAGTTGAAGAATTTGTTTTGGATTATACATTTTGTTTTGGGACATTGGATTACTGATTCACCCCCCTCTCAGTAATTCTAAAAATTGGTATCAGAGTTGCAGTTGCTTAGAATAGAGTTTTAAGGACTTCAGCACAAAGGTCTCAAGATGTATAAGAGGGAAGTGCCAAGACTGAACAAAGAGAACTTCGTAGTATGGCAAAGCCGAATGAAGCTGCACATATCTAGAATTGGGAATTTTGCACTAGAACTAATGGAGAATAGCTACATTGAACCGACACCTGGTCCCTTAACTCTTGACCAACTGAAAGATAGGCATGAACACAATATTACTATGATGGAACTTGTTGTTGCCTATACCGATACTGAATTTGAAGACATTAAGGGATGCACTACTTCCAAATCCATGTGGGACAAACTAAAGTTAATTTACAGTGGAGATTTGAATGTTAAAAGAGCCAAAGCTGAAAGCCTAAGAGGCATATTTGATGATATGAAGATGAAACAAGGTGAGAACATTGTGTAGTACACAAATAGATTGAAAGAGGTAGTACATGCTATTAGAGCATCAGATGGAGTTATTGATGATGAAACAGTTATAAGCAAGATTCTCAAAACTTTACTGCCAGTTTATGCAATTAGGATCTCTGCAATTCATGAAACAAGGACCTCATCCAACCTTACTCTTGACACACTGATTTGTAAGCTTACAACCTTTGAATTGAATAACTTTGGCAACGGTGTTGTTCCTTCTGCTGAATCCGCTTTCATGTCTTCTTTGAAGATTGGTAAGTCTAGCAGGAATAATAAGAATAATGATAGTGATAGTAATACCGATGATGAACTTGATGAGCTTGAAGCTCTTATGGCTAGAAGGTTACCCAAAGGTAAAGGAAGGTATAGAGGTAAGCTACCTTTAGCATGCTTTAATTGTAAATAAGTTGGCCACATCACTGCTAGATGTCCGAATAAGAAAGATGATGATAGATCCAAAGATCGATCTGAAGGAAGCTATAGGAGAAGAGTCAACAGAGGCTACCGACACAATAATGGAGATAATCAAGATAGCTATGACAAAGGGAAAAAGGTATGTTACATAGTCGAAGAATTTGAATTTGAATCTGAATCTGATTCTGATGATGATGTAGAAGTAGTATTTGTTGCTATGAAAGATGACTCAGAGGAAGAAGAGAAACATGAAAAAATAGCACTGATCTCTAAAGTAAGCAGAAATGAAACATGGATCATAAACAGTGGTTGTACACATCATATGACTGGTGATGTAGAGAAGTTTGATCAACTTGATGAATACGATGGAGGATCTGTGAGAATGGGTAACGATGCACCTTGTATGGTAAGAGGTAAAGGTTCACTGATGATTAATGATAGAATAAAATGTAAAAATGCATACTGGGTAGATGGACTAAACTATAATTTGTTAAGTGTGGCACAGTTGAACAATTCAGGCCACCGACTTGCTTTTGAGAGAAAAAAGGTGAAGATTTATGATGGAGGAAGACTTGTCAGAACCGGTACACAATCCAGAGGTAATTTATTTTATCTTGATATTGATCAGTCTTCTTGTTTGTTAATGAAGGATGAAGATGCATGGTTGTGGCACAAAAGGTTATGCCATGTGAACTTTGATAACATGATCAAGATTAGCAAAAAGAGAAGAGTTAGAGGGTTGCCTAACTTGTCAAAACCTAATCATGATATGTGCCATGAATGTTAGAAAGGTAAGATGACTAAGTCTAGTTTTAAAAGCAAAGACTACTCAACAAAGAAGATACTTGAGTTGGTTCATACCGACCTATGTGGTCCTATGAGAACTCAGAGTTATTATGGTGATAGATACTTTATTCTTTTTGTTGATGACTATACTAGACTGATGACTGTTATGTTCTTGAAAGAGAAATCTGAAACTTTTAAAATGTTCAAGTGGTATAAGGCTAAGGTAGAAAAAGAGACTGGAAAAGAATTAAAATGTTTAAGATCTGATAGAGGAGGTGAATTTATCTCTGATAAATTTACTAATTTCTGTAATGAGCATGGTATTAAAAGATAGGTCTCTACACCGAGGACACCCCAGCAAAATGGCATTGTTGAAAGAAGGAATAGGTCAATAATTGACTATGCTAGAACACTAATGATATAAAAGAATGTCGCTTAGAAATATTGGAGAGAAGCTGCCAGTATAGTTGTATATGTGCTTAACCGAGTACAACTGAAGGACACCAATCGGACACCTTATGAACTATGGTTTGGACACAAACCTAATGTAAGTTATTTCAAGATTTTTGGAAGTAAATGCTTTATTTTGAAAGATGAGAGAAATGCCAAATTTGATTCAAAAGGAGATGAAGGGATATTCTTGAGATATTCTACTAAAAGTAAAGCATATAAATGTCTGAATAAGGTTACAAATAAGATAATTGAAAGTACTAATGTCTGTGTTGATGAGTTTGATGATAAGAACACAGAGAAAAGTAGAAAGGAACTGAAAGAATACGATAGATTCACTTACATTGAACAACATGAGTATCTACCGAAGCCCCAGCCTGTGATAACCGGTCAGCAGGAAAATAATACAGAACAATAGGAAAGGGATACCGACGAGCAGGATGGAGCTATCGAGAAAGTACATGAACCTGAACAGGATGAACAAGAAAGAAGAAACTGAGTACTAGCTAGTTTTGTCAGGAGACATCATCCTGAGACACAAATTATTGGAGACAGACGAGCTGGCATGCAGACTAGAAGCAAAGCAAGACAAGGTACATGTCTAGTTTGTGAATTTGAATCGAAAAATGTGAAAGTTGCATTAGAGAATAAAGAATGGGTTAATGCAATGAAAGAGGAAATAGAGAAAATAGAGAAGAACAAAACCTGGTCCTTAGTACCCCGACCTAAAGATAAAAATGTTATCGGTACTAAGTGGATATTCAGGAACAAGCTGAATGAAAATGGTGAAGTCACAAGAAATAAAGCTAGATTGGTATGCAAGGGATATGCATAGGAAGAAGGCATTGACTATGGTGAAAAATTTTCACTTGTTGCTAGATTAGAAGGAGTTAGAATGCTACTTGCATATGCTGCACACAAGAAATTCAAAGTTTATCAAATGGATGTGAAGTCAGCATTTTTGAATGGTATACTTGAAGAAAAGGTCTACATAGAACAACCTAAAGGATTCATTGATCCAGAAAACAAAGACATGGTATGTAGATTACATAGAGCCTTGTATGGTTTGAAGCAAGCACCAAGAGCCTGGTATGAAAGGCTACATACTTACTTGTTAAGTATTGGATTTGTTAGAACAAGTGAAAACAACAATCTGTATATGAAAGGTGATACTAATGATACTATTATTATTGCTGAGATATTTGTTGATGATATTATTTTTGGAGGCCAAGATCATGTATGCAAATCTTTTTTTGATGAAATGCAAAAAGAGTTTGAAATTTCTATGTTCGGAGAGATTAAGTTCTTTCTAGGACTACAAGTGATTCAACAGAGTGATGGGATATTCATCACACAATCTAAATACATAAAGGAAGTCTTGAAAACATTTGGCATGGAAGATGCTAAACCTGTGGGAACATCGATGGCTACTGGATGTAAACTGACAAAGGAGGATGAAACTACAGAGGTAAATCAGACACTTTACCGATCCATGATTGGTAAGCTAATGTATGTAGTTCACAGTAGACAAGATATAGCACATGTTGTGGGAATTGTTGCTAGATTTTTTTCTAATCCTAGAGAATCACACATGATTGCTACTAAAAGAATCTTAAGATACCTAAAAAAGACTGAAGATTATGGATTATGGTATCCTAAGGAAGGCAAGTTTGAACTGAAAGTGTACACCGATGCTGATTGGGCTGAAAATGTGGATGACAGAAAAAGCACCATAGGAGGAGCATTTTTCTTTGGTGAAAGACTAGTAACCTAGACAAGTAAAAAGAAAGCTTGTATTTCTCAGTCTACAGCTAAAGCAGAGTATGTTGCTGCTGCTACTAATTGCTCAAACATTGCATACATTAAGCAAGTGTTGGAAGGAATGAATAAGGTAATCACTGACCCGGTGATTATATACTGTGACAACACTAGTGCCATTAATATTTCAAAGAATCCAGTGATGCACTCTAAGACAAAGCATATATCAATTAAGTATCATTACTTAAGAGAACAAGTGCAAGAGAAGCAAGTGAAATTAGAATTTGTTACATCTAAAGAACAACTTGTAGATATCTTTACAAAGCCTCTACCGAAGGACACATTTGAATACTTGAGGACTAGACTTGGG
The DNA here is from genome assembly GCA_027943335.1 of Chamaecyparis obtusa. NCBI lineage: Eukaryota > Viridiplantae > Streptophyta > Pinopsida > Cupressales > Cupressaceae > Chamaecyparis > Chamaecyparis obtusa. The sequence continues at coordinate 73,693 of BSBK01001148.1, read as the reverse complement.
GTTCGTCCCTTGTCTATCGGTCACTAAGGTGATCTAGATGTTGCATCAACCTAATCCTATAAGAAGATCATAGATGTTGATGCAGCATAGTTCACACTTTGGATCATGTTCAAGGTTGTGATTAAGTTTGAAGAACTGAAACGGATTGGGATATCAGTATACAGAGGTACAGAGACTGTATTGGACAACAGAGAGTTATTTAGCTACTAAAGAGATATTTGTTTATTTGTTTCTTTGGCATTGTTGTCAAAGGGAGAGATAAATAATATGAAAAGGAGAGATAAGCATACACCAGTGAGATATCTGTCTAAGGGAGAGACAATCTGAACAGAGCAGTACATTGAAGAACATAAGATTTCTAATGTTGTTGGAGTAACGTAGTGATTAAACATATTCAGCTAGGGAGAACTTGTACAACATTTTTTCACAGAGTTGTAGAGTACATGTTTGGTATGTGTGTGGTACACTTCATATTACTTGAGTTGCCATCAATGCCAAAGGGAGAGATTGATGAACTACAATTGATTTAAGAACTTGAATGAAGAATCTATGATTAAAGATCACTGAGGAGTTGCTGATTAGATATGTAAGATGATTCAATTAGTATTATGTTGTCATTGATGTCAACTAGCTTGATATTACTTATCTTGTAAGTTACTATACCGAAACATCTAAAGAAAGGTGAAAGAGATGAAGAATAGAAATATCTACATGAGGAAGATGTATATGTCAGATGAGGATAAGGAATACACTGAGTAACTTTTTGATGAGTCTATGACTTGATGATATTGACTTTATTATTTTACATTCATCTATGATGAAGAATAGAGTTGAAAGACACAAAGCAGTGTTGTCGATAAATGAAGCATTTCAGTATACACCAATGGAGTGTAGTGTATACCGAGCGCAGTGTTAACCGAGCTTGTGTTCAACTTCAAGAATCAAGAATAAGATTCAAAACTTAAGTTGGTCAATGGATTGGTTCTGAAGTTACGCAAATAGTTCATCTAATCTTGTCTCAACTTCACTGCATGCAAATTAGAGGCCTTTGGAACCCTTCTGAAGTTATGGTGACAGATCGATGGTCTTCTTAACATCTCCACTCTCATATAACCTTGCGAAGTCCCGCATAAAGCCTTTCATAACCTTTGAACTGTTTAATCTTGTAACTGATTAACCTTTTTGAAGTTACGCCTATCCGCCAAATGCTTCATCGTAGCTTCGTAACCGCCAACACTAATGGCCAACAAACCCTTGTGAAGCTCTGTAAACCACTTAAACAATACTATCATAGGTTTGGAACTGTTCCTGACAAAGTGTCAAATATTAATCTGTCCATTGACACATGTCACAGTCCATTCCTCTGCACTTTCCACGTGGCATGCAACTAACTGTCACTTTTAACTAACGGTCTCTTTAATTATGAAGTTACACACATCATTAGTCGGGAGTCCCTTGGAAGTTCAGAACCCATCACCATCCTAACCACTTGACCGTTGAGAAGTTACGAAATAGCCCGGTGTTACTTCGGAACATTGTTGATGGTCAAAGCTTCCTAATTTCCTAGAAATTGCCATTTGTCAATTTATTATTTGTCACACTCATTAGTCAATTTATTATTTGTCAATTTCCTAATTTCCTAATACTAAGAATTTACTTAATTCCTTAATTCCTTGAATCAAAAGCATTTAAATTTTACTTAATTCCTAATTTCCTAATTTCTAAAAGAAAATATTAATATAATAATATGACCATTGACATTATACATATAATATACAATTATACATTCAATTTTAAACAATTGCAACCATGATCTTCAGGAATCAGAATTGAGAATCTTGACTTGAGCTCTTTACAAAATTACACAGGCACAGTGACAGAAAAATTGAAAATTACAAAATATCCTTGTATTAAAATTTAACTTCCTTGAAATTTATACATCAAAATGTCAAATTCAAGAATTAATGATCAATGATCATAGTACCAGACTCAAAGGTGAGAGGACAAAGACTTCTATCATAAAATTACAAAATGTCCTTGTATATTTGTATTAACTTCCTTGAAATTTATACATCAATGTCAATGATCAATGATCAAAAAATAAAAACTAACATTGGCATTTTGGCAAACAAGTTTGGAAACAATTATTAGAGCGACAGCTGGCAGCCTGGATTCTTCAGAATCAGTCTTGATTTGCACCAAATGTCTATCCACAGCAGGTGAACCGCAAACATAAGATACTCTATTCGAATAAACTGACCTCCCTCTATTGGCTCTTCTATTGGAAAAATGGTCAGCACTCCCCTTGGGATTCATGACATGGTTTAACAGCCTCATGTGTCTTCTATAAGTCTAGTGGTTGTATCAGGCATTAATAGGTCGATCTTTTGGTGCAATGGCAACCACTACTTGTAACAAGTGGTATCAGAGCTTGGTCATAGGTTTGAATCCCCTCGGGTAACGTTGAGGTGGAGATTGTTGGAAAAATGGTCAGCGCTCCCCTCGGGATTCGTGACATGGTTTAACAGCCTCCTATGTCTTCTATAAGTCTAATGGTTGTATCGGGCATTAATAGGTCGATCTTTTGGTGCAACGATAACAACTACTTGTAACATCTTCATCTAATACCATAATTGTCTCAACTACTTCCATCATCCATGTCAATGTGGCAAGGCCAAGGCTTGAATCTCTCCAATGTTTTCCCACACCACAATTTCCCTCTTTGATGGCCAAGTTATCGCTCTAACTATATCCAAATCTTCAAGGCATTTGTTCCACTTGGCATCTGTTATGGCTTGAGATTCAGCAACAAACTTATTCATGTCAATCTCTTGCTTGTACAATTCATCCACAACTTCATAAAAAGTTGAAATGTCAGCATCACCAACAAAATAAGAAGCCACCTTGCTATCATCCAAAATTTGGTTGAAAGAATCAACCCACTCCTGCCATTCCTTTAAGTGTCCCTTTGTGTCCACAATAGCAGGGATATATCCTTAAGACTCTTCAGCAAAAACCTTTAGCTTTGCTTGAACAATTTGTAACTTGTCAGTGAAAAATGCGTACAAATCCTTTGCTAATAGCACCATTTCCTTAACATCAATTATTTTGTCAGGTAACTCCATTTTTTTCCCATTAGTAAAACTAACCTATCAAAGAATTGCAAGTATGGGCCCCAAGTATTAAATAATGGGGTTAGTATAGACAAGGCATTAGAACATCGATATTATATCCCCTGCAAAGAAATGAAAGTACTATGAAGGATTTGAGACTTCCCTTTTAAAATATTTACTCTGTACAATAGCACCTTCATCAAAGTCTCCTTTTCAACAATTCCAGTATCAGCGGGATGATCAACATCCATTATTATCTTTTCGGTTGCAAGTTCTGGAGCTAAGCCCCCTCATACTCGGTTTGGACCCCAGCATCACAGACCCCTGTAAATGCCCTTGACTGATTTTTTAGACTATTTATTTCATCTTTTAGCTCCTTCATAGTCTTATCCGGGAAAAAAATTATTCTTCAATTCCTCTTCAAAGTTTTTTCTAGTTGCCACATAATCTCTGAATGTCCTAGCTAGCATGTTCTATAACTCCTCAACCACTTCTTTATTCATGGAGGATGCATGATGTAGGAGATTTTCTATCTCTGATCCTATAGTGTCCTGCAACCTCCATATTAATTGGCTACCCTGTGTTGTGTCTTGGATGTCAACCAAACTAGGCTTATTAGATTCTAGGGCCACACAGCATACTGCTAGTGTCTTAGTGTCCATATTGAATCCAAAACCCCTCTATAGTCCATCAGGGCCAAAAGCTTCATAAGCTACAGCTTTATCTTGCCTCTTGATTTGGTCAATTAAGAATGAGTACTCCAAGTCCCATCCAGGGATCAGTAACATGCCACTTCTCTTTACAAGATCTCTTGCCTCTTCCATAGTTAATATTTCACTGTTGGGATCATAGGCCTGTAATTTTTCAATCATTTCAATAGTCTTTTCCTATGATTCCCATGGTTTCAAAGATAGTGTTAATTCATTCTGCTTAACTCTAAAGAGAAAACTTTTAAACTCATCAGACTTGATGAATTCATCATCATCTATAAACTCTTTAGCTTGGATGACCCTGTCATCCAATCTAGTTGTAACCAATTCTAACTCATCTAGGGCCTTTTCTCCCTCATCTGTATGTGATGTCAAAAATTGTTTTCTTAAGTCAGCAAAGTAATGGCTATTACCTGGCAGGGTTTGTAGTGCCTTTTTCCTTGCCTTTTGTGTTACATTCATCAACTTTTGTTTCTTTGATGGCCCCTACTCATATGTGGATGGCTTAGCTTGTTCTATTTCTACCATAAACACCACATCAGGTTCAACTTCCTCAGGGTTTATTCTATTCTCCTTCTCCTCAGGGATGTTTGGAAATTTAGATATAATATCTTCATAATTCTCTATACACATGTCAATTATCGGCATGTATTGGAGATTAGGAAAGAAACCGGGTAAGGTAGGGTCTGCATTTTTCAATTCTTCCTCTACCCTTACAATATTTTTCCATTTACAGCTTCTCTCTTCACAGATATCTTGACTAAGAACATTTCTAATAACATCCTCATCTACCATAGGCTGATTTAGAGCCAAATTGTGATTCCTAATTTCTCTCAATGCTCCTATAACAAAGTCTTCAAGGTCATACATCCTTGCTTTAGCAGAGGGCAATCTAAATTGTCTTAGGAATTCATGGATTTGGTCCAAAGCATCTTTACCTATAAAGAAATCCCCTAGTTGGAACCTCCTTGCCAGAAAGGTTCCCTTATGTCTTTTAGGGCCTAAGTGCTCTCTATCCATCATGATAAGTTGCCACATGAATTCTAATATTGCCAATCTTTCTAGGACAAATTTTGGCAGTATGTGTGGAGGTTGAGGGAAAGCATACACTCTTAAAATAGTAAAATTCTCAAAAACAAACATATCACCCCAATTGTGCTTAATGTCATTGTCAATTTTAAATGCTAAGGGTCTAAGCAATTTTCTAACAAGTAAAGGAAATCTATCCCTCACAATACCTAACATGTTCATTACTGGATCCACAAAATCACTATAAAAAGTAATGGAATTAGAGAAATGGTAACTTATATGCCATAACCTAGTCTAGAGCTTAAGCGGAATAGTTCCTCCTACATTCTTGGTCTCATCGATGAACTCTAGGTTGGTGTAGCCAATATTGCACTAGAGGATCAGGTGCATCAGCATGGAGTAGTGATTGAACTTGAAGCTTCTCAAATCAATCTTTGCATTCATCAACTCAGTGTGCATTAAATTGATTATGTGCCCCACATTATCAAACTCCTTGTTGGTGTATAGGTCCTGAACATCTATAGCCATGACATAAATGTCAAGACACACTATCAAACTTCCATCTATTCCAATAACTTTTTGTAGACCATAGATAGTATTTTGGAAATAGGGAAAGAAAAACTCAATATCAAATGATATCTACAACCTTCTTCGGTAACAACCCTGCCTCTTTCTTTTCTCTAGGAATATGCTTCCTCATAACCCTTCCAGTGTAGTAACTTTTATGTTTATTAAACAGGGCCTCCTCTTCTACTAGGTCAATATCCACTCTCATAGGTCCCTGAAGGTCGAAAGCTTGAATAAAAGTCGCTCTTTCTAACATGTTGAGTATAGACTTGTCATGCTTGTGGAAAGCTTGTGTCACCAGATTGTATGCTTGAATTAGCACTTTCATGAGGTCTACATCCAAAAATACCTCAGGTACTATCAACTTTCCCAAGTTCCTATCCCATGGGTTTGAAACAGGAGGGCCTCTCAATCTATTGTTATAGAAATACATGAAGAGATCATATCTAGTTGTGTTTGGGCAGACAACATCCCTACAGAACGCATAAGGGTCCCTCCATTCATAAGTGTTAGTTGATTGCAAATTTGAGGATCCAGGCAATAATTTCATCCATTCTTCAGCGTATATGTTTGGCCTCTTTGTTTTTGAATGCACAACCACACTCTTTCCCAGTACTACAACAACATCAGGAGATCCTTGTTTTGTCATTCTTTATGTATACTAAACTCTAAGCATTAAGCTCATTTTCTGCACTTAAAGCCAAAGGTTTCAACTCTTTGTTGCCTCTAGAAATTATGGATGCTCTGTGAAGTGTGAATTGTCTTTAATAACTAACAAGTAACAAGAAACTCACAACCAACACCAAGCCACCTACTCTATTAAAAATTAAAATCTCATCAAGCGCACACGCATGAAATTAGTAATTACCTTTTTCAGAAAAGTGTCACTATCAACTGTCACTTCCAGCATAGATTTGGTGGCGATCCAAGAGCAAATAATTGGTGTGTTGCCAAAGTTATGCTAACAGTACATCTAACCCTAGGTCCCTTTCTTAACTTTGCTAAATTGCTACCTGCAAATCAGGGCCCTTGGCCCTTGGCCCTTTGAATTTGAAATCCTAAAACTTTGAGACTTGTGAAGTCACGCAACACCTTTTCAAAACTTTGGGACTGTTAAACTGACCAGGAAAATGAAACCTTGAGATGTTACGACACAGCCTAGCATGACACTTGTACTTCATAACCGTCATCACAAACGGCCAAGAAACCCTACCGAAGCTCTACAAACATTCTATTCTTCAGCACTTTCCATGTGGCATGCAACTTACTCTCAGTATCTCACTTTCCAACACCTTACGAATTTACGCACGAAATTAGTCGAGACTTCAGAACCCCTACCATCATCAGTGAAGTGAATCATGATTTAACATTCTGAATCAGTTAATAGGTATTTATAATTTTATACATAATAACGATCCACAATCACAGATACTTCAAAGTTCAATTTAATTAATAATTAAAATTTACATATTTTTCAATTTATAAATAATAAAACTATTGTTCAATTTCATGATTCAAGTAACATGTTACTGTATTGACTATTGAAATTTAAATTATTAGCAAATAACGTGTAAAACTAAAAATAGTAACACTATTTGAAAAAGAGTCTTCTCATATGTATACAAACTACAGTATTACTATTAAATTCAAAAATTGATATACATAATACTGGTAACTGAATCATTGATTCACTGAACGATTGTGGTTTCCCCAGAAGGAGAAGCGACAAGCTTCCAACCATTTCCAAAACCAAAATGAAAAGTACATTTGAATTTCATATTGACAAATTACAAGTAACAAAAATTTTCCTAAGATCCATTGAACTTTCAGAGGAAATTACAAAAGCCTAGTCTGACAGTCCGACAGTCGACTCCTACATATCCTAATACTAATAGACTAATAATAATTTGTTAATATGTTATAGTATAATATAATAATACTATCCACAAAGAAAAAAAGATTAGTTGATGCGCAGACCAGCAAATCATCGGATCATCTCCTCCTGGAACCCCTCCTGGTCAAAGCCATGATCGTCAAAAATGGTGCGCATCTCTGCCTTGTCATGTTCTACTTCGAGTTCGAACATGTCGCTTTGGTATCCGGCATAACTGGCAGCATGATCCCATGTTGCAGACATAAGATGACTAAGGACATCTTGTTGAATCTCCTCCTCTGTATCCAAATTTGATTGGATAACAGGTTTTGGGTTCTCATTTGATGATCCCTCAGCTACTGGAAGACCCATTCTGTCATCCAAGATTCCAAATTTAGAAATTTAGAAAGTGCCCTATGTTCTGCAATTCCACTACCGAGGAGCATATAAAGAAAATTATCACCAACTTGCTAGCCACAATAAATTTTGAAGGAATGTTTCACGTAAGGTGGCTTGCCTCGGAAAAGGAAATTAATAAATATCGATAAAGAAAAATTACAGACACTTGTATCCTGCATAACTTGGCTCCGTAGTCGAAAAGAAAAATAATGAATGTTGATGAATCACAGCTCATATCGCGTAAAATTATCCTTTTTAATGTCTAATCAACATCTTGGCCTGGATTATGTACTACTCAAGTTACGCAGACTGCCAGCGTGACCTCGAAACCACCATATCCTAGCTGCGATTTTAAATTTTGAACTGACAACTTGGTAGCCGCATTAAATTTTGAAGGAATGTTTTACATAAGGTGACTTGGCTCTGAAAAGAAAAATAATGAATGTTTACGAATCACAACTCATATCTCATACAAATTATCCATTTTTAATGTCTAATCAAAATATTGTCGTCGATAAGTCTCATTAATTGCACTTCAGTGTTCAATGTCACTGTAACTTCACGGCTAAGTTACGTAGACTGTCGACGTGGCCTCAGAACCCCCATATCCTACCTGCGATCATAACTTCTGAAGTCACGCACACTGTCAACCTGTCCTTTGCGTATCTTCGTGGCCTTGAACTCCAAACTGCCAACATAACCGTCGAAGTCACACACGCCATCAACCTGATCATTACGTATCTTCATAATTGTCAGCATTGACCCTCATTTTAGCCTGCTGAAGCTACGCACATTGTCACTAGTCACCACAAATTGTTTCGAAGCTACGCAAATGCCAAACTGTCAACCACAAACTTACTTGACCTTTGTGTATCTTCGTGGCCTACAAATCTAAACTCGCCAACATAACAGCTGAAGTCACACACGCCATCAACATGACCATTGCGTATATTCATAACTATTAGCCATCGACCCTCCTTTTAGCTTGTCGAAGCTACACAAACTGTCCTCAAAAACTGGTCATCAGTAAATGACACATAGCACCCAACTTGACACGTAGTCCTATCACTATGTTTTGAATATTCACCAATATATATATTTTATACTATAAATACTATTTTTTATTCGCCAATATATATTTTGGTAGTTCTGAAACAAAAACACAATTCACCAAGATTTTCCACATAGTTTTAGGGAGCATCAATGATTCGCCAATTGAGATTTTTTTCTTTAAAAAAAAAAATATTTCGCCAATAAAATTAATAATTTCCTCTGTAGTTTTCTAAATTTTGCTAGTTTTTAACACCTTTTTTGAAGGGGGGTTTCTTAAAGATTACCCTGAATAACATGCAATTGAATATATCATTTCTAACCGCAACTGAATATATCTTCCTTAAATAACATGCAACTGAATATATCATTTCTTACTAACATACAACTGAATATGTCTTCCTTAAATAACATGCAACTGAATATATCTTCATTAAATAACATGCACCTAAATGTATCTTCATTAAATAACATGCAACTGAATATATCATTCATAACTAACATGCAACTGAATATATCTTCCTTAAATAACATGCAACTAAATATATCATTTCTTACTAACATGCAACTAAATATAACTTCATTAAATAACATGCAACTAAATATATCATTCCTAACTAACATGCGGTTGAATATATTTTTTTGAACTAACATGCAACTTAATATATCTTCCTTAAATAACATGCAACTGAATATACCATTCCTAACTAACATGCAACTGAATATATCAGTTCTAACTAACATACAACTTAATATATCTTCCTTAAATAACATGCAACTGAATATAGCATTCCTAACTAACATGCAACTACAAAATAACAATATAGAACTCAACTGTTAAAAATAATAAAGTAGTTAACTCCAAACCATAAAAATAAGAACTCAACTCCAACATTGTTTTTATCAACTTTAATTTATTAAAAGAGTTATTTATTTAATTTTCTCAACTTTAAGTCACTTTAACTCAACTTAATTTTAAAAGGTTAAGTTCTAATTTTATAACAAAGTACTTTTTAAGTTGCATTATTTAATTTTAATTAATTTAAAATATACAACTCAACTAATAACCACTTAACTCAAATTGCACATTTAAATTTAATTTTTTTATTTAATAATTATTAAATTTTTCAATTAATTAATTTTGGCTTTGTAATTAAATTTTTTATTAAATTTAGATAATTAATTAATTAACCTTATATTTAATATTTGAATGTATTATAAGGTGTAACTATTTAATCTCATTTAATTAATCCTAATTAATTCATCAATCCATTTTAACACCAAAACCACATCAAACCACGTGACATGCACCCATGAAACAAAATTGACTAAACCAAAATACAACAATCAAGCCTAAAGGAAGGGCTCACGAATTTACATCATTTTGATGAATCAGGATAGGTAGAAAATCATATACTTGTCCACTATTTTAGAACAATTAATGGCTTAGGTTGGGATTAGACATGTATGCTATCTCCCATCTCTTACCATTGAGATATTGTGATAGGGCACGCTCCTCCTGAAAATTCAAGGAAGTTGATGTCCAGTACATGAAATCCTACATAAAAGATGAGCATGTACATACATGTATAGATATATTTACTAGACAATGGCGGGGATCGGCTGATCGTGTGGATCTCGCAAGCAAGTAACTACGACTTTGTCCCTCAACCATATCAGGCACATCAAACAGAAATATAAAACATATACGTCAACCATACACATTCAAGTATGGGGTCAATGAAACCATAAACATAAATAACACCAAATCTATCCAAGGATCTAATACACACATGAAAAGTGGCTTAAAAGAGTCTAGCCAATTAAATTGAAAAAAAAACTATGGGAGGGGTATTACACAAGGTTATACTTCACTTATTCCCAAGGGTGGATAAGTTTATCTAGAAGATAGACCACAAAAGATAGTTTTCTATAAAATTGACTTACATTCTATTGATAAAGAATGAGATATCACCAAATTGTTGGACAAAGGTTTGGAATCCCTATCTACTTCCCAAAATCATTTTTTTGGTGGATGACCACCCATAAAAAAATCCTAACCAAATAAAATCTTATAAAGAGAGGATTTCAATTCCCTAATACGTTGGTTCTTTGTAAATAGGAGAAAGAGACTATTCCTCACATTATGCTTCATTGTCATTTTTTGGAATAGTTACAACAAAGGGTGATGGTAAAACTTGAGATATCACGGGTCAGCAATAGTGGTATACAACAATTTGTCTTTGAATGGAGAGAACCTACTCATAACCCTCTTGTGAAAAAAATATGGATACAAATTCCACCCTATGTTCGTTGGAGCTTATGGAAAGAAATGAATAAGAGAATCCTTAGGGTACTAAAAACTTTGTGGGGATTGTCTTGTTGTCAAATAATTTATCAGTCACCTCTTGGAAGTACCCTAGTTAATTGATGACCCCCTTTGATGACAAAATAGCCAAAAATTGGGATTTTCCCAAAGCTTATGTAAAGTTTAATAATTCTAAAAGATTAGCAAGAAAAAATACTAAGTGGGAACCTCTTAACCCTAGTTGGTATAAGCTCAATTTTTATGGAGTTACTAGATAATACGACAAGGCTTCTAGAGGGGGGTTATTAGAGGTTCTAAAGGGGAAATGACTACTACCTATACTGATAACCTCAATCGCTCCACCAATAAAAAAAGAGAATATATGGCTCTTTATTGGAGTATCAAATTTTCTTTCTCCATGGGTATCAAAGCTCTTGCTATAGAAGGGAACTCAAAACTTAATATTGATGTTGCTAAATAACTAATTAAAAATAATTGGTCTATTAAGGGAATCATGGGGAATATTAGAAAATTTCTTCTTGGCCTAGACTTTTTTGTCATTGATCATACCTTTAAAGAAGGAAATAGAGTTGCAGATGTTATGGAAACTATGGGATTGATGTTGGAAGGTACCAAATATTGTAGGAATAAAGCACCAAGTTAAAAAAAAATTCTTATCAAAGAGAGCAATTTGGAAATTGATGGAAATGTATGTTGGCAATTTGGCTGAGTTGGATACTTTGATGTTGTCATTATGGCAACATATGATTTACATGAAGATCGCATATGACACAGAGCAAGTATGACAGAGCACAAAGCAAAATTGTATGAGTATAAGATGGTATTTTTTTCAGTGTACAAAGAGACAATTTTGATTAGCGATGATGATTGGAGTAAGTTCAGTGCTCGCACACTTGAACATAGATACTACATGATGACCATAGAAGACTCACCTGAGAGCGCAAGTTAGTATGGCATGTACGAAAGAAGTTATGACAGTTTTACCAGAGATAGTGTCAAGCCGACAGGACAGTATATGAAGACAGAATTGGTAAAGAGTTAAGGGATTATTTTGTTTATCAAAATAATGTCTTAACAATATAAAGGGATGACATCCTAGATGTTTTTGAATTAGATAAAAGCAGGTTTTACAAGGACCCGAAACCTAAGTTAAAAGTATAACAATGAAAAGCCAAAAAAGGCTCAAAAAGGAACATTCTGCTGGAAAAAACACAGCAGGAAACAACAACAGCTAGACAAGAAACCAACAAAAAGTAACCAGCAAGACAAAAAAGAAGGAAACAGACATACTAGCTATTTTCTATCATTTTTTTCACCTTCTTCTAAAGGGCCTCCATCTTCAGAATAGCCTCCTGCATATCCTTCAACTCTCTTGGTTGCTCCGAGATTTTTCTCTACATTCTCCCTCTTGTTCGGGTCCCAGGTCCAGCATTCCCAGCTTCATCATCAATGGTGATTGTAGTTCTCCAGCAGGTTCTTCTCTAAATAATTGTACAGCATTGTCATATTGCTTATGGTAGTCTTCATTCCTTCATTGTTGTGATGCATCAGGATCTTTATCATTTCTTCCATATTACCGATTCTGATTTGCATACCTTTTATCTGATCATTCACAGTTTCCTTCACAATCTTTTTTATCTCAGCATTCCCTTCAACTTTCTTGTTTTTCCCTTTTTCTTTAACAAAAATCATATTGTCCATTTTATTTTGTTTCAGCTTGAGGTCCTTCACAATTTTTTCCATAACCTGCAGTTTCTCACTCATCACTTTGAGCTCAGTTTCTTTATTTTCATTGTTCTCCCAATCATGAGTGATCTTGATATCCTCCTAGGAAGCAATTTCTACCAAAGTAGATGGAATATTTTCCATCATCTCTTTCTCATCAGCAGTAGGCAGGTCCCCTGTTTTGTTATCCTTATTTTCATAAATGGCCAAAATTTTGTCAGTCATCTTCTCCAAATCTAACCTATCATCAATAACATTCATTTCATCCCCCAAATCTGAAATGGCAACCTGAGTATTATCCTCCGCAGGAACCTCCTTTATCAAGCTCTCAGTCTCTGGTTATGGGGTTTGACTAACTTCATTTGTTTCCTCCTCCTCTTGATGGACGGGGTGAACCTCAATCTCATAATCTTTCTCTTTGTTATTGTTTACCTGCTCTTCCTCTCCCACCTCCTTTTCCTCAATTTCCTCTCCTTGATTCTCCTGCTCACCAAAAGGAACCCCAGTTTCATCATCAGTATCCTCCATCTGTTCTTCAGGGTTCTCTCCCCGTTCCTCTGTCATACCCTCATCCTGTTCACCGTCCTTCTCTTCTTCCTCATCCTATTCACAGTCCTTATCTTTATCCAAGGTAATCTCCCCTATCTCAGAACCCTCCTCACGATTTTCCTCCTTAACATCTTTCCCCTTAACAGAGGACCCTTTTCATTTTTTATTCATTGTAGGAAGGGTAAAGTCATCAGGCCTAGCAGAAATCCCTTTCTTAGAAGATTTCTTCTTTTTGCTAGTTTCCCCAATAGAATCCTTATCATTCTTCCCTTTTCTTTTCCCAATGACCTGCATAAGAATGGGGTCTGGAACCATATCCCTAGCATACTCTAAAATCAAAAGAATAAGACCTTCATGGAGCACAGGATTTCTCACTTTCTTTCTATGCTCAGTTATACTACTATTTAATGAGCTCAACAGATAGAAAGGGAAAGATATTCTTCTATTATGTCTAAAGTGGTTAGCAAAGACAAAATGAAGATTGTAAATTTTAGAGTACCTCCCGTCCAGTGTGAAGTATTCAATGATAACTCTCAAAATTTTAGCCCAAAATTTATCAATATTCACAATGTCAACATAATCTCCCTTGCCTCTAGTCATTAGGGATTTTTCATCGTCCATTTTAGGAAATTTAGCATAAGCTTCAGTGCCTAACCTGTGATTACCCCTATGAAAATGGGTTCCTTCAATAGGTAACCCAGTAATCTCCGCAATGGTAGAAATGGTGAGAGGGAAAGACTTACCCCAGAGATTCACTTTGCTGTTAACCCACCCGTCCGCAAACTAGGAAGTAATCTGCTTGTTGTGCCCATGGAGCCTCTTCAGGTACGATGTCACCCCTCCTTTTTTCAACTTTTTCCAAACTGGTCTATCCAGTCTCCAATTTTCACGGTCTAGTGGTTCTTCCCTCTTAAGACCTCCTCCCATTCTTTGAATTTTCCTATTCCTCAACTTCGACTCAGCAACAGTGGTATCTGGTTTCTCTTTGGGATTGCCTTTTTGGTTTTTTTGAGTGTGACTAACCCAGTTACCGTGCTTCCTTAAGTGCGAAATTATTTCCCCACACTTAGCCTGACATGCAGGACACCTCAAAAAATAATTCGGCTTAGTCATCATAAGGATGAGTGATTTTACCCACTTGGTGATTAATTCTGTCATCTCTGATAAGACTGATAATCTCCACTTTGAGATTCACCTTGCCATGCCACTTTTGGATGATGTCACCCATCGTTCCTTCATTTGCCAGTCTGTCCGCCGGTTTATTACCTTCCCAGTAGACATGCGTGACATGGCAATCTTCAAACGTGTCCATGATTTCTTTAATTTTTTGAATTGTGTGATCTATGGTCCACGAACACTTCATTTTCCCTTTAATACAATTGACAATATTAAGGGAGTCACCTTCCAGCCAAAGTTTCAGACACCCCTTCTCTTTTGCCAGCATGACCAGGTACAAAGCTGGATCAGCTTCCACCACGTAATTGGTTTGAATTCCCAACGGGACCACCACCGCCCCAAGACAATTACCAGCTTCATCTCTGAGAAGACCTCCCCCTCCAGCTCTTCCAGGATTTCCCCTAGCAGACCCATCAAAATTACCTTTCAGCCATCCAGCAGGAGGAGCAGTCCAAATGATATTCTCTCTAGGGTTCTGGATATCTTTTTTTCCCAGGGACTTCCAAGGAATAGAGCAGTCTTTAGAAGAGTGAGAATCCCAATTAATGTCATCTTTATTACCTTTCCTGTTGTAGTTCTCTAGGATATTTCTAGAAACAATGTAGGCCACCACTGAAGGAATAGCTTTTTTATTTTTGAATATTCTATTGTTTCTCTCTTTCCAAATTTTCCAAGAGAAATGGGGGAGCACCAGATTCCACATTTCCTTAGCATTTTTGTCATTAAATGGACTTTGCCACTGCTGGAAAAAGTGTTGGATGTTATGAGGTTTCACCTAGCTAATCTCACTGGAAGCATTGATGATTTCCCAAACCTCACTAGAGAAGGAACAATGAATCATGAGATGATCACTAGATTCCTCTTCATTACAGCAAAGAACACATCTATTGGGCATTTGGAAGCCCCTCTTCCTTAGATTGTCTTGAGTCAAAATTTTGTTCTGGACAAGCAACCAATAAAACATGTTAATCTTAGGGATCAGGTTAGCATTCCATACCTTAGCCCAAACAGGTTGCACATCAAAAGGTATTAAAGTTTTAGAAGCAAAAGCAACCGTGAATTTTCCAGAAGAGGTCGGGCCCCAAATCAAGGAATCCGCAACATTATCCCTGATAAACCAATTATTCAATTGTTTATTGACCTCTATTAATCTAATATTCATATCACCAAGATCAATCCAATCACCATTTTTCCAGTAGTCGCAGACCAGAACACCCACCATCTCTTTGCACACCTGAACAACTTCCTCCCATTCCTCATTCCCAGCAAGAGGTTTATCAGAAATCCACTTATCGTCCCAGAAGTGAATAGATCTACCATTACCCAATTTCCAAATGATTCCTCTACTGATAATATTTTTACTTATACTTATACTATTCCAAGCAAAGGAACCTTGCGTTTCAACCTGAGAGTTGATCATGCCTTCCAGATTTGTAAGATGGTACTTCTTTTTAACAATAAAGTTCCATTCTTTTTCATTTTCAAAAACTCTCCAGCACTGTTTTGCTAGAAGAGCTTTATTAGTGTTTAAGATTGTTCTAATCCCAAAGCCTCCCATAGACTTAGGTTTACAAATATTCTCCCAGGCTACAAGGCTCATTCTTTTTTTATCTTCCACACCCGTCCACAAAAATCTTTTTTGAATTCTTTCAATAATTTCAGCAAATTTTTGAGGAATTTTGAATAGGCTCAAAGCATAGACAGGAAGATTCTGGAGAGTAGCTTTAACCAGTTGAACTTTGCCAGCTTGACTCAAGATTGCCCCTTTCCACCCAGCCAGTTTAGCATGGAACCTATCAATTATTTCATTCCAGAAATTTGCCTCCAGTTTTAAGCAAAGGGGGAGACCAAGATAAGAAGCAGGCAATTTACCCTCTTTACACCCAAGGATAGCATCAATTTTGTTCTTTCTCATTTCTGGCGTGTTGAAGAAATAAATAGCACTCTTGTCCCAATTAATGGATTGGTCTGAAGCTTTAGTATAGGTATTGAGAGTTTTTTTCATATTCTTTGCCTCTTTAATCGAGGCCTCCCCTATGAAAATTGTATCATCAACAAGCTGCTCATGCGAACAGGTTATGCTAGAGGAAGTCAGTTTGAGACCAACAATTAATCCTTGAGAAACCTGGGCCGAAGTAAGCCTTCCCAAGCACTCCACCAAGATAGCAAAAAGGATAGGGGATATTGGATCACCCTGGCGCAAACCACTTGATGGTTTAAAGAAAGGAGAATACCCACCGTTGATAAGAACAAAGGACGAAACAGTAGAAACAAGCTGCATAATAATTTTAATAACATCATTGTCAAACCCAAAGGCCATCAAAACTTTTGCCAGCATATCCCAGTCAACACGGTCATAGGCTTTGGATAGATCTAACTTCATGAGGAAGCCTTGTTTTCCAGATTTCTCCAAAGAGTGAATATTCTCATGAACAACCATAATAGAGTCA
This sequence comes from Chamaecyparis obtusa, assembly GCA_027943335.1. Taxonomy (NCBI): domain Eukaryota; kingdom Viridiplantae; phylum Streptophyta; class Pinopsida; order Cupressales; family Cupressaceae; genus Chamaecyparis; species Chamaecyparis obtusa. The sequence continues at coordinate 56,723 of BSBK01001148.1, read as the reverse complement.
AGAATTTGTCTTCCTGGAACAAAACCATTTTGCTGAGGAGATATGATACGAGGAAGGATGTTCAGAATTCTAGAAGTAAGAATTTTGGACAAGATCTTGTAGAGGGAGTTACAAAGACTGATAGGTCTGAAGCTGTTCGTCGTGTTAGCCCCAGGTCTTTTGGGAATGAGGGCTATGAAAGTGGAATTAATCTCTTTAAGGATATTCTTCAAGCCAAAGAATTATTTTACAGCAACACAAATATCTTTACTAGTGATATCCCAAAACATCTAGAAAAAGAACATTTGAAAACCGTCAGGACCAGGTGATTTTTCTCCTTCAAAAGAGAGGATAGCCTTTTTTATTTCTTCCTTCGAAGGGATAGCTTTGAGATAGCGATTATCATCCTCACCTAACACATTCAGAATATTGGTAAGGAGACTATTATGTTCATCAAGACCAATATCCTTATCTTTAGAAAGGAGAGAGGCAAAGTGCTCCTTCATTTCTTTTCTAATTTCTTCCTCTTTAACAAAGATACCTTTCTCAGTAGCAAGAGAATTAGTTATGTTCATAGCTTTATGTTTAACAGCAGTTAGATGAAAAAATCTAGTATTTTTGTCCCCTGCTTTCAGCCAAAGCGATCTAGATCTCTACCTCCAATAAATCTCCTCTTTGGAAATTATGTTGTGAAGATCAGTAAGAATTGAAATCTCTTCTTTTCTCGAATCTTCAGTTAAGCCATTACTCTAAATTTTATCTTGAATTTCTTTGAGGTCCAATTGAGTTTTGTTTTTGTTTTGGAAGATATCACCAAAAGCAGCCCTGTTCCAAAGTTTAACTTCAGATTTGATGTTAGCCATTTTTTTAACCACTTGGAACATAGCCTTTCCATCAATTTTAATGTTCCACCACTCCTTAATTTTAGATTTAAAATCAGGGTGAGCCAACCACATTTTCTCCAGTCTGAAAGGCGGATTGCCTTTCCCATGGGGGGAATTCGCCACAAAAAAGATGGCGTAGTGATCAAAGCCTATTCAATTCAAAGAAGTGAGAGAACAGGAAAAGTTGGCTAGCCAACCATAGGAGACAAGGACTCTGTCCAGCTTAACCTGAATCAGGTCTGCCCCCACTCTTCTATTCGACCAAGTAAAATCAATACCTTCCAGATCAATATCCAGCAGCCCTTCATGACTGATGAAGTCCATGAGATCCACCCTACTTTCCACTTAAGTAACATTTTCGCCAGTTTTTTTAGAATCTTTGAGGGGCGTATTAAAGTCTCCCATCATCATCCAGTGATCATCTGGATTATTCTTCCTAAATTCACGAATCTTATTCCAAAGGTTATTCCTTCCAGTTTTAGTATTCGGAGCATACACATTCACCATGGTCCATGAAAAATTCTCCTTTATACTGTTGACTTTGACAGCCAAAATTTTTTTATCTTCCTTTAAGAGGTTACAATTGAAGCTTCTAGTGTTCCAAAAGAAAGCAATCCCTCCAGAAGCCCCTTCCGAGTCGCAACTAAATTTGTCTCCAACCTTCAGTAGATTTATTTTCTCTATTCTATCTTTGGACATTTTAGTTTCTTGTAACAGCAAAATATTCGAACTGGAATCTCTAACTAGGTTCCTAACTATATCTTGTTCATGAGGGCCATTTAGGCCTCTAATATTCCAAGAGAGGATTTTCATTTAGAAAAAGAGGAACAGACCTGATCAATGGTAAGTTGTCTACCATCTGCAATACTTTGCTTAGCTTCCATTTCCCTTTGATCCTTTTCCGATGCTCTTCCTCTCTCTCTTTTCGGGGTTCCGATGTCCGCCTTTTGTTGTTGGCCCCTAGTTTGGACTCCTCCAGTTTTCATTTGACCTCCTTTCTTATTTGGTTTAGAAACCGAGGTGGCTTGGGCTCCCTTTGACACTTTGTTCCCTATGACTGGAGTCTGGAATTTAGGGTTGTCCTTCTGATGTTGTAGAAAGGTTTCCTTCCTCTCAGGAGAACAACCTTTCCTAACGCTAATCCATGGGCTTTTGTTCTCTTTATCCTCCAGTATCTCTGCCTCCCCAGCTTTATCCTTCAACAAATCCTTCCTAGGAGTCTCCTCTATCTGAGCAATAAATGCTTCATTACTGATTTGTTCTATCACAAATTGAGTGTCATTACTATTCTATGGGCTAGCTATAAAGTCCTTCCCCTGTGAAGTTTCCAGACTATCTTCCACTCTAGAGACTAACTGATTATCTAATTGGGATAATTTAGATTGAGAATCTTCTGAGGGAAACACATTATCCATATTGTTCTGATTATTTACTGCACCTGGATCTATCCCCTCTTCAACTGCAGATTTGTCTACTTCCATCTGGGGTTTATTTCCCCCTCCTAAATCTTCTAAGGTGTTTTTACCAGATGGCCCCTGGTTCCCTCCAACTTTCTTTCGCCATTCCCATTTCTTGGAAGTTTTTTCCTGCTCATTTTTTTCCTGAGCAACTTTAAGTGGGCAAAGTTTGGCCCAGTGGCCCGCTTTCCTACAAGTCAAGCAAATAAAGGGTGTCGGTTCGTATTCTATAGCCTGAAGCCATTTACCCACTTTCGATTTTAGACTAATAACTTGGGGAAGATCTTTGTCGTGCTGAATATTAACACAAATTCTCGCAAAAACTTGTCTCGTTCGGGCTGCAGTCATAGGATCAATCGTAAGCAACTCCCCAAATGTCCCTGTTATAGCAACAAGGATATCTTTGTGCCAGTACTCTAGAGGGAGACCTGGAAGTCTAACCCAGACAGGGGCAGAGACGAAAAAATTATCATTATAATCCAGATTCGTCGTCCATTTCTGCAATGACAGAGAAGATTTCCCCCACATCCAAGGACCCCCACTCAGAACTTTAGCCAAGTCTTCTCCATTTGAGAATAAAAAAGAGAAAAAACCTTTAGGCATAGCCGCCACATCCACCTGTCCTTTAAGTTTCCACTTCTGAAGAGTGAAGGCTCTTACCAGATCTATATTCGGTCTAGGACCTATAAACTTACCTATCAAAGTAGAGGCCATACTTGATACAGTATGATCAATAATTTGATCAGGAATACTAACTCCTACTTCCCCCTTAGGAAGATTTTCCAGAATATCGACATTAGGGAAAGAGGATTTACCCGTAGGTTTTACTCCAAAGAGACCGCTCCATTTTCCTTTGTCCTAACACAAGGGCCCACGACACGAGGGATCCTTCAGCAAATTTGTTGACCCTTCGACCTGGTCAAAAGGACCAACAGGACCTCTGTTTAAATCCTCAGATCCCGAATAGAGGGCACTGTCCTTTTTGTGATGGGCCAGGTCTGACCCACCAGCACATTCTCCTTTATCCGACACCTGACCGAATTCCAGTGCAGGAATCTTCGATCCCTTCCCATCTCCTAGTACTGGCATAGATCCCGTAGCCTTACCAAGATCATCCTGCAACCCATCTCGACGCAGATTTGAAAAAATTTCTCCCGCTCTATCTCCCACTCCTCCTCCCGCTCTCTCCCACTCCATTACATTTTTTTTTGTATATGACATCCTAGATGTTAACCCTTGGGTAAATATGTATTTTGTATAATGCTTTTGTCAAGCCGACTGTAAGAGTTATTAGTCTTAATAATGTGTATAAATATAAGGCATATGTAAATGTGAAGAAGAAGCAATTGTAATGATATAGATGGTATAGCGAACACATAAGCAAAGAGATATTGATGCGAAGTTGTGAAAGCAAAGCAAGCAGTATAAGGTTATGTACCTTGCCATATTTTGTAATCAATAATCATTGTACATTACTTGTTTGGGCAGTGGGCTCATCTAGTAATCATATTTTGCACTACCAACTCTTAGCAGGGTTGAGGCTTCTAACAAGGCCTAAAGTTCCTTAATCAGGACTAAGACACTATATGCATGTAATAGGCTCCTAACAGGGTCAACATCCTTAACAGGATACTTTTGATTAGTGAATCTTTGTGGGTACCATCCCCACCGAGGTTTTTCCCTTGGCCAAGGTTTCCTCGAGAATAAAGAATGTGTTATGAGTTCATTTGCTTTACTGTTATGCATATTCTTTAGTTTACTATGTTATGCATGTATCAAGTTAATCTGTTATATCCATAATTGGGCAAAAGTAAAAGTTTGTAGAATACTGATTATAGTTTATTGAGATTATGAATGGGTATGATGAGAATTTGTCCATATAGTTTGTTTCCTCATGGGTGGACCAAAGGGTCACAATGGGGGGAATTTCATTTTAAATTAACAAAGAGATAGGTAAGGTGATAGGCCTCCCTACTTCTAGAAGGAAACGTAATAAAATGAGTTAGGTGTCAATTACAGATAGCCTCAAGCAATTTTTTAGTGAAAATGAATGCTCTGTTAAACTTCATGGAGGCTACAAGAGAACAAATTCTGAAACCCTAGGACTAGGCATGCCTTATGGTGATGAAATATTTCATCGTAAAAGGTAGTTTTAGGGTTTAGTATTTCTATCATATGCCCTTGCTCAATCACTCTTTTAATTACAATCTTATTTATTTCCCTTTTTTCTTCAGAGCTTTTTGGAGAATTTTGTTAAAGAGGTGATGGACAGTGCTATGAGTCAGGATAAAAAAACGTGGTCCCCTTCACCAAGGCCTAATTTTCTATCTCTATCACTTCCACCTAGCCCTCTACTTTCCTTGACTGATTGTAGTCCATGAAGCCCCCTATTCTATTATTCCTACTTCTGCTAGTATTGTGGATACTCTTATCCTGAGTGGGAAGAAACATATCAAGAATTTGAGGTTAATATCTTGTAAAGGTTCTCCTAAAACCCCTACCTACATTGTCACTGAGATGGAGTTAGATGAATGTAAATAGAAAATCTATCCCCTTATCAAGAAAAAAAGGGAAATCCTTTTCTAAAAAAATCAAATTTACCACACAAGAGATTGTTTCTGAAGATGAGATTGTTAAACAAACTATCACCCCTAGAAGATATAATAGGTTTCCTACCTTCCCTACTAGTAATTATGGGAAAAAGAATAAAATGGTTAGTCTGACACTGAGGAAGATGAGGGTCATGGGAGTGAGGAGAACGAAGACAAAAGTAAAGACATGGAAGTTTAAAAAGAGGGGTACATGGAGGTGGAAGATAGCTCTCAGACAACCAACAATTCTACCCATGTGTTCAAAAGTATCAAAAGTGGGCCCATTGATCTCACAAATGAAATGATACTAGAGGATGAGAGTGATAGAAAACCAAGAATTGTCAGGATCTAGGATGACAAATAGATAGGGACCTTGAAAGGAAAACTGTTAGCATCTCGAATTTCATCATGTGTGATGCATAGCTCAACCACTTCTTTGTATCTCTTACAAAAGAAAATACTTAAAGGTAAAGAGATCAATGATGACAACTACAAGTAAAATTTTAAGTTCCTAATTGAGGAGTGGTCCAATGTACAGCAACATGTGGGATGCAAATTCAAAGGAGCTTGATATGGATGGGGTCCCTTCTATTTTTTAATCTTTATGTTGTTAATGGCCATTATTTTCATTATGTTATACATTTTAAAGTTATTTTAGTTTTTAGTTTTGAAAATTTAAGTAGATTAATAATGGTTACTACTCGAGATGACCCTAAGTTTTTTTTTATAAGAATTATGCTAGTATAGATGATACATTGGATAGGATTTCCAAATACTATATTTACTTTTTGATTATGATGTTTATGGTTATGTTTTGATATTTTTTATATTTTTAGCTTCTATTAATGTGTTGTTAATGTGTTTTGAATTAATGTGTTGCTACTATGTATCCTATTGACTAAATGTCATATAAGTTGTTGTATTATGGGACAACACCCTTGTTATGTCTCTTTCAATATCAAACACATGTAATATTATTATATAATATTATAACAAATTATAACAATGTTAGTGGAAAAGATGAAAAGGTATCAAATATGTGATACCTGTGGGTATTATATATACCAAAAAACTACCACTATAGGTCATTTTCACCCCATGACAAGCATTATTTTTTGGTATCTACTATCTGAAATCATTTTATATTCAATATGTTTAACCATTTTATTTTCTTATTCAATATCAAGTATAAATTTTCTTGCATATTTTTCTATTTTTAATCATTCATTTGCATTTTTTGTTTTATTTTCTAGTTTTTTGGTATAAATTAAGTTTTTTAATTGTAAATTTATTGTATTGTTTACAATGTGTTAATTATGTAAATTTTCAACTTCAATCAAGTGTGGTAGACAACAGTTGTCAAACCCATAGGAACCAAACCCACAACCGCCAAAGTCTCCACCACCGAACCCCCATCAATACAAGATTTAATTTCTAAAAATTTAAATCAGTTGAGGGATATTATAGACGTTTATCTTACAATCCCTATTTTATTTTTTATCTTTACCACATTATAGTCAATAATATCAAATGTAGAAATCCTCACCATTCAGCACAATTACTTTCTTAAACTAAAACCCTAAACCTATGAAAATATGTAATACGCCAACATTCATGCCCTTATTACATTAACTCAAACAAGAGTGGAACATTACAAGGGTTTTAAACTCAACCCTTTTGGAAAATCTAGTTAAGCACCTTCACCAATCCTCCTCACTCACCCAGAAAACACCAAATCGACTACAACAGTAGATCTTCTAACTGTAGAATCTATAACCATAAATGAGAGAACATAAAAGTGTTCTCATCCCTCATGCATAATGAGACACATTTTCTCCAAAATTCAACATCTCCTCCAAGTGTGTCTATTGCCTCCTCTAGTGCTACACGTTAGACACCTTTCCTTTGAAAGTCCACATCTCCTCTGAGTGTTTCTAATGCCTCCTCTAAGTGTTGTAGAAATAATTCCTCCTCTATTACACAAATCACCAATCAAACATCTGCACATCAAACAACATTTCCTCCAAAAGTCCACATCTCCTCTGAGTGTGATTAATGTCTCCTCAAGTGCTTGAAAAATCTTTAACCAAATGAAAATACAACAACATGCACCCATAAACATCTATGTCGCCTCACTCCCCCTTGAAGGGACACAAATATGTCAATCCCCCTCTTCTCTTTAAGAACACAAGTATGACACGCCCCCTATTTTCTTCAAGGACACAAGAAGGGGTACTTCTTGTACAATAAATCCTCCCTAAGCGAGAAGCTAGCTGAGGATGATAGATATCCTCCTAGCTCAAGCCTTTGATTCTATCTTCACTACTCTCTAAAGCACAAATATTTCATCAATTTTTGCAATGTGAAGTGAGTTATCATTATTAGACGAGTCATTTTTATGTACCACAAATCCACAAAATTGTAATGAAAGTTGTATTTTTCTTCAACTTTTCATTGATGAGATCTTTGACCCACTAAATACAATTATGTCCAATTTTTTTGCAATAATAACATTTGACTTATCCTAGTTGAAATGTTAGACATTTTCTTAGCAAGCAAAGCACTTTCCTCAAAAATTGAATGACTTGTCAACTCTACATCCTTCATCAATTAGAGAAGAAATTATAGTTTCCAAACAGGGATTGCCATCATCATTCTCAGTGTTGGAGTTTACACCTACAAGTTGATTAAGGAGAGAAGAAAATGTAATTATATGTTGAACAACATTTTCTCCCTCTTTCATCTTCAACCCAAAAAAATTTTGTTTTATGGACATTTTAGCACTTGAAGCTTGTGAACCAAACAAAGTGTTAAGTCCATCATATATTTCCTCCAGTGTCTTTGTTAGATCAATTTGATGAAAATATACATCTGATAAACCAAGATCAATTAATGTTGTGACCTTGTGATCTTTAGCCATCCATTTTGTTACTCCATCTACATCTTGTGGTCTTCTTATAGATCTACTTATAATGTCTAAAAAATATTTTTCAATTAAAATAAGTTTTATTTTAATTTTCCATGTGCAAAATTCATACCCTTCAAATTTGAAAATAGTAGTTAATTTTTCCATGTTGATATCCTTAATTCTCCAAAAGATCTAAACTACTTCAAAAGATTATACCATGATTTTTGAAACCGCCCTATAAAGAAATAAATTAACGCATGCCTCTAAAAAGCAATATCCACATAATCTAGCAAATCTCATATTCAAATCTACAAAATATATGATGCACAATCTATCATCGTGACAACAACATAGTCCATAAAGAACGAGTTGTATACACCAATTGATTGAGTTGAACCATTAATATAATTGTTTTAGGCTAGGTTTCAATATTTGATTCGTTGAATTGTGTGCATATTAACTAAGGTTAGGGAGAAACCAAATAAATTGCCACAGAATTATGCCACCTTACAAAGCACCAATTAATAACTGTTAATTGCAACTGAAAAATGATTTATGCTACTATAGATGAATATCATACATTTCTACTTGCGAGAATTAGTGAAGCCCATTTAGTAACTTTCGCTACCAAATGTGAAAAATCATGCATATGTGATCCACTTATTGACTAATTACCACCAAACCCAACGAACAAATCTATTTGCTTCAAAGATCTCTCTGTACTTGTAGACCATGAGCCTCCTCGTCTCCTACGATGCCAACCATAGCAGCCTCTCCTACTACTCTAATACCATTTGACAATACAAAAGTAGGAAACTTCATAGATCGATGATTTCATTGATTTAGGATGTACCTTTAAAAAGACAATACACATAGCTGGAAATGTTAAACAGAATCATAACCATTGATAAACCAGCCAAATTATGCAGTACGCCAACAAAGAGAGGGGAATAGATGGGGGGCTAGGAAGAGGGGATAGAGATGGGAAACAAAAGGGAAGAGAGATATGGAAAACGAAAGAGGAGAAAGAGGGAGAGAGAGGTCGGAAACTTCAAGGGGGAGAGAGATGATAGGGGAAATGTAGAACTTTTGTTGGAGTAATTAATATTTATTCATAGCTTAGTTTTAAGCTGGGCATTATTAATTAACTAATTAGGTGCATATTTTAGTTGTTGCTAAGTTGTACGATTACTCCTACCCTTCATAAGGAAGATTATGTACACATGATTTTGTATCTTAATACATTTATTTTTGATGATTCATTTAACTCTCTAGAAAGCTTATATTTGTGTGTGCCCCTCGGAAGTTGATCATATTAACATGGTACGAAAGCCTCCATTCAACATGTCCTGTTTCCATTGGCAGGCTCTCGGGTTTTCATTTGTCAACCATTTTATCAAATCTATATATTATCTATCCGTTTTTTATTATCCTATGTTTTTTTCTTGCTAGAGATTGATATTTCATTATCGAGCCTCTATTGCAAACTTCGTATGGGTTTCTTCTATGATCAACCTTTATCACTTTTAAGGCCCGTTTGTTTGTCGGAAGATGGCAGAATTAGAATTTGAGTCAAAACCTTATTATCTCAAAACCAAGTTTTAATTTCAAATTCCACCTTTTTGGTGGGAAGATGGATATGCCCATTTTGGTGGCATATTCGAGTGTTGATGGTATAATCCGATTTTGAAATAAGTGTTCCAAACAGTGGAGAATGGTCAAAACCTGATTATCATCTTCCAATTCCTGCCATCTTCCGGCAAACAAACGGGCTTAGAAACGTGATTTAATCCCTTTTGAAGGCATTTTTCGTTCTGTATATGATTTTGGGGTGCATTCCTCTACATCACCAGCACGTGCTTTTATTATTTTTCTCGTTCAAATTTCTTGTTTATGTACTAGTTGCTCTTAATATTTTTGAGAAATGTATTATGCCAAAATCCTATCGATGATATTTCATAATTTATAAATCAACATTTTGAAATGTGTTTTTCATTGTTTTAAGATGTGTTTTTCAAATAATCAGCTAGATGAGTTTTTCATTATTTTGAAAAAATAGAAAACTAGTTATTTCTTCTTACAATGCTTACAATTCTCTTTGTTAAATTAATACGTTATTATTATGCAGCATAGCCCTTCATATCACAATTGGATTCAATGTACAAAATTCTTACTATATCTCACACCTTGATCTATCACTCCTTCCCTCTTTCCCCCTCCCACTTCTCTTAAATATTTTCTCTGCTCATTCTCTGTTTGCCTCTTCTCCCTCTTCATATCTAACAATTGAAAAATGTTTCTCTACAATCGAACAACGCTTAATTATCCTACTTTCTCATGAAAAGGCTCCGCGCATTGTACATGCCTTCAATAAGTTTAAGTGTTTTCTGTAATATGCCCCTCACATTGTGCATGCCTTAATTAATTTTAAATGTTTTCTATAATATCATACTCTAGCTATGACAAGGACAACTCAACATGAAAGTTATAATAATCTTTCCCTGTCAACATATAATAATTATGATATTCTTACGATGAGGACAACACAACATAATAATTATGAAATTCGTACTTTTTCCTTCAAGCATAAGCATTTCACATTTCATTTAAGTAAGTTACGGTGAATCTTCTATCATTAAAAAATTTCTGAACTCCACTTAAATTTCTACAACACATAAAATGACCACAGATAAATCGGTTTCTGCTATCGGTAATGAATGCAATAGTTCTAAAAGTCTGTCAATAATAAATATTCTGGTAAAAAACTATACCAGCAATAAACGAAAAAAGTACCAATCTTAACAAGCATTAATGCACACAATTTAATAAACTTCTATATATCACGTAAATTGTTATATCAATAAATTGCAATTAGATATTATTTTCTTGAATTGCCATTGGTCAACTTGAAACTATTCATTAAACATCTCATCCCAAAACATATACTCCTATTTTCAATCCAATAGAGTAATACCTGGAAATATATATTAATATAGTTTTGTCTACAATAGAGATTAAAGATCAATGTTGCACTCTAGTTTAACCAAGGTCTAATGATGCATTCATATTGATTCGTATAATTTTCTCAAACGAAGATAGATTATACAAATTGGTTTCTGTATACTCAGTTCCCTTCGCACGATCCAACTATAATCAAAATCTAATTCCACTTGATATAAAATATTACAACAGTAATCAAAGATATTAGTTTCTTATACCAGTGATTGATCTGGCCTATCAAAGTCCAATCCTACAGGATTCTATTTAATTACCATCTATATTATGTTTCAAACATTTACTATTCCAAATTTTCGTATGCCCTTCAACACGAAGGAATCAAATTCTTCTTGAATTGTAATTTATATTTTAACAAATAAGAGAATATTGAGTTCAATGAACAGATAATTTTGATCAAGATACAATCTCAATTGTTAAAATTAAAAGCAATTCTCAAAAAGACCGCATTAAAATAACTTAAAAGAATGAATTACAACGTAATCACGTATCCTTCTTAATGGACACATGGATACCATCAATCAGATCCTCATATTCAATCATCAACTCAGTTAAATAAGGTCTTTACATCCCTCAGTTAATCATCTTAATATGGCATTTAATTCACCATTGCACTGTGAAGCAGCCACAAAGTAATCGTCGAAACACAAATGTACTTGATTTTATCTTCTGGTTGCACCTTAACCAAACTCGTGCAACACTAATTTGAATTATCATAATTTTACGTAAGGCTAAAAACCTAGTTTAAAGAACCTACAACACCCATGAACAGACATACAATGCAAACATCATTTGTAAAATACACGCCAGAAAATCTGTACAGATTACTAAAGCCAAATATTCAGGACAATTGTACGAGTTATACACATAATAAGTTTAGAAATAAGATTTCAAAAATGTTGCAGGCACATTGCATAGTTAAAATAAAATTCAAACAAATGTAACTTACCGTTTGATCGCAAAATGAAAAATGTCTTTACATACATATTTTCAAGCAAGACAATAAATACAACAAAATATCAATGACGAAAGATTAAAATGACAAAAAAAATATCAAAACAAAGAGCATGCAATTTACCTGATGTGCGCTTAAAATAGAATATATTCTTTAGGTTTACCTGACTATGTAGAACTATGGCCTTGCTTTCACTGAGCATTCCAAAAATAGCCCAATCTGTCAAATATGTACATTTTAAGACCATTAACTAAATCCTTTAAACCCTGTAAATCTCATCTAAATCATTTCCTCTTCAACCTTCAGCATGCAAAATTCATGAACTCAAGTAAGAGACAATTTATACAGAATAAATTATTGAATTCAAAAGCCCCTCGTCATATAATTGCACAAATATTTTCTAAAGCCTCTCCAAGCAAATAGGTTTTGTTGATTGAGGAATCAAATCTCCCCTAACTACATGTGTTTCTAAATCAATGTGATCAGCCGACAAGATGTGACCAGGCAACGCAATGGATGTTTGTGAGGGCAGCCTTCAGGTTTGGGAATTCGCTAGTCTAAGACTAGAAAAAGGTAAGAATGTATCCTTGAGAAAATTTTCAACTCCATTTGAAAAATATATGTCAACGTTTTTCAAACTAGTTGATAACGAATGATATGACATTATATAATTCGAAAGTCATATTACTAAGAATCTTCTAATGCCCAGAGCCCATTTAAGCGTTGAGTTGCCTTGACCTTAGAATGTTATGTAATTCCGAAACATTTTTATTAGAATCTTTAAAGCCCGAAGCCGATTTTATTGGTGGGTTGCATTCATGGTGGGAACTTATTCTGGGAACTTATTCTCTTATCCAGATGTCTTTCTCAATGAAAATATTCGGACAAGACATACAGTTAGAAGGTCAATGTACACTAGTGTGCTACTAAATTGAATAGCTCACACACCATCAAGACTTAAGACAACAATCATGCCCCACGAAAATTGCAGTCCATGTATTTAATAGTAGCAACAAGTAATAGCAAAAAAAATTAGTAACAAGCATTTGTAGGAACAAAGTTCTCACAGGAGCATGGACACTGAAGTGTAACAGAAAGATGTATATATTTAAGTTGAGAATCAAAAAAGGCCAATAACAAGAAAAATGTAGGATGTATACTAAAAGGTTTTTTCAACATACTGACAACTTTGCAAACAGTCCCTACTATTCTATGGCGGAGGACATGCCGGGGTTGCCACCCACCCGGTTCATCAGGAAGATAACTGGGAGGGACTATAGTTGGGTGGGAGATATAGTTCTTCGCCTGCTATAATAAGGAACCCTATGATTCCCCATGCCATAGAATAGTAGGGGCCGAAACGTGCGTGCGGATAGGTGGGGGGTTATACCGGGGTGAGAGGGAGCTATAGTTCCCGAGCAACTATATCTTCCCACCCAAAGGCTTTTTCAGCATGTGGACAAGTTTGCAAACATGTGAATCATTTCCATATGATTGGAGTGCACGTAAGCCATTTCCATGGGATTTGGATTTGACAGGAAATTTAAATTAGTGCAATTAACATCTTTAAAGAGGACATAACATGCAAGGGCCATGATCCTATATAAGGCTGCAAACACTTTTTCAATATGATGTCTCATGTTTGCAAACATGTAAGTCGTTCCATGGGCTTGTATTAGAACAAATTTTGAACTTACTGCAATTAACATCGTTAGAAAGGATATAACATGCAAATAATGAATCCTACAAGACTGCAAATCTACCAAATTATTATCTAATGTCCTATCACTTGTGAGCAATGCATAAATAAGACTTCTAACCACGATAAATAAAAAATATAAGCATAGGTTGAGAATCATGAATCCGACATAGGACTGCCAGTTTTTCAATTTTTACTTGCGACTACACCTATCGTGAGAAGTGTTAAAACATATATTTTTTCTCTAAACTGCCTTACTTTCAAAAACATTATAAGAACGGACTCATTCTGTAGAGCTACATCAACACAAAAAAATGTTTCACAATAATCTTTCCCAGGAAATTCAAGTAACTTATGGCAATTCCATACAAAACACTTTACAGAGGATAAAACATTACATAGCTACAGCATACAGGATATTATCTCAAGCACATACCACAAAGCAAAACAAGAATTAAATATCAAACATATAGAATACAGTGGGAATTTTTGCCAGATTATTAAGAATAGTTCTCTGTAGCCTTCATACTCAGCACTCTTACAAGGACCTCCCACTGATGAAAAAACAGGTGGCATGTGTTTCTAAAAGAGAACCATTTCAAATAAGGAAAAGATTTGCAATAAGAATAATAAGGTTTATTATACAATCACGTGTTGTTCAAACTGAATCTCAGATACAATCCAACGAGCTCTCAAATTCAATCTTTCTGCTAAAAAGGGTCTTGCCAAATGACTAATGGCAAGACCCTTTTTACCATCAATCAAATCAATGAAAAAGACAAGTTTTGGCTAAACAATGACAAACTGAAGACATTGGACAAAAAAATGTACACTTCTTACACAGAATTATGTGCTTCAAGCAGAGACCAAGTAAAAATGTACACTTCTTACACACATTAATCTTTCCCAGGAAAATCAAGTAACTTATGACAATTCCGTACAAAACACTTTACAGAGGATAAAACATTACACAGCTACAGCATACAGGATATTATCTCAAGCACATACCACAAAGCAAAACAACAATTAAATATCAAACATATAGAATACAGTGGGAATTTTTGCCAGATTATTAAAAATAGTTCTCTGTAGCTTTCATACTCCACTCTTACAAGGACCTCCCACTGATGAAAAAACAGGTGGCATGTGTTTCTAAAAGAGAACCATTTCAAATAAGGAAAAGATTTGCAATAAGAATAATAAGGTTTCTTATACAATCACGTGTTGTTCAAACCGAATCTCAGATACAATCCAACGAGCTCTCAAATTCAATCTTTCTGCTAAAAAGGGTCTTGCCAAATGACTAATGGCAAGACCCTTTTTACCATCAATCAAATCAATGACAAAGACATGTTTTGGCTAAACAATGACAAATTGAAGACATTGGACAAAAAAAATGTACACTTCTTACACAGAATTATGTGCTTCAAGCAGAGACCAAGGAACAACTCCCAGTATATTAAGATCACATTTAAAGCATAAAAAGCATTGGATACTCTAAACCTAAATGAACAGGCACTTAAGATTGCTTTGACTGCACAAGCTCGAGAAAAGCTAATCAGCAAGATTTGCTTCAAGGGCATGGGCTTGAGGAAAGCTGATAGCACAAATTAAGCCTCTCTCAAAATTGTTCCATATGTGCAAACCCCAAATGACAAAAAAATGATTATCACGGCAAATGAATTGTCATTCAACATAATTTATGTTACTAACCGAATATAATCATGTTAACTGGACAAATATTGAGTTCAGGTTCTCAGGCATACTATGATCATCATATTGAAGCACAAAAGGATTGGATACCTCTAAAAACCTATAATGGATTTAAATTGCTTCAAATGTACAGACTTCAAGAAAGATAGCACACTAAAATCTTCAAGGTAAATGAAACCTACATCATACATAATCATGGCAAGTAGCTGGACAAATAATTAACAGTTGTCAATTTTCAGATTCTCAGATTTACTATGTATCCTTTTAAATCATAAAAGGATTGGATCCATAAAAACCTAAATGAAGGGCACTTGGGTTGCTTCAAATGTACAAGGCTTTTCAGAGAGCTCATAGCACATTGCGGTTTCACAAATAAACTGAAACTTTCAAAATTGTTCCAAGCATAAAGTACACTTGGCTCAAAGATCTGGCTTCCTCAAAAATGATCATACCAATGGTAAATGAAATAGTCATTGGACTTCATTTATGTACATTACTGAGGAAAGCAATACATTATAAATAATCATGGGAAATGATTGGGCAAAAACAAGTATTTGACAAATTTGTCAGGACATCACAACAATTTTTGGAACTTACCAGAATATAAAGAATTCTTGAAAACAGTTTAGGCAAAAGAACTGTGTAAACCAAAGATTACACAATTTCATCAATGCCTGTTCAACCACTTATGTAGCTCCTAACACACACCATGACAAGCATCACAGGGATGCAACCAAAAAGGATGGAAAAGAATTTTCACATGACATTCATTTTTTGTATATCTCGAGATTATACATTAAAGCAGACAACACAATGTGGATTCCCGGAAATAAAATGGCTCCAAATGCGCATGTAGTTAGATAAAGCAGAAGATTTGGCTATCAGAAAAATGAACGAGTATAACTGAGCATGGTCACACACCATGGGAAGTCAAAAATCATTCAAAGCAAATGGGAGAACAGAGCAAAAGAGGTCAACAAAATCAATAAAAAACATCTCTGCATGTCTTTCTAAATAAAGGCAGTAACTTTGGATTAAGTGATATCTCCAAGTAGATGAAAGTATATACCTAATACCCTATACTAGGCTATATAAGCTCTAACAAAACCTACAAGTGACAATAACTTAAAATTGAAAAGTTTTGGCGCTCAAACTTGAATTATGCCCAGGGAATGTAAAGCTAGGCCTCCCAGGATACAGTACAAAGGAGACTTCCATATACAGAAAAACTTCCCATCACAAGATTAAGCCAGTGCACAAAAGGCACTACGCCAGAGGATCTCACTTCTAAAACATACTTGGATGATAGAAAAGGAAGCACCTAAAGGCTTCAATAAAATTTTAAGAGTAGTAGGTCCGGATAAGCTTCCAACAGACTAAGCTTCCACAGCTCTTCTCATCTGGTCTTCAGATTTAGGTTGAGGCGTCAGCTAAAGGATGGACTGGCTCCAGGCTTCAAAGATCGCGGCTGTTTTAATTGAGGATATAAGGACACAAAGGAAAACCCAGGAACATCAGAATCTCGAAATGCCCACATCTGAGCATCAAGGAAGCATTGTGTTTTTAAAAAAAAATCTATATGAAAAATTAAAATGCTGAAGAAAGGCTACTTAACCATTGTAACTAAAGTAATCAAGATAAGGATTTCACCTGACAAATAAGTTTAAACATCTCTAGTAACCACGTGTTGGCCGGGTTCCTTGACCAGACATTGCAAATGCTTGAAGCAGGCTCTGTGCTGCATGTGTCTGCTCTGGTGTTCCAGAAATTTCAACAATCCTATCTGTACCACCAGGTTTTGAATCATGCAACTTCACTTTTGCTCCTGATATCTGAAAGAAAAAAAAAATTAGCAGGTAAGCCCCATTCCAGTTGAAAAAGCTAACAGTGTTGACTAGTAGGCGAACTAACAAGTTCAATTTCAATTATGTATATAGGAAATACCTCACGAATATGTGCTATGTTTGATCCACCCCTACCAAGAATAGAACCAACGGCCTTATTTGGTACAGTGACCTCCACACTCGTTCCTGAGGCATTCTTCATCACTCCTAATGATGACCTAAAAACCAGGATGATAGAAGCTCCAACAAAATCAATATAATTTTAAACGAGAGACAGAAAATGATAAATCTGTCAAATAAGTTAAATGCACAGAATATTATTACCCTGCAATTGATGCTTGGCTTGTTGAATAGCCAGAAAGTCCTCCGTAACCGCTAGCCCCACCAGTCTAATACAATCAAACATTATAAAATAAAAACCAGCTGAACTTCACATGTAAATAATTAAATTCATGGAAGGCCTAAAACACTTCAGAAAAAGCACCTGCAGGCTTCCATAACTTCCATAGCCGCCTGATGAAAGCCTTCCTCCAGCTGTTGCTTGTAAATCTAAACCAGAGAGTGAATACATTCCACCTGGTGACCCCAAATCTTGCCGCCCTCCAAAACCAGAGGTAGGAACTCCACCAGGCATATTAAGGAATGATAAAGATCCAGGAACTACAGAACTAGCACTTGCACCACCATCCTTATCCTTAAAAACGTTGGCCCTGAGCCTAGATGCAATTTGAACTAAAGCTTCTCTTACGACATCAAATTCTCCAATGATCTGAAAAGAGGCCACCAGGAATATAAAATTTGATTTACCAATAAAATAAGAATAAATTGGGAAACTTCTGGGTTCTATCAGCACAAATATATTGTCTTGAAAGTAAATTTCATCTGAAAGTCAAAAGTGCAATATAAAAATATAAAATGAAAATCCCACCTGAACAAGCTCATCATTGTCAGTGGCACATTTAGGAAGATTATCCTTTGACATTATACGAATGTTTGCTCTTGTTCTCTTCCTCATTTCTGAGATAATACTACCACCTTTACCCAAGATGCAGCCTATATGGTTTGATGGCACAAGAAACCTTATTGTAATAATATTTTCCTTCCCTTCCTCCTTCGATTTGTCACTAGTTCTGGGCAGCAATTGAAGAACAGCTTCCAGAGTGGGAGAAGCCCTGTCATCTACGTACTGTATATAGAACAAGACAGTTAATTAATGGAGTAACTTTGAATAATGGAGTAACTTTGAATAACCGAATAACCGACCACTTCAGTATAAATTAGACAATTCCTACTCTACTGAAACAAATCCTCAATACACAATCAGGCAAATTCTTACCTCTTTAGATGACACTAATATCACACGCTCATCACAGTCAGACTCTTGATCTACAACCTTAATTGTTGCACCAGTTTCATGCCTAATTTGATTTATTGTACTACCTCCTTTACCAATAACACCACCAATCCTTTCGTTTCGGCAAAGCATCTGAAATGAAAATTCTTCAGCCGACCCATCATCTCTTCTCTGTGCAGCAGCACCCAAACCAGTAATACCTTGAAGGCCAGCAGAACCAAGGGGCCATCCCGCACCACTTTCACTCCTATATCCTCCAATAGCTGCTGGTGAAAATCCAACAGGAGCAAAGCCTTGGGGTAGGATATTTGCCGATGAGAACAAATGTCCAGTTGAGGGAACAAAAGGATTCTGTGCAAATCCAGATACAGGATTGTTTAAAGGAAAACGTTCCTTTGGCGGATTTTCATGCAGACGTGCAGTAACTTCGAACAATGCTTTCTTGGCTATAGAAGGAGTTCCCACAATCTAAACAACAGAATCATAAATACAACAAAAAAATAATTATAATGAATGTAAGGTACTACAAAAAATTGTTAACACATAAGGGGAAACACTATCCAAGTAAATCATCAAGTCAATGAAATTTATCCTGTAATAAATACATGTAAAAAGGATAAAATTCATTGACTTGACGATTTAATAAAAGTGGCAGTATTAGTTATTTATTGAGGAATGATATCCAAATTTAAAAAATCAATTCAATCATTTTTCTCCACAGTAAACCATATAGCAATGAAACCAATACCCCTTTGATATTAATTTTTACATTATGAACAATGTAAGAACATGTGCAGAATAGGTTTGTAAACAATAAGCTCAAGCATACCAGTCAAATTGTGACTGACTTCAACTTCCACAATATTATAAACCAGAATACACACACTTAGAAGCATTTGTGCTCTTGTCCCTTTAAGAAAAGTTGGAAAGGGTCAAGTTCAAGCAACAAGGCAGTCCAAGACAAACATAGCTAACAATATACAAATTATCCTGAAAACTAACAGTCAAATTGCAACAAACGCCTCTCCAATATACAACAAGAACATTATAGAAAAACCACACCTGAACAAGTTCATCAGTGGCCATAGCACAAGCAGGAAGCTGGTCCTTTGGAAGTATCTTAATCTGTGCACCAGTCTCAGACCTCATTTTCTCAATAACCTTCCCACCTCTACCAAGTAAGCAACCAATTTGATTGTTAGGCACCAGCAGACGTGTAGTCACCTGTTTACCCTTCCCATTATCATCCTCATCCTCCGATTCTCCTCCCTCGTCATCAACAATTCTCTCATGAACCCTAAAGATTGCATCCTGAGCAGGGCATAGAGGCTTCATGTAATCATCTTCATCATCATCATCTCCATCTTTTCTTTGATCCTTTTCAGCCGCACTAAATATAATAATGACCCTCTCATCTACACCAGGAATACCATCTGCCACCTTAATCTTAGCTCGTGTATCATGCCTCAATGATTTAATAATACTGCCACCCTTCCCTATGACACTTCCAATTTTGTTTCCAGGGCACAAGATACGATACACGGTATCATCTACACCAGGCATTGCATCTCTTTCACCCCCAGGATGACGACGCTTACGGTCGGCATTTCTGTCAGCAGTATCAGAGTCTTGCTGAGAGCGAGATCTCTTACCAGACCCATAACGACCATCCATGATATCTTGAATAAAGATGATCTATCTGTCAAGTAAAAGAACGTTCCATATAAGAAGCACTGGTAAAAAGCACGACCAACTAAAATCACTACCAGTTCTAACCAATAAGTTGCAAAAAGCCAAAGCCTACTGATATAAAATGCAAAACCTGGAACAAAGATATGTCAAACAAATTAAACTGGGCATTAATGTAACAAATTAATGCCTAACTGCAAATATTGCAATCATTCACAGTTATCAAATTGCACCCGCAAACACAACGTTGGCAGACATTTCCTTTATTAAACATTCGACATTATTAAAACTCGGTTTATTTCATCATAGAAATAAAACTGCACCCATAGTTAAAAGCACTTCTTCCGTATCCTTGACACTATCTAATCTGATTGGCAAAGTAGACCTAATTTCAAAACGGTCGCTTAACTTGCTTTCTAAAAAGCATTTTTCTTCTAGGAAAGCTAAAGCAGAGACAATAGACCCAGCTGTAACGAATATCAAATAAGTGCTTTTGGGAACTTATGAACCTTACAAAATGAAACACAAAAGCCCAGTAGAGAAAATAAGATGATATTTTCATTAGAACACTCCACGCACGGCCTTGTAAAACGACCCCAAAATGCCACCAGTGTAAATGACACCAAACAAATCCTACGACACTCTAATATCCAAACAAGCATTACGAAACTAATGGACCCTTGGAAGACCTTTAGAAACCCTACATATATAAGCACACCCTTAAAACATACTGAATTCTGCAGATCTGAAAAAGCACTAAACTCCCTTACGACCCATCAAGAACTCTGAGAAGACGAAAATCTAAATAGCAAGCCTTACGGAACTCTGAACAATCACAACAAAACCCAAAATAGAAGACCCAAAACCCAGAAAAAAAAAAACTACAGAATCCTAAAACCTTCACAAATACTAATGCTTTTTAAAAATGCATTGGTTATAATGCAATGATTCATGCCACTAATTAAAATCTGATATAAAACCTTGATAACCAAAGACCTACTGCAGCCCATTTTAAAACAAACGAAAACAGCAGTCAAGAAAACCAGATGTACAGAAAAATAGTTCATCTGGAATAAAAATGTTGCAGTCGTATGGCAGCTCATAATGCAACCACAAAACCTAAAACAAGCATATACATACATGGAGAAGAAACCCGCATTTAACACAAAACTTCGAAAGAGTACTTAAGACGAAGAGCATAAAAAAGGGTATCATAGTTCAACATTACCTCAAGTATAGCACGTCGCTTGGCTGAACAGATCGCTCACGCCGGAAGCTCAAACCCTAATCCTCTATCGAACCAGATATGTAAACCATTTGGGCAGCGGCGCACGTAATAAAGGAGATATGGTTTCATTTGCCATGCATTTGTAGATGAATTTCGAGAAATTAGGGTTGCATTTGGAGCAGTCCGCCGACTTGAAGGAGACAATATCCGTTGGGAATTATTCCGTTTTCCTTTTGCTTTGGCGGTTGGGAGTTCCCAGCCTCGGGTCGACGGATGTGACCGTGGGCCACTTTGAACATTTATATGGAAAAGGCAAACATTTATGGGGTTCCTTCTCCACTTTCCCACCTAGTCAAAAATGTTTTATTAGGAGAAGAGCACTAATATCTCCAGGGTGTGAGCTAAGCTTCCTACAAAATGTATTAAAGATAAAAAAATGTCAGACCTTTTTTTTTTCAGATTCACAAAAATATAATGATTTTATCCTAACTTCATGCATAAGTAGAGCTTAAATTATAGGTACAAATTATTTTTTGTTGTCTTTGTATGCGAGTGGAGACCTTAAAAAATATTTCTTAGCTTTTTGGTATTAAAAAAACTTCGTCTACAGATCATCGAACTTCGAAGGGTCAAAAAGTGGTCTTTTCAAAGTGTTGTGTGAAACATACCACCGTTTGTGCCATTAACCATTCACTAAATAGCCAAAAATAAGCATAAATCCCCTAATTGTAAAACACAAAAAATACTTAAATAAAATAAAATAATTATAATTATAAAAAGAATTGACTGTGGACCCGCTATCATTGACCACTTTACCATTACGATGGAGTTTTCATTAAATCATTCAACACCTTCCCTAAATCATTCAAAGTCCCATTTAAATCATTCATCACCTTCCAAAACACATTTAACATCCCATTAAAATCATTCGAGTCTTCATTCCTAAACACCCCAGCACTCGTAACAGTGTGCAAAATGACACATTGCCAACAATTTGGGGGCTAGCGCTTGCTAGCCTAGAATCCCTAAAAAGTTTGAAATTTTCATTGATTTTGGCATTTCTTTTCCCCTCAACTTCATTTTTTTGCTTCCTACAAACGTTTATGTCGGTCATCATTTCTCTATAAGCCGACAACGGCTTGAGTGCACGTTCAAGTAGCGCCTCCGCTCAAATTTAGTCTTTCAATGTTGTTGTTTGATATTTTTTATCATCATTTATGTGTATGTCAGTGAGGGTTAGAGTTTGATGTTTTTTTCATCATTTATTTGTATGGCATAAAAGGTTTGAGTCATTTTATTTCTTTGGCTATATAATATGCAATGTGATGTGTTTGCATTATTATTTGACATATGTTTTCATCGTCTAAGGTTCGAGTAAGATGCATTATTTCATCATTTCTTTGTATGTCATCTAGGGTTTTAGTCATTTGATTTCTTTCAATTTATAATAAGAAATGTAATGTGATTGTATTATTATTTCATGTAATCTTTCATCATTTTTCTATATGTCGTCTAGGGTTTTAGTCATTTGATTTGTTTTGGTTGATATTATGAAATGTAGTGTGATTACATTATGATTTCATGTATGCTTTCATCATTTCCTTATACGTTGTCTAGGGTTTGAGTCATTTGATTTGTTTCATTTTATAATATGAAATGTACAATGATTGTATTATTATTTCATGCATTCTTTCATCATTTCTTTGTATGTCATTAAGGGCCCATTTGTTTGCCGAAAGATGGCAGGAATTGAAAGATGATAATCAGGTTTTGACCTGAATCTACTGTTTGGAACGCTTATTTGCAAAATCGGGTTATACCATCAAAACCCGAATATACCACCAAAATGAGCATATCCATCTTCCCACCTAGGAGGTGGAATTTGATTTCATCTCTAGGTTTTGAAAATTTCTGAACCCAATTAAATTATTTTGTCGGGTCTGTCATCTTCATCAGATCGCAAAAGGGGAGGCGAATTAATAACAAGCAGGGTTGATTGATTAACGAGCAAACTAATCAGATCAAGTCGAGGCAGCAGCCGCATTTCAATCGACAGATACGCTAATGTCTGATGCTCATCCCCCCTGTAGACATTTCGACGGATAATATCCTCGCAGTACGCAACCATGGCGGCCGCTTTGTGCAGTATAATATTTTCGGCAACATTTTTGAAGTGACTACCAAGTACAAATGACAAAATGGGCAAAAACCACAATTTATCTTTCTTGAATTCGCGGTTTGTTGAGATTCTGGGAAGCATTCAGATTCTGAATTCTCAACATTCATATTAAGAGTGGTGATATAAACGTGATTTGGTGACTTGATGGATGCTTTTTATATTGCTGGAGTATAAATTTTGCATGCAGGGAATGGAATACAGTTTGTTCTAGCATTGAATTTCACTCATATTGAATTCCAAGTTAAGACAATGACTATGGAAATGAATGTTGCACCGCAAAAACAATTCAAGATCTGCAAGATTTCATCTCTTCAAAAGTTGATATTTTAGGCATGGGTGGTTTAAATTACTGAACAAAGTCATGGTTCTCAAACTTCCACGAAGTAGCTACGCAAATTCGGCATCCCGGACAGCAACTGGCTGGAATTTGTGGGGAAAAAGTCCAATGTGACGTTTCACAATTGAGCTAGGAAGCATTTAGATTTTGCGATTTTCGTAGGACAAGAAATTCCAACTTGAATGTTTTGGAACTATTTTATTTGAAGAGTTGTATATATGTAGTATTTCGAAGGTTGAGTATCACCGCAGCCGTCAGCTTCTTCTTTGGAATTATCTGCAAGTGTGGTAGCTTAGGAGGACGAATAGGAAGCACAGGTTACTGTCTTAAACCCTGCATAAACCCTGCTTGTGGGAAAATGGCAAGGAATAACAGAAGCCCTTGATGTTGAATTCAACAGAGCAGAAGAAGACTGAAACAACATCATCATCCTTAAAAAGCTGACATTTATTGAAGCCCGTAACTGTGGTTGCAATCTAGTTTCTTCTCAATTCTAATTCCAATTTCGAAAATGGCAACCAAACGCAGAAGATGGATTGTCTCAGTCATCTTCTAGGTCAACCAAACGGTCCAAACTATCTTCCTAATACACAAAATCGGAATATCAAAACCTGATTTCGAGATAATCAAGTTTTGACTCAAATTCCAATTCTGCAAACAAATGGGGCCTAAGGGTTTGAGTCATTTGATTACTTTTGGTTTATACTATGAAATGTAGTGTGATTGCATTATTATTTGATGTATTCTTTCATCATTTATCAATATGTCATCGAGGGTTTGAGTCATTTGATTTGTTTTGGTGTATAATAAGAAATGTGGTGTGTTCGCATTATTATTTGATGTATTCTTCATCATTTATTTCTAAGCTATCAAGGATTTGACTTTGATGTATTTTCATTTCATTGTATGTGGTCGACTATTTGAGTCATTCAAATTCTTTCGCTATATGATATGAAAAGTAATGTGTTTGCATTATTATTTGATGTATTCTTTCATCATTTATTTGCATGTTGTCCAAGACTTGATTTTGATGTATTATTTCATCTTATATGTGTATGTCATTGAGGGTTTCAATCATTCAATTTATTTTGCTATATAAAATTAAATTTAATGTGTTTGTATTATTGTTTGATGTACTTTTTCATCATTTTTTTTTATGTCGTCAAGTGTTTCAATGTGATGGATTATTTTACCATTTATCTGTATGTTGTTGAGGTTTTCTAGCATTCAGCATCTTTGTCTAGGTTTATAATATGAAATGTAATGGGCCTACTTGATTAATCGTCATTTGTGGTCTTTCATTCATGGGTATAAAATATCATTTGGAATCTATGGTATTATATTTATTAAATTCTATTTAAATTTTTGGGCAAGCCCATGCAAACTCAAGAGCCCTAAAATGTTCATTTTTTCTTAGTTTTAAGACCTATTTTCCACATGATTTCCTACTCTACTTCCTACGAACAATTTATTTTCATTATTAGGTATACAATATTCTAGAAATTATTACACCGCTTTGGCTAGGGTATAGCATGAAAATGTAAAGTCATTATGTTTCTCTTTTTTTTTGTTAATTTGATAGTTGGTATGGGCCAACACCCTTTGTATTGTTTTCCAAAAAGGTCCTTTACATTGCTTTTATGATACTATATGCATTCCAATTTTGCCTTCCTTCGCTCCTTCACAAAATGAAGCATGAATAAACAACTTGTATAAACCATCTATAACATATTGTGCCCCCATTACATTTTGGACCTTACAATCCTATCTATATATCATTAACAAAAAACTAAGAACATAAAATTCCACAAATGTGGAAGAAACATTACATTAACTGATGTAATAGACTAAACAAACATAGATAGACAACTAAAACTTTAACCCACTAGACGAAAACATGGAAGAAACTTTACATCGAGTAGCATAATAGACAAAACAAACACGGATAGATATCCTTTAGTGGTCCCTCCTGGCTTTTGTCATTGTCATTTCCATTACAACCACTAGGAAATCTTCACCACACATACGATGTGTTAAGCTTGTGATTTCTTCAACATCTTTGTTGTCGTTCTCCATACATTCCTTGCCATCCTCTGGGAGCTCTACCACAACCACAAATTCATCATTCTCATCATCTTCATCAACTAGGTCTTCATCCCTCATGTACTCCACTTGTCATTCCTCGTCCAAACACTCCACTGTATGGGAGAAACACTACAAAAGAGGAGGCTTTGATGCATGTCCCCCCTCCTAGCTTACAACAAGTTTGGCTCCAATGTACTCACTAAAGGATGCTTCTTTAGTTCCACTCCAAAATGCCAATTAGTCATGTAATATTTCTACGATAGAGTCACCTATAGATTATTGTCCACATTGTTGAGAATCATATCAATCTCTCTCAAGAATGTATATTTGACCAAGATTTGGCAATGTTTCTTAGTCTTAGCCTTCGAAACCCCCAAATATAGTGCCAACACCAAGAGCATTGCACAAATATCAGAGTTAACCCTATGATGATTATATGCCATTAGAAAATTTGGGCCCAAAACAACCTTCATCACATGCAAAA
The DNA here is from genome assembly GCA_027943335.1 of Chamaecyparis obtusa. NCBI lineage: Eukaryota > Viridiplantae > Streptophyta > Pinopsida > Cupressales > Cupressaceae > Chamaecyparis > Chamaecyparis obtusa. The sequence goes on along the minus strand of BSBK01001148.1, from coordinate 30,322 downwards.
TGAGGGGGTGCCCCACTTTTAACACAACTAGCAAACTTTTATCACTTATGTCCCCTAAAAATGACATTTGTTGTTTGGTACATTTGAGTATCAGAGGTGTGTCCAATGTTGGTAATAATATGAACTCATGAAAATTCAAAGGATATAACTCCCCACTTGCCCTTGTTGTTATAAATAGGAAATGCTCACCACTTCCCTAACATTGCAATCCTCACAGCCTCCCATATGGCATTTGACCTTGACAAACCACAATTGCATCGAATGATGAGGGAAAATATGTCAGATTATTATGAACAATTATATAAATTAGGCATTGGCCTACAGTGCAGTGGTTGTTGCTTCTCTTTGTAATAGCAAGATCTTGTCTTCAATTCCCGAAATGGATCCCAACTTTTCGAGCAACGAAGTGTTGTCGCATTGTCACCAGAACTCTTTTGCATTGAAGCTTTCAATTCTTAGCATAATCTTCATTCTTAGATTAGCATATCATGTTTAGCTTAATCATGCACTTCATTTCTTAGTCTAGCTTTCTTTCATTGTTACTAGTTTAATCTCATTTCTAGATTAATTGCACATTTATTCCTAGATTAAACTGCATACATCCTTCATTCTAGTGTTAGTCTATGGTTGCAGGACTCTCGATTCAGAGAGAAAATTTCAAACCCTACCTAGATAGAAGGTAATAGGTCGAATCATTCAGACAAGCGAGATGAGTAATCTGATATTCATTCTTGGCTGCAGCTGGTGAATAATGACTATGTTGAAGTGTGGAGCTAAATCAGAGGCCCATATTTAGTTCATACATTTCTAGTGCCCACCGTGGGGCAAAAAATCAATTTCTGGCCTCATCGTACTTCATTGAAATTTTAGTTTTCTGTCAAAAAAAATTATTTTGTCTGTACTGTCATACATCTCTGTACAGATTCTCGCGCACATATTATGGATGTGTCACACGACGATTCTCACCATATCACGCGAAGTTTTATTTTTTTGGCATTTCCTCGCGTGAAAAAGGTGTTTTCTCATGCAGGATTGTGCATAATCTCACGTAGAATTTTGATACTAGAGACTTAAATTTGCAGATTTTGTACTTTTAGTTTGTTATTTCTTGACATATGTTGTTTGTTGTTTGTTGTTGATTTGCCCTAATTCTGCCTTTGGAGACAGTGAAATACTGGATTGCAGAGCTTTGGACCTAAGGTGAGCTGTTAAGATCTCTATAACACTTCAATTTTGGACTTTAAAATGAATCTCTCATGTGTTGGGCTTGTGTGTTTTCCACTTTGGTAAATCACACTTTGGTTTTGGGTTTTAAAAATGATCTAGATTCATTTTCAGCATATCTGTTTCACATAGTAAATATGCCCTATGAACACTATTTGTGGCATTCTTGAGAGAGTGGGCTTCATTCACTTGGTTTGCATGCGAAGCTCTTCTTGACGACAGAACCCCTTATAGGTAGGGAAGGATACTGTTGTTATCTCACGGTTTTATTTGGTTTGGTCCTCAACTTTGATCGGTATGTTCTCTCTTGGTCCCACTTAGAGAGCTCGGTAGACATTATTGTTGACATCACGAGCCTTGGTGAGGTAGTTTTAGTCTTAGCATGTTAATGAATCTGATTGCTATGTTTTGGTGAAGTGAAGAGGCTAGAGGATTATGCTCTACTCCCTTTTTTAGTAGTATCAAAAACTCGGATCCTTAAATCTAAAGTAAGTCCCCATGTGGTCATTTTTGTGAGTCACCTTATTAGAGAGGGTTAACCGTAGTGGACATTCCCTTTATTGGGTCGACCACATGGACGAAACCTCAAGTGGTAATAGCAATTTTTGTCGCGGTAGCAGCAGCCGCTATATAAATGTCCTTGTGGAAAATCTCCACGAGTGTAGTTTCTTGTTGGGCTGTCAGATCTCCTCAGCATCTCCGATTGATTAAATTCTCAGAATGTGTCAAAACCCCGGTGCACCTGGATTGGAGTTCGCCCGCTTGAGATTACAAAAGTTGTAGAGTCAAACCATTACTAAGAACCCTAGTGCCACCAAATTTTTATCTTTTCTAGGACTATGTGCGTGATTGCAAAACATTTGAGAACATACACAAGTAGCACTCTTAAGGAATAGAATACTATGTCACATATGCTTGTTCATGCACGAGGTTGCTTTGTCCCTCGTTCATTGTTTGAAGACATTGTTTACTTGAAATCCCTGAATGTTGTCTTATGTGTCGAATCATGATAGAAATCTCTTAATGCATGTAGAAGTTAAGTTGTTTATTTAAATCTATCTAAAATCTGGATATTCTATCAGAGAACAACCAGCATTGTGTCTTGAAATTTGTTCTTGTCTCGAAAACTATGTCAAAACTATCTAATTCTGGTGTTTTCCCACATGAGATTTCAGCTTCATGTGCATTCTCTCGTGCAAGACTTCATTTACTTGTGTGAAGTCTGGCATTTCCTCGTGCGGGACTGCATTTCCTCACGTGAGATTGTCCCTTGGTTTTCAAAACTGTGAGCTTATTCCCGTTGAATGGTCAATTTTTTGTCTAATCTGGTTTTGCCTAGGGTCTGTTTGCCTGTCCTTCAGTTGTCCACTATCTAAATTTGGATGTTTCGAGCTGAGAACCAAGTGATTACTATTTAAACTCATGTTGTCTCCTTGTTATATGTCCTTTCCTACTGTGCTCTTGTACCTTGTGACGCGATAGTCACATCTTGGCTATTCTAGCCTTACTCTCGACGATTTGTGCCAGGTGCATTTCACTATTATCACTTTTTTTTGCTATTCTAGAGACAAAGTTATGAGCATAATCCTAGTCCTCTCTCATTACTTAATCTTTGTCTATGCCTGTGACAACTCGAAGCGGCAATGTGTTCCCTCCACGTTTCACCAAACGAGATAGAAATAGAGATCTTTCTGAACTTGCCATACAATCTGAGCGTCATAGAGGATCTTCACATTCTTCCTCTAAAACATCTAGAGAGGAGTCCTTTCGCTCTCCTCCTCCTGTCATTCGACCTCGTATCCAATGTACTCGTACTATGAACCTCAATTAGACTAGGAATCCCTTGTTTCAAGAACACCAAGACTCTGAAGAATCATCGTCAGAAATTGATCCCTTTGAGGCATCCCGCGTTTCCTTGCCCAAGATTGATCCTTTTGAGGAAAACCGTGCTTCCTTTCCAGAACTTAATCCTTTTGTGACACCCAGGGTTTCCTTGTCAGAGATTAATCCCTTTTTGGAACCCAAGGTTTCCTTAACAACAATCTCTCATCATAGTGAACCTCATCATACTTAGTCTGCTCACATTGTGCACTTGCACACTAGAAAGATGTCACACAAACATTAAGAGGGTGAGTATAGTAGAGCTCATGATCATGATCAAGATCGAGCTCAAGATAACCAAGAAGAATTTTGTTCCCCCATCATCTTTGAAATTCTTGGTAATAAAGAGGAAGAAATAACCCTGCAAGACATTGAGGCTGCATGGTCCAACAAAAGTCTTCATAAAATGATGGAAATTTTGATGAAAGAAGAGAAAGAGAGATACTCTCTCGAGCTACCCAAACATGGTGCCAAGTTACCCCCAGATTATAAAGTTGAGACTCTTGTAGTCAAAGAAGAGGAAACAAAGGCGACTAAAATGCAAAAACTAGTCCAAGACATGCAAACCCAGATCCAACAACTCATGAAAGCCAAAGACACACCAGCAAAATAGTTCACACTGAAGAGTATTTGTCCATTCCCATTTGACAAGAGTCTTATAATGCCACCTTTTCGCAAAGGTGTGGAACTCCCCAAGTACGATAAATATCTGGGTACCTCTGATCCTCATGATCACTTGAGAGAGTTTGGCGCTCTCTCCATGGAATTCATACATGGTCAAACTTATATCATGCATCTCTTTCCACGTACTCTGGCTGGATCTGCTATGGAGCAGTTCTCCCGACTTCCTACTGGTATCAAATCTTTTGACGAGATTGCTAATATGTTCCTCTAGCATTATTCACATAACATTCAACATCCGGTCAACATTTGCGATCTTTGCAATATGAAACAATGATCTGGAGAACCTTTCCTGACATTCCTCCAGCGATGGAGACAACTCTATACCAAATATTCTTGCAAAATACCATAATCTGAGAAGCTTGACATCTTTCTCGACAATTTACTTCTAGATTTTGGATACCAAGTACAAGTGCAAGGTCCTTTGACCTTTGATAACATGATTAAGCATGCTGTGAGAATAGAGGCATTTATGGTCAAGAAAGGAGAGCTGACCCTCCAGAAAGATAACAAGCAAGGGTCCTCCTCAAGCAAAGATAAGGCTAAGATTGTTAACAAAAACTGGGATATTGTGAATGATGGTGTTGTTGACAATGTGACCCTAAAGCCTCCCAAGACTATTTTCAGTCTCACCTCTAGTATGCAAGCAGCCAAAGCCACTGAGAAGGCTACGATAGAAACTCAACCACCTTCAAAATTTGCCAGAAACAAACCTTGGGCACCTCAACCCAAACGCGAGTTCACACCCCTTGGGGAACCTCTTGATGTAGTCTACAAGACTCTTTTGCAGAACCAAATACTCACGCCTCTAGATAATTTGCATCCTTATGATCCACAACCACGACCTGCCTGGTGGAATGAGTCTGCATACTATGATTATCATCAAAACAAGGGTCACAAGACTTCTACTTGTATTCAACTTTGACACAAGATTCAAGATCTTATCGATAATGGTGATGTTGTTGTGAGTGGTCATCACAAGAATTTGGATCATCAAGCATTCAAATACCCCTTTCCTCCTCATGAGAATGGTGAGTCTTCCAAGCCTAAGAATACCAATAACAAGGTCAACTATACGTACAATACCAATGACAATGTTATCAATATGATTGAACCTGTCAATGTCAAATATTGTGATGTGATCACCATCAAAGGGAGTGAATACTCTTCCATACCCAAAGTTCCTTTCATTTTGCAAGGTCCTATGTCTCAATCTTCTGAATCACAATAGTCTCAGGTTTGTGCAAATGTTGTTACTCGATCTAATGCAAAGATCACTCTTAAAGGCCCCGAGCCTTCTACATCTGCACCGAAACAACCTGCAAATAAAGTTGTTGTTGCTCCTGCCAACAAGAATTCCAAATTGGTCCCCGTGCCTACTAATGCAAACTACAACATCCTAGACCAATTACAACATACCAATGCTCAGATCACTATTTTTGAGTTGTTGAAGATCTCACCTACTCATAGGCAGATTCTGGATAAAGCCCTCGCCGAGGCAAATGTCCCAAAAGATCTCGATCTCGACCAGTTTCAATCCATGGTAGGTCACCTGACCTCAGCTCATTATCTGTCTTTCTCTAAGGAAGATGATCATTTGCTAAGCCACCTGCATAATACTCCTCTACATATTGATGTCATGATTGGCCCAAAGCATGTCCGTTGCATCCTTATTGATAGTGGTGTTGGTCTCAATATCTGCTCTGCTAATTTGCTCACCTAGCTAGGTTATGGCGAAGATTCTATAGATGCGCCTAAAAAGATTACTATCAAAGCATATGACGAAGAAGAGCGCAAGTCTAAGGGCTTGATTGTGTTACCCATCAGGGTTGGTCCTATTGAGAGAAATGTTGTTTATCAGGTATTGGATATTCCTCTCACCTACAACATACTATTGGGAAGACTGTGGATCCACGAGATGCAAGCAGTTCCTTCAACATACCATCAGTGCATCAGTGCATAAAGTTCCTGTTCCATAGAGCTGAAGTAACTGTACCTGCCAATAGAAGTTATTCTTGCAATACCCTCACTCAGTCTGCTGACCGTTTTGTCCCAACAAATAGAGAGTCTACTGAATTCTCTGATGCCAAACTGAAAGAGATGGAAAAGACTCTAAAACTTATGGATTCAGGTATGGGGGAATATCAGATGGAACCTGTTTTGTCACTGATAGCTTTACCTCTATCTTTGCGTTCCTATGGGAGACCTTCTGAGAACAAGAAACCTTCTGCTGTCTTACCCCAAGTAGTCTATGATGGCACTTTCGTACAAGCCACAACACCATTAGAATATGAGGAGGAAAATCAAGCTATTACAACTTGGATTCATAAAGGGAAAGACACATCTGAATACATCACTCTTGCTCATGATATAGAACATGAACCAAACAGTGAAGGTTTCAAGCTCATGAAATGCTTTGGCTATAAAGGGAGTGGCCCTATAAGGGTGAATGATAATGGATTGCTAGAACCAATTGAAGCCACAAGGCGAAGGATAAAAGATACCATAGGTCTAGGCTTCAAGAAAATCCTATTTCATTTAGGGATCAATAAATTTGTACCAGAACCAGAATTCCCACCAGTCTCTAGTGACACTGTTTCAGCTGAAAACTCAGAGGTTAGTTCAGATGAGGATACCTTTCCTTATCCTATTCCTCAAGATCTTGTCATGCTCTTCATAGAGCTAGATGGTCCAGAGTAGCATATCAGACACCTTGACACTGATAGTGATTCTGATGACACTACCTCAGTTACTCCTTTTTCATATGAACATATGAGAAAAATGCAAACAGCTCACCCTAACTATCAACGGGAACTCTACATGTCATCATCTTTTCAAGCATGTTTTCAACAAGAACAAAATCCAACAGAACATAAATGTTACAAGAGATGATAATGAGTCAGATGGTACATCAAGTGTTGATGGAGTCCCTATTTCAAGTATTACAAACTCACATGAGTGTGAGTTTGATTCTTCGTCTCACGCAACTTCTGACAAAGATGTAGACACAATATACACATTTGAAAACCTGCTTGAAGTAGGTGAAGGGTCTAGTGTTAGGACATCCGAGTGTGATTCCATTGACGTTAACATTCGCTTTACTTCTAACGTAAGGTCTCGAAGGGAATCGAACACACCCTTGAATGAGATCACTTTAGGTCTTGACTTGCTTGTCCACGCTTTTGATGACTATACCATGAATGCACTTGAACTAGTCACTTCTCTTTCACTCCATCATCCTGAGCTGATAAACTGGGACCTCTCCTCTCCATCCAATGAAGTCCTTATGTTCCAGAATGACTACGCTCTTGCTTGCTACCTTCACATTGTTGAACATGTGACGTCCTCCACCAGTGAAGATAGTGTCAACATGATTGAAGCTGATATCAAGTATCTCGGTCATAAAATTAAGTGAAAAATAAATAGGCGCTCTGATGGTGAAAACCACATTGTGGCAGTGTCAGAGCTAAAAAAAGTAAAAACAAAAGACATATCCGAGGGTGAAAACCTCTTTGAGGCACCCGAGGATGGGATACTTAATACACTTCTGAGTCATTTCTAGGAAAGATATTCAATATTGATAGAGCCCACTCAATCAGTAAATTTGGGTACGGAAGCTACACCTCAAATTATTCATTTGGCACAGTCCTTATCTGTAGAAGATAAAGAGGAATTCACCAGATTCTTTCGAAGCAAGAAGATCAACTTTGCATGGTCTTATTCTGATATGCCTGGTTTGGATCCTAATTTGATTATGCATCACTTATCTATTGCACTAGGTGTCAAGCCTTTCAAACAAAAGCTTCGTAAGATGCATTCGCATGTGGCACTATTAGTCAAAGCTGAATTAGAAAAACTTCTCAAAGCTAGTTTCATTAGAGAAATTGACTATGCGGAGTGGATTTCTAATATTGTTCTAGTTACCAAACATGATAAATCTATCAGAGTCTGCACAGATTTCTAAGATTTGAACAAATATTGTCCCAAGGATGACTTCCCATTACCCAACATTGACATGATTGTAGATATGACGACGGGTTATGAAATGTATTCATTGATGGATGGTTTTTCTGGCTACAACCAAATCAAAATTGTGCCTGAAGACCAAGAAAAGACTGCCTTCACATGTGCTTGGGGAACTTTATGTTGGAATGTCATGCCCTTTGGACTTAAAAATGTCAGAGCCACATATCAAAGAGCTATCACCACTATCTTTCATGACATGATGTAATACCCCTCGCATCTTATTACTGTTGAGACTATGTTTAGTTTGATACTGTTTTATCTTAGTTGATTAGATCAGACATATATCATATGTTATATTTATATTGTGGTGTGTGATTAAACAATTATATTTTGGATGTTAATTGTCATGTTTGAACTGGAACAAAACATTATGTGATGGTTAAATTTAGTAATGATGGATTTTATATGATGTTTCAAATGCATGAATTAATTGATGTAATTTAGATGATGATTATATTTGGTACTTACCCCATACCCGCATGTGTATGGTATCGTGTTTGTTATCATATATGTTTTCTTTTCTGTTGACATGCATGTATGGTAGAGGAGGAGGCATAGTTACCCTATTGAGTCAGGTCCACACGTCCCAGCCATCCCTACCATTGTCTGTTATTATATTTATTATGCACATGTACATGCAGTGGTTTTTATGCAGGTTGCAGGTACTGGGCATCGACTTCCCTGGTTTGACAGGATGAGCGTGCCCTCATTATGTCTCAATGGCGGAGAAGGGGAGTTAGCACCTAGGCCAATTCCCTAGCCCAACCTAATCATCCTATAGGAATGGATGGAATCTCACTTGATTTACCCGATTCGAATCCGTTCTGGCCGAACGAATTTGATACACTTTCCCTATTGAGCATGATATTGATCCTAGGATTATTCCTTGCTTGTGTCGTATCAGGTTTCTGTGATTGATGTCTATTTTCTGTTAGCAATATTTACTATGTTATGATACGTATTAGTAAGTGTATTGTTATTAGTATGATAAAATATAATTTTATATATATATATATATATATATATATATATATATATATATATATATATATATATATATATATATATATATATATATATATATATATATATATATATATATATATATATATATATATATATATATATATATATATATATATATATATATATATATATATATATATATCATTTATTTGTATATAGATACCATTTATTGTATAATTTAAAAACTTTGAGAGTGACATATTCTAATTTAAATGAATAAAAAAAGAAGAAAAGAAATAGAAAGGTAATAAAATGAATTTCCATGTCACTTTAGGAGTAGGAGGAAGTGCAATTAATAGGTATGGGAAGGAAGTGAGAGAGAAAGGGGTCATTATTATTCTATTGCATATGCAAAATTTGGAGGGATGGGAGAGATCTTATCATCAGTTTTGGATATGAAAGTTTGGAGAAGAAAATAGAGAAAAAAGAGAAGGCTTGGAGAAGGAGAAGAGAGCAAGAAGAGAAGGGATTGAGCTTGTGGGAGCAGATTTGGACAGCAGTTGAGAGGCTGGCTTCATCAACCTGTTTGAGAACCAGGTAGGTCTTGAATTCCCTTATCATGTTCCAATTTTAGTTTTAAGCTTTCCAACAAATGAGAGAACAAATTTACTTTCTCAAAATGTAGAGTGAGGAAATAAAACAATGAGGATTTTAGTTTGCAATTGTGAAATTTCATCATCACAAACATATAAACCCTCTCAAACTCAATCATTAGTGAATCCAATTTGGAATGCAAAAGAACTTGATACTTCATAACTCAATGGAATTTATTTGTGTTTTGATCCATATACTTGCCATATTATTCATTTAATTGATCATATAATCATTCTGAATTGAAGAATCTAGTATATTTTTTTAGAAATCAATTTGGAAACAAATCATCATTTGCATGGGATAACAAAATTAACTAAGTCCTTAAGGAGAAACAAGCACAAATAAAACTAAGTCTTGAAACCAAATACATATTTCCAGCTCTCTGGAAAATGTATGAGGAAAAGAATTCCCATACTTTCCAAAAAAAACATAGTCATTATTTAATAATATTTCCTACCAACCTGTATTTTTAAAATGAATAAATGCATATTCAAATTCAATGCAAACTCTTAACTCTAATTATGTGTGGGACCCACTCCAATTTGGAAGACAAACCATTATTTTGAAACATATATATATATATATATATATATATATATATATATATATATATATATATATATATATATATATATATATATATATATATATATATATATATATATATATATATATATATATATATATATATATATATATATATATATATATATATATATATATATATTTGAAATTAGTTTTATGAGGGCCAAGCCCTTTCTCTACGCCACTTGTCATTACTCACCTTCTTTCCACACCTAACTTGTACTTGGACTGCCCTTACACTCTTCCTCCACTTGGTTTTCGCACCACCCTTGGCAAAAATACATTCATTATAATAATATTCACCATCAATCTTTCCATCATGGGTGCTAGATTGGGAACCCTCACCTTGGCTTTATTTATTTTATCTTGCACTACCTTTTAAATGCATTAAACTTTGGTACCTTTTTCCCCGAGCTTTCTTTTCACCACCTCTTGTCTTGTCCTTTACTCCATGTCATAGACAAGTGCTTGGGAGCAGGCCTTAATGGCTAGTAGGTGGTGTGAGTTTCTACCTTAATATTTTTTCATTGATTAATTTTTCTTTGTTCAAACCTCTTTGTCCTTGCCTTGGGTGCCCAAAAGGATGGGCCCATGTTTCAAGGTATTACTCCTCATTGGATGGCTGCACTTAAACTTTTTTTTATACATCCTAAGTCTTTATGTTGCATGGAGAGTGGCGTGGGTTTTTGGGCCTGCTAGTAATGTATAAATTTATTAATTATTTTCAGCCCACTTGCTTTTGGTGGACACTTGGCCTTTGACTCTTGGTTAGAGTTGAATGACTTGTGTGATAGGTCATATGGGTTAATAGATATAAGGCTATTGAACTTTAGAGTAGGTAATTAGATTGTCTTAAGCTAGATTAGATGTAATAAGTAATCAATTAATAGGAGTGGTTTAAATTAATAATTTGATTTGTTATTTATTTGAATAATGTAATTTTTAATTGTATATGAATTATTGTCATCAAACACTCTATTAGTATTATTATTGAATTCATTGAATTATCATTTAGTTTTTAACGAAGGGGATTTAACTATAATTACAACTTTGCAATCTTTTATGTAATTAATATTTAGATTAATTTTGGTTATAATATAACTATCTTGTGGTCTTTAACTTTAGACATTGCTTTCATAATCAATATATCTACCTTGTCATCTATGATAAATTAACGAAGACATTATTCAATAAATGCCTTTGAAATATTCTTCACATGATAGTAAACCTCAGGATGAATAATAACGTCCTCATTAACTCAAGCTTTTATAGGCATTGTTAGTGTTATCAACATGGCCATTTTATTGTAGTCGTGATTATTCTGATTGGTGTGATTAATTGGTGTGAGCAAACTACATGTTAACATGATTCTTATGTTCTTGCTTACCTTACAACATGCTAATTGCTTGTGTTACGATGTTCTCTTATTGCGTATATTGTTGTGCATGTAAAGTATACTGTTGATGTAGTTGATTTACATACGGGATTAGATAACCGACTAGGGGGTAAAATCCAGAGGTCGGGTATATGTTGTGGTTATCAGTTATCTATGTTGTTGAATGTTTTATGATGCAATGTGGATTCTATTTTCTATTACTTGATTGAGGTACTGTAAATGTGAGATCATGATTGGGATGTCTATTTGATCTTTTTGATTATTACCTCCTGGTGGATTAATTGAGTTAGTGGCCAAGTGAGTAAATGTTTTGATTTGTAAATATGATTTATTTGGTTGTCTATTTATTGGGGCTTATATTGATCTATGTGGCCACAAACCAGGATGGGTGTTGATTGAAAACTAGGGTAGGTTATCTAGATGTGATGTAGGGGGTGGCTTGCAATGGATTGCCGAGGCCCGCAAGTGGCTGACGGATCATCCATTGTCAAGTTTCTTAATTCCAATGATAACATTATAAAAATTGATCTAGTTAGGAGAACATTAAAAAGATAATTTGTGATACTTCACCCATGCCTTGAGTGTCGTCGATTCAATGAGGAACCTTCAGGACTAAACTCAAGGGTGGATCATCGATATACTTGTCTACATGAGAGATATCGATGCCACGTATGATCACTTGAGTGCCGTCGGTTCAGTGAGGAACCTTCAAGACTAAACTCAAGGGTGGATCTGCGTGATGACACCTTCCTACTCACACCGTAGATATCCTACGTAGGTCAGTGCCTCTGGTAACCCGTATACCCTCTTGATCTAGAGATATCTTTCTAGGTGGTGATTGGGATTGGTCCTTAGTATGTGTGTGGGCCTAGTGTTATCTCCCTAGCACGGTGGGGTGGACCTCTAGGTTCCACATGGTCGGGAGGTAGTGTACTTCTCCATTGAGACTGTTGCGGATATCCTCCATCACCTGATTGTTGCTTGGACCAGATTACCACCATTGTTGCAGATTCATGTATCAGATGTCAGATGTTATTATCTTGTACTTGTAGGTGGTTTATTTGATTATTTATGATCCCTGCATGCATCCATGTTGCATTTGATAATTGTAATTGTATTAAATATCATCACATACCCTACGACATGTGTAGTGGATGTAGGTGATCATTTGATGTAATGTAATTTGATTTAGAGAGATGCACTTACTTTCATTATGTACTTAAAAGTTCTTTAGCATTTGATCATATTAGCATAGTGTTAGTTTTATAAAGTAATTCTACGTCAGGGACCCTTGGGAACGAAAATGAGAAGATGTGTTCATTCAATATTCATGTATGTAGAACAATGTGATGCTTTATTCAATGTGCTTGTTAACATTATTAAACAAAAAAAAAAAAAATTGGTTGCATAACTTAGCATAACTTTTAGTGTTAATCTCTTGGGTTCCCTGGCGGGGCGTTACAGATGATGCATAAGATGATGGAAGATTATGTGGATGATACATTAGCTAAGAGCATGGAACATAAATTGCATCTCACGGACCTAGGTCCCATATTAGATCGAATGGAACAATTCAGTTTAAGGCTCAATCCAAAAAGTGTGCCTTTGGAGTCACATCTAGTAAATTATTGGGTTACATCATATCTGCTAAAGGCATAGAGGTAGATCTAGAGAAAGTTCAAGCTATTATGGAGATGCCTCCACCACGCAACATCAATCAGATGAGAGGTCTCCAAGGTCGGTTACAATCTATCTGGTGCTTCATTGTACAACTAGCAGACAAGTCACAACCATTCACCAAGACCCTACATAAAGGTGTGACTTATGAGTGGAATGAAGACTGTGAGAAAGGGCTCCAACAGATCAAACAATATCTTGCTAATCCACCAATATTAATGCCTCCTATTCATGGAAAACCACTCATTCTCTATATCTCTTCTATAGATACATTTCTAGGTGTCTTATTGGCCCAAGAAGATCAGAACAACAAAGATAGAGCCATTTATTACATCAGTAGAACTTTGGTCTCTTATGAGATGAACTATTCAGTTATTGAGAAAGCTTGCCTAGCAGTGGTATTTGCTTCAGAGAAATCATGACACTACATGCTTGCTCACACTACATGTCTTATTGCTAAAATTGATCCATTAAAGTACTTTCTCAGCAAAGTTGCCCTTACAGGTAGATTAGCGAAATGGGTCATGATACTTAGTGAGTTTGACATTGAGTATGTAGAGAGAAAAACCATTAAAGGATAAGCAATTGCAAATCAGTTGGCTAAAGCACCTATCATAGATTCTCAACCATTAAACATTGAGTTTCCAAATGAGTCCATAATGCTTCTCACACATCAGACATGGACCATGTTCTTTGATGGATCATTTACCCAGTAGGGGTCGGGTGCCAGAATACTATTCATTACACCACAGAGGTACTCTTTACCAAAGGCATATAAAATGTTGTTTCCTTGTACAAATAACATTGCTGAGTATGAAGCCCTAATCAATGGCATGAAGATAGCCATAGAATGGAGAGTAGATGAACTAAAGATCTTTGGAGATTCAAGCTTGTCATCAACCAAGTCAATGACATTGATCAAACAAAGGATGACAAATTGGTACCTTACAAAAGGATGGTTGATGACCTAAGAAAATACTTTGCACATGTCACTTTCCAGCAAATTCCATGAGCAAACAACAAAGCAGTCGATGCTATGTTCACTCTTGCTTCCATGTTACAAATGCCAGAAAATGACTTCCGACATGAATTCCTGGTGGAGACATTACACTACCTAGCCCATGACTCCCCGAATCTAGGATGATTTGTTTAGTCATTGGACATGACTCATCCTGCTACCATCATATCTATTCCTACCTCTATGACCAGATTATTCTGGATACTTACACCCAGAATGAGAAATGTCACCTAATCCCCAGTGCTTCACGGTATGTTATCGTAGCTAATGATTTGTATAGACGAGGTCTAGATGGTACCCTCCTTAGGTGTTTAGAACCTGACGAGTCCAAACATGTGTTAGCTAAGGTGCATAAAGGCATATGTGGATCCCATTATCCCATTTGAGTGGTCTGACACTGGCTCGTAAACTTATTAGAGCAGGTTACTATTGGCCTGATATGGAGAAAGAAGCTATACAGTATGCTAAGGCTTGTAAACAGTGTCAACTTCATGGGAATCTAATTCGAGCTCCCGCCAAGGAGTTAATCCCATTCATTACTTTTTGGCCATTTCAGTAATGGGCCTTTGATTTGGTGGGTCAGATTCATCCCTCTTCATCAAACGAACACAAGTTCATTATCACCGCTACAGACTATTTCACTAAATGGGTTGAGGTAGTACCTCTGACTATAGCAAATGACAAGTCTGTAGCCATGTTTATCCCGAATTACATCATCTGTAGGTATGGTGTACCCTCCTCAATAATCACTAACAATGGGGGGCAATTCAAGAATAAGGATCTAAAAGAGCTTTTCTCTAAGTTTAAAATCACTCAGCATTGGTCTTCCATCTATTATCCCCAGGGTAATGGACAGGCGGAAGCATCAAACAAGGCAATCCTTAAGATCCTGCAACGCACAGTTCATAAATCTGGTAGAGATTGGCACCTCTAGATCAATTCGGCTTTATGGGCCTATAGAACAAGTATTCAAACACTGATAGGGGCCACACCCTTCGATTTAGTTTATGGTGCAGATGTTGTACTGCCTATTGAGGTCGAGATTCCTACTTTGTGAGTCTCTCTAAAAGGCCTCATCACTGATGAAGACATTAGAATATCTTAGCTACAAGAGCTAGAACTACTAGATGAACATCGTCAAGTGGCGTTCGATCATCTCCGAGCATATCAAAAATAAATGTCTAAGAGCTACAATAAGAAAGTTAAACCAAGGGACTTCCAAGTGGGTGATCTCATTCTGAGAGAGAACCCTAAGAATCAATAATAATGGATCCAAAAGGGAAAGTTTGAACCAAATTGGCTTGGTTTGTATATTATTACTACAGTGTTTGGGTCTGGTGTCTATCAACTCTCTACTTCTGAAGGAGAACAACTCAAAGAGCCTATCAACGCTCTGCATCTGAAGCGATTCTACAACTGAGACATCTTCTGAATGCTCCATGTACATACTATTATGAAAAAATCCTAAAAATTGCAAAAAGTCTTGAAAAAATGATCATCTTAGTGAAAACTTGGTAAATGGGCGCTTTGATGCATCAACCAAAAAAATATAAAATATAAAAAAATAAATAAAAAAGATTAAAAATACAAAAAAAATGTGCCATTGACGAAAACCTAGTAAACAGGCGCCTCTTGATTTGCAATTCTACACCTATCGCAGCACCGCTTGGCCCTGTACAGTTGCTTTCCTATTTTCCTGCTTTAGTTTTCTAGCTCACGCACTTGCTCTCAGTTACCTTCGAGACTATGCTCAACTTTACATGGATTGAAACTGGTCACACTTGGGGGCACCCTTCCTAGTCTAGGGGGCATTGTCCTATCTTTTCGGAGGATCTTCCTCGCATCAGTCACCAGTGGTTCTCACGACATCTGCCTACTGATGCTTAGCTTTAGGATCTTCCTCGCATTAGTCACCAGTGATTTTCACCGTGTCTGCCTACTAATGCTTCACTATAGGATCTTCCTTGTATCAGTCACCAGTGATTTCACAGTGTCTGCCTACTAATACTTAGCTCACACTACAATCTATCCTTGAGTCTGCCTCTCGCGTTAGTCACTAGTGGTTCTCACTGCATCTGTCTACTGTCACCATCCTAACGAGACTTCTCACGACAATGCTATATACTTTTGATCTGACATCAATCCGCTAAAAACTGAAAACTAACTTTGTGAACTCTCTGAGACATGCTGAGCTTTTCTTTTTTTGTGTGCTTGTCCTTTTCACTTTATCATTCCTCCTTGAGCAACTCAAAGATGTCTATCCTAACTAAGAGCTGCCAGGACTGGGGGCATGATCTTTTCTTTGCTTTTTGTTTGGTGGTTTAGTTCCAATGATCCAAAGAATCCATATAAGAGGGGTGTCCACTATGAGAGCCTTCATCTCGAGATGGATGGCCATGTGTACCTTGACTCCTTTTATATGGAAACTTTGGTGAGGTTGGTTCTTCTCCTTGTCTATTTGAGTGACTTCTTTTCCTACAAGTGAACTTTCAAGCCGCTCGTCCTGCAAAGTGAACGTAAGGGTCACTGCGAGTGTTCTTATTATACTTAGCAAAAGAAGCCACTCTCGCATGTCTGGTGTGTTTCTATGCAAGAAACATTCATGTCATCCTAGCAGTTGTGCTTTGATGCTTATGTTAACTTGCTAAATCAAAAGGAATAGGTGTTCAAGTCACTCTAGCTTCTTGTGCCTTAATGCTTACACCTCATTCTAAAAAATCTAAAGAATAATGTCATATTCATACTCTCATGACTTTCATATCAGTGAGAGTTATATGACACCTTGCGATCATCCAATACCAAATGCTCTATGATGATAATTATCTAATGGGTCCAGCAACCAAGTCCTAGGGATTGAGTCTAATTTAAACTTGCATTTTCATTCTAGGCATGCATTATGATAGTACTTTGTGGTTCTCTTTGTTGTCTTCTTCTAGATTTTTATGAGGGTTCTCATCTTACGTCCTTGGTTCACCTTGACTGCACAAGTGTCCGATCCTCACTCTCAATCTTCAAGAACATTCTTTTGGTTAGTACCTGTCTTGTATTGTGACATCTTGCATGAGATGATTAGTACCATATGCATTGCATTACATCCACCACAATGCATTATCATAATCCATATACATACATTTCCATCTACATATTCATGTGCATTTATAAATCAAATCAGACATTACATTTATCCATCATTTCATTTCACATTGCATACATACATAACAATAAAAATAAATTTAAAAAATGTGCATATTCATAACCATACATGCCGTACATCTCATCTCTACCCATCTAATCATTTAGGATACATCTCATAAAGCATACACATCTAAAGAAATATACACAAGTACAATGATACCAAAAGGTGAGCTCATATATATATATATATATATATATATATATATATATATATATATATATATATATATATATATATATATATATATATATATATATATATATATATATATATATATATATATATCAAATGTCAGTATACAAAATGGTGCTACTCGAGCATAGTCTATAAAAAATGGGGCTACAAAACATCATAATCTATCAATCCTAATCTAGCCCTAGCCATCACCACCTGGAGGAGGTGGCATGTCCGCCTATGGTGGCACATGTGGGGGAGGTCCCTATGGTATTGCTCGTGCCCCAGCATACTCTGAAAACTATGGAACTTGGTCCGCTACCTCTGGCACTGCACCTACATATGTGACATAATAATAGGCTGACTGAGCATCCTCATATCGAGTCTCTATTTGCGCTCTTGCCAACGCCTCCCGTAGCTCTTTGATCTCTCGATCTCTCTCAGCCACTCGGGTATCCTAGATGACAACCTGTATATGGAGATTTCTCACCTCCCTCTGCTATTATCGCACCCTCTCTTGGCTCCTCTGCAGTGCCTCCTGCAGTTGTGTGACCTGATCTTCAGGAGGGGGGCTCTGTGTAGCCTAATCTTGCATGGTCTCATCCTGCACATCTGTGGCCGGTGGTTGTTGTGATGTCTTGGTAGTCTTCTGCATAGTTGACCTATCCTAGCCTCCACTGCTACCTGCACCAGGATCTGTCCCCATCGGTCTCGCAGGAATAGAAGTTTGTCAGGTCTTCTACCATAGTACCTACTATTATGCCACCTGCTGCTGTGGTGGTGACTGTGTCACCTGCTGACCCATACCAACTAGATCTATGAATCAGGGGAACGAATGTGCCAATAAATGATCCTTGTATGCTGGTACCATTCCCCCATTAGTCACCACCGCCATGTACTCCCACTAGGATGGCACTACCTATGCCTCTATCATACACCGCCCTTGATCTAGCCCCGCCATCTAGCCCTTCTTCACCTCATCGACGAAGCGAGTGTATGCACAGTACTCCTAGGATATGTCCTATGGCCTACCGAATTGCCTCAGGACCCATGATAGCGAAAACCACTCAATAATACTGATTGTGCGGTCGATCAGAGGACGTGAACAAAACATGTGTGGCAGCTCATGTTTGGTATAATCCCAGACCTTTTTCACTACCCATGGTCACCATACCACTGCTACCATGTCATCTAGCTGAGATCGCCATTGCTCAGTCTTACTAGTGCTGGCTGAGTCATCAGGTCACCGTACCTATATATGTAAGGCTCTAATGGCTATCTAGTATCGTGAAAAACTAGCCTGCATACGGGGAGATGCTCCCAAGCCCATAGCTATAGTATCACCACTCCTGCGGCCATGCTCCGTGAACTCTGATACACAATCTCGTGCATCTCGTGATACATCTATGCTAAGATGCACTAACCCCATCCAAATCTAATAGGTGGTTGTTGCAACATCCTACCCTAGCCACACTTTAATCCATGCTACCCTCTGTTCGACATTAGGTAGCAGCCTAGGAACGCTGCTAAAATAACTGCCAATCTATGCCCTGCACCATATTGGCTGATCAAGTCATCCCATGGGATCACCCGTCCCATCACTAGATCATCTTAAAAGAGCTCTCCGAGTGCCAATGTGCTCGCTCTAGGATGTGTGTCATACTCCACGTGTGGGTCATGGAAGGGTACTCTCAGGATCCTGTAAATGTCCTCCGGGGTTATTGTCATCTCCCCATGTGGCAAATGGAAAGTGTTCATCTCTGAGTGGAAATGCTTGACTAGTGCACCTAACAATCCATGATTTACCCAGATATCGAGTACATCACACATATATGACAAACCTAGGCCATCAATGTGCGCTGACTCAACATCATCTAATTGTCGTACTATCACCCCAATCACAGGCTGGTGAGAACAAAACACAATATCTGGGAAGTCAACCTGCAATGCAAGTGACAACACATGATCAATATCCTCAATCATGATGGTTTTTCAAAGCGAAATAGAAATTGAAGCTATAATGCTATCCTAAGACTGACTTTCTGATGCTCTACTTAGCTATTTTTATGCAAATTTGGGTATATTTTTTGATTCTCTGTAGCTGTGTCCCGCATGAGGAAGTACTAGCCTCGCGCGAGATTTAGCTGTCGTGCAAGCCTTTATCTCAGCTCCCGCAAGAGATCTTCCCTTGGAAAGATTTCTCATGTAGCATCGTTGGCCACCTCGCACGAGCCTGCAGAGGTACCCCCATGTGAGGAAGCTCTCTTTGGGTCTTTCCTTACATGAGATGCCTTCCTGGCTCACGCGAGGAAACCGTTTCCTCATGCGAAGTTTGGCAAGAAAGTTCCTAAAATGGCCCTAAATCAATCTCAATCTATCAAAATGCATTAAAAATTTGAAATGTCAGCTAACTTATCGACTACTCACAAGTGGGTCATAGTCCACCAACCGACTGTGACATCGAGAGCACTCAAATCAGTGCAATCTCACTGGTACACTCTCCATTTGACTCTGAGCTCTCTAATTTGCTAAAAGTCAAAGGTTGCAAATGACCCTTCTGGGCCTTATATAGGTTTTGACCTAATTTTCAAAAGTGCTCCATTTTGCGCAAAAACTTCACCCTTAGCTAAATCGATTGCTTTGAATCCATTTTTGGGATCAAAATTGAAATCTGACACTCCTACATAGCTCAAAATTGCATTTTAATTTTTTTTGGTTCGACATGATCAAACGCTTGTGTAGTCGACCTTTTGATGTCGTATTCTTGTCAGAATCACATCTCCTCATCCTTTTCTTGACTTCATCTTTTTCATCAAAAGTCAACTCTAGTCAACCATGGTCAAACTTGGTCAACAGAACCTCCAAATTACTTCTGCATCTTCTCGATTCTTTCGTAATATGTTTTGAGTTCTTCTAGATCTCTAATTTTATCTCTATCTGCAATATTTTGCTATCAATTACCTGTCATGGCATGTCATCTTTCTATTTCGCTCCCAAGGGGGCAGGATGATTGCATCATTGAGTCTCGAATCAATTCTCAAATCAATCTGATCTAAATCAAAAGTCCTCATCACTCGGGCATCTCATCACTTGGGGCATGTTTAGTTCTTCGTACCTCGCGGTCAAAATTAGATGTTCCACTATCTTGAATCACTAGGGGCATCTTTGTGCCTTGCATCTTGTCATCTTACTATTAGGTATCTAAGCAATCTAACTCAGATCCCTGAGAATCAAGCTTCATTTTGAAGAGGGTTCTTAAAATATCTTTAGGTATCTGAGCAATCTAACTCAGATCCCTGGGAATCAAGCTTCATTCTGGAAATGATTCTCAAAATCCCTATTAGGTATTGGGGCAATCTAACCCTAATTCCTAAAACTCAAGCTTCATTTTAGAGATGGCTCTCAAAAACTCTTTTACCGGTATTAGGGTAATCTAACCCAGGTCTCGGAGGACTAAGCTTCGTTCTGGAGACAGTCTTGAAAATCTGCATCAATTATCATTTAGTTGATGAGTATTGGGGCAATCTAGCCCTGACTCTTAAAGATTGAACCTCGTTCTGGGGACAGTCTTACAAAAGTGGTAATTTAATCGAGGTCTTCACAATCTAACTTAGACTTCAGAGAATCAAGCTTCATTTTGGATATGATTCTACAACTCGATTTGATCAGTGTCTTAGCAATCTAACCTCGACTTCTGAGGGTTAAGCTTCATTTTGGAGATAATCTTGAAAATCTCATCAATCGTCATATCAGACTATTCTTTGAATCAATGCGCTGCTCGCACATCAATTCAAAGAGGGGCAAAATGTAATACCCCAAAATTGGCATCATAATATCCTAACCAATTTTGTTACATTTTAGTCTCATTCTCTCAATTCTGAATCATCAAAGTCCTATTGTACTAGGCAATTCTATCTTTTGATTGACTCTACTTGACTTAGTGTCAAATGCAGAAAACCTCAAATTTGCATTAATCATATATCATATTTAAATTCCTAAATATCGACATTTACTGGCTAAATAAACCCTATGATCAATTAATTTAATTATAAAGTCCTAGCACTTTAATTAAATTAAATCCACCCTCTTTAGCTAAAATAGATAAAAAAGGAATTAAATAAATATTTGATTTTAAATAAATATCCTCATCTTGAAAATTAAATTTAATTATTCAAATAATAAAGAAAATCCACTTATGAGGCAATATTGTATTTATTTGAATTAAATATTCTCTTCAAATCTTCTCTTCAGTTCAGAAAAGGAAACTTTGATTTAATTGAAAATAAAAAATAGGAATAAAATAGTTAACAGCTTTAAAAACAGACAAAAACAGACAACTGATTGCCTCTCTGCTAGAAACTTTCCATTCTAAGTTGATCTCTCATTCAATCTCCACCATTCATCTGATTCAATCTCGACTGTTGATTGAACTTGGGATTCTATAAAAGAACCCTCTTTTCTCATTCAAAGGATCCCAACTTTTCGAGCAACGAAGTGTTGTCGCATTGTCACCAAAACTCTTTTGCATTGAAGCTTTCAATTCTTAGCATAATCTGCATTCTTAGATTAGCATATCATGTTTAGTTTAATCATGCACTTCATTTCTTAGTCTATCTTGCTTTCATTGTTACTAGTTTAATCTCATTTCTAGATTAATTGCACATTCATTCCTAGATTAAACTGCATAAATCCTTCATTCTAGTGTTAGTCTATGGTTGCAGGACTCTCGATTCTGAGAGAAAATTTCAAACCCTACCTAGATAGAAGGCAATAGGTCAAATCATTCAGACAGGCGAGATGAGTAATCTAATATTCATTCTTGGTCACAGCTAGTGAATAATGACTATGTTGAAGTGTGGAGCTAAATCAAAGGCTCATATTTAGTTCATACAATTGGGACCAACAAGGACCGCCAAGCTTAGATAATTTAAAAAATGATGAAGCTATAGCAAAAATTATTTCATTTATGAGAAGGCATACCATTAGGTTATCACAAATCACACTTTGTAATTGATATTAATGCTACAGTATCTTTTGGGGATTCAACTCCATCTTCTAGTTGTAAAAGTGAAAAAAAGGAAAAAGAATAGGTTTTATGGTGAAAATTGAAAGGCATCTTTAGACCATGAAAAAGTAAAAATAAAGTATGTATCTGATGGTGAAAGTCTCTCTCAGGCATCCAAGGATGGAAGATTGGACATACTCTTACAAGATAAGAAAATATATTATTGTTAGTGTAAATGACATAAGAAATCAATCTGGGTAGACCTAATAATCCCAAGACCATTCATTTTGCAATATCTTTATCATAAAAAGGAAAAGACAACTTCATAAAATTTTCCTCAAAAGGAAAATAAACTTTTCATGTCTTATGCTAACATGATAGGGCTAGATCCAAAATTGTTCCTTCATCATTCTCCATTGCAACCATGCACAAATCCCATCAAACAAAAGTTAAGAAAGATGCATCCTCATATCACATTCTTGGTTAAAGTCAAACTCAAGAAGCTGCTAGATGTGGGTTTTATTAGACCCATTGATTATTCAAACTAGATTTCCAATTTGGTCCTTGTTATTAAACCCAGTGTGGGCATAATAATATGCATTAATTTTTGAGATCTTAATAAGGCATGTCTAAAATATGATTTTCCTCCCAAACATTGACATATTAATAGATTGACATCATAGTAGATCTGACAGCTAGATATGAAATGTAATCATTAATGGATGAATTCTTTAGCTATACCTAACTAAGAATAACACCTAAATATCAACATCAGACAACTTTCACCTATGCTTCATGAACATATTGTTGGAATGTGATTTAGCCTCAAGAATGTAAAATCCACTTATCATAGAGAAATGAAAACAATCTTCCATGATTTCATGCACACCTTAATGGAAGATTATGTTGAGGACTTCTTATGTAAATCAACCACCCAAAATAATTATTTGAGCATTCTGAATAGGGTCTTTGCTAGAATAGAAGAACACAAACTTCAGCCATATCCAAAAGAAATGTGTTTTTGGAGTGGTCTCTGGAAATATCTTAGGTTATATTATTTCTAGTTGAGGCATGGAAGTAGACCCAATAAAAGTGAAAGCTATAATGGACATGCCTTCACCTTCTAACTTGAAATATTTGAGAAGAATCCAAGGAAAGTTATAGTCTATTCAATAATTTATTGCATGGTTAGCAGACAAATGCCACCCTTTTCAACATTTTCTTCATAAGGTTGTGACCTTCAGATGGAATGTGCCAACAAGATTTTAAAAAACTCAAGGATTATTTATTATATCCACCAGACCTAATGCCTCCCATTGAAGGCAATCCATTTATCTTGTACATCTTAGAAATTGAAACAACATTAGGATCCCTCCTAACACAACACAGTGAAGAAGGAGATGAGATTGCAATTTATTACATTATTAGAATACTTGTGTGCTATTAATTTAATTTTGTACCCATTGAGCATGCATGTCTTGTGGTCATCTTTACAGTCTATAAATTAAGACATTATATGTTGAATCACAAAACAATGCTCGTAATAAGAATAAATCCACTAAAATACATGTGTTGAACAAATAAAATCTTATAGGATGACTAGAAAAATGGGTAATTGTTAGAGTTTTAGGTGACTCTACAACACCCCTAGGATCAAATGAAAGACCAAAATAACTTCCACAAGATATTGGCAAGAAAATTGCATTAAGATGCAAGAATGATATTATTGATAATGGACACTTAATGATTAATTACTTGATTGATTGAAATGTACATAATAGACCTCCTAATATAGGAAAGGAGGTAAGATACAATGATAAGGATAAGATAAGATATCACCTATGCAAGGTGTAATCACATGTCCACCAAAGGTGGATCATCCTCCATTATGAAATGAAGTATGTATCATGATGAGGATGATAATGTGATATGTGTACTAAAGGTGGATCTCACACCTAAAGTGGAATTGATCCTACACCATGTACTTAATTGAGGTACAAACTCCTAGATGTCTCAATGACAAACTATGATGCAATGCATTATCCTAAGTAAGATTAAGTAAAATATAATTAAGAATATTTAATTACACCAACACCCCCCTTAAGTACAACTTAGGGGAATGCACTTAAACTCACAATGCAAGATGGGTTCTGACTACTAGGCTATGTTAGGTACCCATGTACAATATGCAAAAGCAATACATGAAATGCAATCTCTCATAAAATAGAGAAAGAGGGAAAACCTCATGGGAAAAACCCTCCCCCAAAAAGAGAGATGAAAACACAAGATGCATGGATGAATATAGTACTCAAGACCCCCCAAGAACTACATACATCATGTACATACAAATAATTATCCCCCCATAAGAAGGATAGTCAGAGACATGATATCCCCCCATAATGAAGAAGCTCCAATGTTGATGAAGAGTACCTGGAAACAAAAGATAATCCAATGCCTACAAGAAACATGTCTCCCCTTAGGAAGAAATAAATACATCAAATGATGAAGAAGCCAATCCATGTTCAAATGGAAGGAGTAAGAAGATAAAGGTCTCCATGTATGAATCTCTAAAGACTGAATAGGTCTCTCCAAGCTCAAGGAATCTATCACATCATGTGACAAACTAAGTGAAGGAGAAGAATCAAGAATGTCAATCTCCAAAGAAGGTGAAGAAGTATCTCCAACTGTGATGCTATCATAAAATAGAAGATAAACCCCCTCTTGTATATCTCCCCAATATACATTATGAGAATCAACAACAAATGTTGAAAAGGCATCCAAGTAGCCATTACATACTGCAAGATTTGAAGCTCTATGATCATCCTTCTAAATAGTATAACCCATGTTAGAAGAAGTAGTAGGTGGAGGAGTAGGAAGCTCAACGCTTGGGTCAAGAGAAAAATGATTCAAGTGTCCAAAGTTATCCTCACATACACAATTCACCCTTGGTAAAGGGGTGTGTTCATGAATATCATCATCATCAACAAAATGTGAAAAATAGTACAAGCGTGATGAATGATCAATAATTCTCATAGTTATGACATATCTAGTCTCCATTTCCCTAATGTAGATATAATTGAGAGTGAACTCAACAATTTTACCTTGTGCCCCATGAGTAATTTGGTAAATAGAAAGGAGATTAGTGGTCAAGGATGGTACACAAAGAACATCATTAAATGTCCCATCTCCCATAGGAATATAACCTTTCCCACAAACCCTCATGTACGTGTTGTCACCCTTCAATATATTAAGAGAATTACAAGGCTCAATAGAAGAAGATACATCCATAGAAGACTCCATATGATGTGATGCACTTGAATCAAGAAGCCATTTACCTTACTTAGGATGCGTGGAAGCCAAAAATGCTTGTCCTTTACCTTTATCCTTGGATGATGAAGAAGCTGCCAAATGTGTAGAAGAGGGAGTAGACAGTGATCAAGGAAACTTAATATTGTTCTTTTGAAGAATGTGAATGAGATCATCAATCTTTTTTTGAAAACATTTATGCTCATCATGTCCTAGCTTTTTACAATATGCTCATTTTTACCTCTTTCTTCTTGATGATTCCTCTCTTGAAGATGACTTAGATTCAAAAGTAGTTTGTGAAGGATATTCATTACCTTTGTCATGAGGCTTAGGATCCTTATGTTGCTTCTTTCTTTTTCCATTTTAAGCCTTTGAAGTGGAGTCATTTGCAAGCAATGCATGATGTGTTGAAGGCTTCAATTGACCCATGTGTGCCAAATTTTCTCGTTCCCTTGTGAGTTGAGCTATAAATTCATCAAGAGAAGGTCATTTGTATGCACGACCAAGAGCATCTATAAAAGAATAGAATATAGAAACAAAGATTGAATATTCAGGACCTAGCTTGGAAAGAATATAATTTATTAATTGTTCATCTCCTTTAGTAATGGCACAAGTAGAAAGCTTCAATATAATATAATTGAACTTAGAGAAAAAAGTCTTGAATATTGTCAAAATCACTAGGATTTAGACCTATGAGCTCATTCTCTAATCTAAATTTTCTCATTCTATCAGGTTTACCAAAGAGTCCCTCCAATATTATCCAAGCATCATGAGGATGTATGTAAGATGCAATATGAAATACCAAATCATGAGAGATGGATGATCTAAGAGAGCCAAGTGCTTTATCCCTTCAATCAAACCATTTTCTCCTTTTTGCAACACCTTTAGTTGGTTCTAGGTCTTGCCCAAGAGTCATTCTAAGCAATCCAATACCTAACAATTGATTAGATATAGATTCTTTCCATTCATGGTAGTAATATGGAGTGGGGATTTTGACTTTTGAAAATTCCATAATGCAACCAAATAATGATTGATAAAAACTAACAACTCCTTCAAATTACTGATGCAAATCAGAAAACTAAAATCCAAGGATTAACCAAGTGCAAATATAGCCCTAAAATGACATATATTTATGAAAGTTATATTTCCACTCCAAATCACTAAAATCTAATTGCATATCTCAAAAGTAGACAAAAAACCATGCACTTTAAAAAAAATTCACCTAAAAATGTTACCATATGAGCCCAAATGAAGCCTTGGAAGTTGCAAAAATCAGGAATAGATAGGAATAGTCATGAAAATTTGCAATTTCTAATTACTATGGTGACCAAAATGAAAAAATAATGCCACCACTGGAAAATTTGGAAAGGTTCTACCCCAAATTTAAAAAAAATGCTCAAAAAAAGGAGCAAAATTGAGCAAGTTATGAGCCTGTGAAGATCAACTACAAAATCAAAAACTCAAATGGTGAAGGCAAGAATTTTCAAACTATTGATGATTTCATCATTCCATGTGATTAAATTTGATGGTTGTATGACCATCACAAGAAAAATCCAAATGCCTTATTTTGATGGCTGGACGACCGTCAATTTTAAGACATTGATTTTGAATACATGACAAAAATGAGCCTTTAGGAATGACACGACATGGTGACTTGGCATTGACTGTGTTTGTATGGATCTGACATGGCACTGATGCGGGCACGATGAATAGATTGGGTGGTGCTTGGATCTGGTTGCACCACTGGAGGCTGACGATCCACTAGATTCAGTGGTGGGATACTGGCTCTGGTGGCGGGATAATGGCTCCGGTGGTGGGACTAGGACTTTAGTCCCACATTGGGAGGGTAGTGAGTTCTCCCTCCTTTATATGTAAAGAGCCACCGACTATAAACAAAGCAAGAGCATGTGGGAGTTCAGGTTGCTACTAGTATTTGAAGATTGGTGTGTAGATCTGAGTTCCAATTTATGGCCTGGAGATGGGTGCTCGAGCCTTGACGTGATAGGTGTACGGATTTACCTTGATCTACATTATTTGTTCTAACAAAAACCATACACTATACAGGGGATTCAAAATCCAAAAATTTAACTCAAACTTTGAAAAAAATATTCTGCAAATAATTTAGATAAAATACACAAAATTAATTAATTAATTTTTAATCAAATCATACCTTGCTTGCGCAGGTAGGTCATATGGCTTGCTTGTGATTTTTTAAAAAAATTTGCCACAGATTTGACTTTCGCCAAATATAGGCAAATTTATAGTCAATTTTCATTGAAACAACCTCTCGAACGCAATGGTGATGTCCAAATCGCAAAATTATGCACCCACAACTAGATCAAGCCAAGAATTCATTTTTGAGAAGACGACTTCACACTTCGAGAGCTTTGATACCATGTTAGAGTTTTAGGTGACTCTACAACACCCCCGGGATCAAATGAAAGACCAAAATAACTTCCACAAGATATTTGCAAGATAATTGCATTAAGATGCAAGAATGATATTATTGATAATGGATATTCAATGATTGATTACTTGATTGATTGAAATGTACATGATAGGCCTCCTAATATAGGAAAGGCAATAAGAGACAATGATAAGGATAAGATAAGCTATTACCTATGCAAGGTGTAATTACATGTACACAAAAGGTGGATCATCCTCCATTATGCAATGAAGTACATGTCATGATGAGGATGATAATGTGATATGTGCACTAAAGGCGGATCTCACACCTAAAGTGGAATTTCTCCTACACCATGTGCTTAATTGAGGTGCAAACTCCTAGATGTCTCAATGATAAAATATGATGCAATGCATTATCTTAAGTAAGATTAAGTAAAGTGTAATTAGGAATATTTAATTACACCAATACTAATGATCCTAAGTAGATTTGATATTGAGTATGTGGGTCAAAAATTAATAAAAGGCCAAGTCATAGCCTCTCATCTTATAGAACCCCTAATACAAAATGATCACCTATTATTATCTAATTTTCTAGATTAATCTATATTTTATGTCACACCTTCTAATGAGTGGCAACTTCATTTTTATGGATCTATTGTTGAGGTCACAATCCTTACATATGGATCAAGCATAAACATTTTATTCATCACCCCTCAAGGAGATGTTATGCCTAAATCTTACTGAATTTTCTTTGAATGCACAAATAACATAGATGAGTATGAGGCTCTAATCACATGACTCAAAATTGTAATATAATGTAAGATCTAACACCTACAAATATACAAAGAATATTCTCAATTAGTCATCTACCAAGTTAATGATGACTATGATGCTAAAGATGAAAATTTGGCACCTTATAATCAATTGGATGACTTTCTCAAGACTAAGTTTGTTGCAATAAAGTTATTTATATCAAGTATCAAAACTACAAAATAAACTAGTTGGTGCCATGGAAAAAATTGCATCTATGATTGATATATCGTAGAATGAAGAGAGATGTGAGTGTTTAGTGGAACAACTACTGATCCTTGCATTTAAGGTTCCGTCATCTGAGCTTGTGTGTGTAAATCTTGGTCATAATTCCCCATGGTACCAAGATATTTATAACTACCTAAATGCCCAAATCCTACCCCTATATTTGTCCAATAACCAACGTCGATCCTTTATATTCTAGTCCTCTAAATATGTCATTATCGATGATACTCTTTATAGATGTTCCTTTGACCAAACCCTCCTTAGATGTCTTCATTTAGATGAGGCACAAAATACTTTTCATGTTACACAATAGTATATGTGGACGTCATTTCAATGGTCTAAGTATGACAAAGAAACTGGTAACACCATAGAACAAGATGCTCACAACTTTGCAAATAAATTCTAGAAATGCTAGATGCATGGAGACTTGATTCATGTGCCAACACAAGAAATTTAGCCAATTATCTCACCATGGCCCTTTTTCTCAGTGGGGACTTGACCTACTTATGCTAATAGCCATAAGTTTATAATCACTCTCATTGAATATTTTACTATATGGACTGAGATCATCCCAATGACATATATTACTAGTAAGAAAATTCAAAATTCATTATAAATTATATCATATGCCATGCCACTATGAGACTTGGTGATTATTACTAATAATGGTTTCCATTCAAAAATCAAGATGTGATAGAACCTTGTGAAAAAATCCACATTTAGCATTAGTTCTCTACCCCATACTATCCACAAGGTAATGGATAAGCTAAGGCTTCTAATAAAAATATCATCAAGATATTAAAAAAGACTATCAATGATGTTGGCAAAGATTGGCACATGCAACTGAATCTATCTCTTTGGGTATGCCATACCAATGTTTGTACTCCTACCAGCGCTACCCCTTATTTCTTGGTCTATGGTGTTGAGGCCATAGTCCCTGTTGAAATTGAGATCCCTTAATTGAGAGTTTCTTTACAAAATCCAATAGATGAAGAGAGATAGAAAGTATATGGACTATATGAGTTAGAGATGTTGGATGGAAGAAGATAAGTTGCCATCGTCCATCTACATGCATATTAGAATCATATATCT